>CM035428.1:25569443-26119443 GCA_020310875.1 Ceratopteris richardii
CGATTCTGGGACTACGTTCCCAAATTCATCAGTCCTATCTGGGTGACTGGTGACTACATATATTGTCCCTTCCTTGTCCATGTATGCTCCATTTTCAAACTTGACAGCTGGGCGCTCTAGTCCAATGGATTGGTCAGGGTTTTTAATCTGGACCACCGCTCTTCCTAGGCCGTCCTCATAGATGCTAGCACCTAATCGGTTGGTCCTAAGGTATTCCAACTGCGTTTTGTAAGGGCCTTCTACCCTGTGCAAGTATGGCACTCCTGAACTTCCCGTAGGTCTGTCCATGCCTTGAGACATCTCTGATTCACTCGTCTCAGAGCTAGGGTAGTATGAGTGGTGGCTCAACTGCTGGGCCCAAGACCTAGTAGTGTGATTAACACTAGCCTCTGAAGACCTAAGGCTTTGTCTCTCCCTCACTAGATGTCTCCCTGATCTAAGGTTCATATGCCTAACTGATTAACCCAATTTCCCAGGTACAACCACGTTTCTGAGTCCTTTGTATCAATTACTTAATTCCCTTTTTTATGTTGATTATCGTGTTTATACTCTTGTCTGATATCACGTCGTTAGGAATACTTGAGTTTAATTTCGCACTTTAGTTTGGTCGTTTCACGTTAGGTTCTTTTCCTTTAAGGTTGTCGTTCACACACACAGGTTATCTCTTGACTTGAACTTGATTTCTTAGATAGTCTTTGATTTATCTCGTGCCTATCGTTGCCTGGAATCACTTCTAACACTACCCGCACTTAGCCTAAACTAAGAATTGACAGAGGGTGTCGCGGGTTTTCAAACCTTGAGTTCCTTTCCTTGTGTTGTTGCCCTGGTGTGCCCAGGACGCGTGTTCCCAAGCCTGCACTTACTCTTGCTTTGCGTACCCTTCGATGCTGTCAAAGGACCTGTAAAAGGCCCAAGATTAGTTCAAGACTTAAATTCAAAGACAACTCCAAGCACTTCCATTCATGTAACTCAAATACCAATTAGCCCATTGGTTTTATGGAACATAACTCTAGGGATCCCTGAATTTTGTTCCCCCTGGGTATGGTCAACTTCAAAATACCCTATCTGAAAATCAATGCATTATTCTTATTAAAAACAGTTGAGGGCGTGTAGTATATGCCACGAGCTTTCTGACAAACCCTAGAGCTCAAAAATTGGATTTCGTATGAAAAAGTTATGACCGTTCAGGGTTTTGGAGTTAAAACAGGATTCAAAACAGGCTAACAGGTAAACAGGAATTCTCGAGTTGCTTGTGGCACGGCCTCGCGATGCAATACTACACCCTAGTGTTTGCCCCACACTTAGCCAAAATTGAGACCAATATTCTTTTCCCAAACAAATTTGACCTAATTTGCCCTTCTAACGTGTTCGCAAAGTCTGTCGGTCGCGATTGACGTGTCGATCACGATTGACAGGTCCGTCGTGGCTGTCAGTCGCGATTGATGTGTCGGTCGCGATTGACAGGTGTCTCAAAAAGTCAATCAGTCGTGGTCAAAGGGTCGTTGACTCTGTCAGTCGCGATTGATGAGTCGATCGCAATTGACAGGTCGATCGCGAGGGTCTGTCCGTCGTGGTCAAACAATCGTTGACTCTGTCGATCGCGATTGACAGAGCCGTCGTGGGCTGTCAGTCGCGATTGATGTGTCGATCGCGATTGATGGCTCGATCGCGATTGACACGTGTCACGCGTATGATCCGTCAGTCGTGGTCAATCGGTCGTTGATTGTGTCGGTCGTTGACCCTGTCGGTCGTGATTGACAGAGCCGTCGTGGGCTGTCGATCACGATTGACGTGCCGATCGCGATTGACAGGTCTGTCCGTCGTGGTTTGTCGGTCGCGATTGACAGAGCGATCGCGATTGACAGAAATCTGAGGAATTTCAAAAAACTAAACACATTTTTGGGAAGCTCTAGGCCTGTAGATCATGGTTTTGCACTTTGTTTGGCAATTTGAGCATTTTTTCTGTCGGTCGCGATTGACAGAGGTCGGCGACACACAGACAGTTACTTCGAATTCCGTACCTGCGCAGAGTGCTGGGGACGATGATGCGGCCTATACCTGCAATACAGCTCAAAAAACATGCAAAAATAGCACACACAATTTCGCTCTCTCGCTCTCTCTCACAAGTGAAATGAGGGAAATGAGGTGGAGAAGGTGATATGATCAAAAAACTGAAATTTCCGCGATGATGGAAATGGAGATGGGAGATGGTGATGATGATGGTGATGATGGTGGTGAGGTAAGAAAGAGAAAAATAGGAAAAGTAAAGAAATTACCTACAACGCCAACGTCTCCAATCTACGTCTTACCATCACACGCTCGTCCTCAAAGCTCGATCCCCGGCAACGCCGCCAAAATTTGGTGTAGCTCAGTGATGAGTAGCACCTCCTTTAATGTCAATCCGGGAAGACGTGTGGATGGTATGAAGACCTCGAGCAAGTGGAGGCACAAGTGCGTGAGTGAGAAGCACACAAACATGCACACACATACACACACACGCGCACACACGGCAAGACAAAGAGTGAGAAGCAATGGAGTTCTTTAGATTACTTTCACAAAACTCTTACAAGTTCATTTCAATTACAATCCAACCTCAAAAATGAGCTCTCTAGCTCCTTTTATAGTTTTTGACTAGCTTTGGCCCTGTCCAGACCTAGTGTCCGGCCTAGTTAAAAATTAGGTTCCAGGGCTTATTAGAGGGCTCAAACGAGATCTAAAAAATATGAAAATTGGCAGGTAGATACTTCTAAAGCTCCTCAAGCTCAAGGACTCCTTGGCTTGCACAAAATGGAGCTACAGAAATACGAAATGATATTTACAATGGTTTTTAGTGATGAAAATCACTATTTGTGTAGGGGTTTTCTCTATTGATTTGTCATACATACCTTTGAGCTCCCTACTTGCTCTTTCTTCTTGTGTGTCAACTCCTTGATGTCTGAAAAATTTAGGTGGCCTACTTGCCAGATCTTCTTTGACTGCCATGTCTACTTGTGCTGTCCCTTCGCTCTGACTCTCTTCGTCTTGTGGCTCCTTCGGTTCCCTGACTACTGCCAACATAGATCAAGGATTTTGCAACACCTCTTCATCTTCAAGCACATACCTATCCATCTCTTCACACTGATTGGTGTTGATGTGTGTCTTTCAATCCATTGTGGTAAAGGAGCTATATTAACTTGTGAACTTTTGCAGGAACATTGCGTGCACTCAAGGCATTCCAAGGCAAGCTAGCAAGGGTGAGTACCAAGCTTGGGAGAAGGCTTCCTCGGCAGGTGTAGCAGTCTGAGCAACCAGAGGATTGAGGTTGGAAGTTCTCTCAACCCTCCTTTGTCAATTCCTAGCTTAGGCTAGTACGACTTAGGTGTGGTGATTAATTAGAGCAACGCTAGGCACGAATCAATTCCAAGAGAACTAATCAACTAAGTGCAAGTATTAAGTAGGATTTAAGTGCAAAAATTCTAAGGAACAAAAGTAAACTTGAATCGATCAAATATCAAGTGCGAAATTCACTTAAGTAACCCTGAGGACGTGATTCCAAACAAGATCTTAACACAACATTCAACTAAAAAGAACAAAGTGACTGGTACAAATTAACCTGCAACGAGAGTGTACTTGGGACCAAGGGGGTAGAGAAACTAGGCATATGAACCTTAGGTCAGGCAAACACTTAGGCCGAGACCGACAAAGCCTCAGATCTTCTGAAGCTAGTGTCAATCACACTGCTAGGTCTTGGGCCCAGTAGTTGAGTGATTACCCGTACACTCCCAGATCTGAAACAAGTGATTTTGAGATGTCCTATAACATGGAGAGACCAATAGGTAGTTCAGGGGTGGCGTACCTAGAAAAGCCAGAAGGACGTTACAAGAATCAATTGGAATACATCAGGACTAATCGTCTAGGTGCTCGCATCTACGAAGACGGCCTGAGAAGATATGTGGTCCAGATTAAGAACCCCGATCAACCCCATGGACTAGAACACCCGGTAGTCAAGTTTGAGAATGGAGCATACCTAGATAAAGAAGGGACTATTTATGTAGTCACCACACTTCCAGATAGAACAAATGAGTTTGGGAATGTGATCGCAGAGACCGACATGGGTGATATAGAGCAAGGGAACTTAGAGAGAGAGTCGAGGACTCCTCGTGGTAAATCAGTCTTGATCAAAATCATGACTCCAGAATGGATTCCCCAGGATAATAAAAGCATAGATTTGCTTTTAAACCGAGAAACCGATGAGGCTTTTTGGAGATATAAGCCTGCTCAGCCTCATGAAGTAGGTGCTCTCACAATCTATGAGTTCAAAGAACCTGATGGCCCAAGCAAAGTAACCTACCTAGACAATACATCAGAGAGGATCTTCATAGTCTCTAACAATGGGAGACATGCCTACACTTGGAAAGGTGAATTTGTCTTTCCCCAACCTCGGTCCAATGTTTCCTACAGCCACCAAGGAGCTGGGACCTCCCAAGCTCATGGAGCTCAAAGGGATAGAAGTAGAGACAGACCTGAGGTAAGCTTTGCCAACCCCCTGGGAAGAGAAAGAATGAGAAGAGAAACAGATAGAGAAGAAACTAAGAGACCTCGAGCCCCAAGGAACCAAAGAAATGCTGATGATTTCCCTTTGCCAAGGTCGAGAGAACACACTAGGACCCTGAGGCCAACTCAACTAGTGAAGTCCATGAAGAATTACTTCGATGGCACTGGAGAACCTTATGACCATGTGGCAGAATTTAGGCAAGTCCTGAGAGCTGAACAAGTTGAGGACCTATTCACACAATACAATGCTTTTGGCCTAACCCTTAGGAACATTGCTCTTACATGGTTTCAACCCCTGAATGAGAGGCAGTTTCGGAGCATAGACCAACTTTTAGAGGCTTTTGTCACTAAGTTCTCTAAGAGTGGAATACGGCATAATACCTCCTCCCTGATTCATAGCTTTAAGCAAACACCTCAAGAGACGGTCAGACTAGTAGGAAGACGGTTTAGGCAATACCTAGAGAGGTGCCCAATGCCAGAGTTACCCACACCAACCAAGCAAGTGGCTCTATTCTTAGATGGATTGTTGAGCACCAAGCTCAGGTCATATGTATATCTGAAGGACCCCAGAACTATAGAAGAATACGTGCACATGTGCATAGACATTGAGGATAATCTAGGCGAGGAATTGGAGCTATCAAAAATCTACAAGGATTCGGATAGCTCTAGTAGACTTATGTCGGGTCAATCCACATCCATTGAAGAACTTGCAAAAAAGGTAGCTCAAAAACTAGGTGTCTCTGGTAAACAAATTCCAAGATTTGCCCCAATTAAGCGGTGCTATACTTGTGGAGGTGACCATATGGCAAGTGTATGTCCCATTATGGTGCAACCCCAAGTGAATCATAGTAGCCAGTACTGCACAATAGAGCGAAGGTACACCAACCACACCGCGCAAGACTTCCCTTATAACAAACAAACTGTCAGGAAAAATTACCCTCAGCCATATCCACAACAAGGTAGATACCAGAATCAGTACCCACCACAGCAATACGGCAGACCACAACAACCTTATCAGCCACCTTATCAAGGGCAACAGAGACCTCAACCAGTCCTTACCCAACAACCCCCTACTCCAACCCTTGTAATCCCAGTAAAATATGCATCTGCTGAAGAAAATCTGAACAGAGCCATAGTCCCAGTCACACCGTTGCTATCAGATAGTGATCCAAGTGACCATAGTTTTGACTCCACACATATTGATAGCCCACAGGCTTACTACATGCAGTCACCCGAGCATAACGAGTCATACTATTATGAGGACCCAAGTGAAAATAGTGGGGAGCCTGAGTATGCTAATGTCATGTACACAAAACCCAACTCTAGAACTCAACCTAGGCAGGTACGATCGCCATTTCCTCGAGGACCATGCTTTAGATGTCAGGGAGATCACCTCATACATGATTGTCCACTCCCTGCCCCTACACAACCCCAACGAGTGACAATTCAGGGCTTCTGTCAAGATTGCGGAAAAGAGCATCTCTTACGAGATTGCCCGAAGAACCCCAATAACCTGCCAAAAATCACTCCTATCAACGTCATTGGACTAGTGGTAGACTCTACAGGAAGTATAACTTCCACAGCCCCCGTGAATGTTGTCACTAGATCTCAAGCCTTGTAGCAAACCCAAGGAGTAGGACAGGAAAAGAGTTCTGAGGTTAGTGAGACAGAAAGTATAAACAAGAAGAGGACGAGAGCGTGGAGAGATAGCCGGGAAAGAATGAAAAGACAATGGTCACAGAAAATGAGAGAACTTGAAGAAAGCTTGAGAGAAACCAAATCAAAGATAAGTGAACTCGCATCTAAAAACCACTCTCAGACTACACCACCACCTCCCTCCAACCCATCACCTTCCATCCCCCAACTTTCTAATCCACCATACATCGCCCACCCACCACCCAGAGTAGGATCAGTCCTAGCCGATCCTACTCCTGCGGATCTAGACATGATGCTTAAAGCATATTAGGCCAGAATCCAGGAAGGGCCAAACATGAGAGATCATGACAAATGTTACCCTAGGGCCGATCTAGAGACAGAGCGAACAAAGCTTTGTGCTAAGATGGTCGAATTGGCGCAAGCCATGTTTGAAGCCAGCCGCTTGTTCAATGGCTCTAGCTCCACTAGAACACCATTGCATTTTGATGGTCTGTTGGATAGATTGGAGAGGTTACTTACAAAGTCAGGAAAAGGATCCACGACCTAGGCTAAGGAGAGGGCAAGTGATAGAATAAGCATTCCCCCCCAGGAAGCTTATGGGCCTAACTTCACTGAACCCGACACCTCTTCTTCTATGAATAGGTATTCACCAGAGTTCTTGAGAGAAATTCAAGAAGAGAAATGGGCAAAGGAAAGTGAAGTCCCTCCTCCCATTGAACTTGTGGATGATGCACATGATCAATTCCCACAAGACATCCCTTCTATTTATGAAGAGCAGGAGAGCACCCAATCCAAAGAGAGATTAGACTTCGAGTCTAATTCCTTACAAGAACTATCCCATTTCATAGGCCCATGGGAAACCAAGTCAACTTCCATGAGAGCACCCACGGTCATGATAAGGAACGAAGATTTGATCATACCTAGGAATACTGAGGTAGTAAAGAACACTAAAGTGCAGTGCAATCTCACTTTAGAAGAGCTACTCAAAGTTAAGCCTGAAGTGTGGAAACACGTAGCCAAACAAGTGCCAGACATAACGAAATCACGTTCCCAGGTAGGATCACATAGAACAGTGCCAGAAATACCATTGGATAAGATAGGAGATATGAGTGAAGTAGAAGAAGGAAATACCTATCTCCCAGTTACCCATCAGGAATACGCAACCAAAGCAGTTTTGGACTCAGGTGCAGGAGTTGCAATTGCTACCACTTCCCTATGGAAGCGTTGGGGCAAGCCAGCACTCAGGCCGACGAGAATGAAATTGCAAATGGCCGATGGTCATATTGAGAGACCTTTGGGACTGCTAGAAGGAATAACTCTCACTACATGTGGTGTAGAGTTTGAGCATACATTTGCTTTATGTGACTTTAGCAAAAACCAAGCCTATGAGATGATTTTGGGAAGACCATTTATGCGGCAGTTGCAAGTGGTAGAGGATTGGGGCACCAATTCTTTGTACTTGCAACACTTAGGTGTTACAACCAAAGTCAATCTCAAGGATTACTCTCATAGAGACGTATCCCCCATTCAATGGAATCCCATCCATATAGCCAACGATGATACTGAGTTAGTGCATTCCATAGGATCAGGATCCTCATGGATGCATGAAGACACCCACTTATGGATGTGCAAGGTAGCAGTAGAAGAAGAGAAGAGAGAGAAAGCCAGAGAGGTAGGTGCAAAAGAAACCCATAGATCAATTCAAGACCTAGCCTATGCACCTGTAGTTTTTCCTGACGAAGAATTTGAGCCTCACGGCTGGGCTGAAATTTTAGCAACCATGGATGTAGCCATCAATGAAGAACAATGGACTCCCCACTGTGACGAGGATGGCTATGACATTTTGGTCTTTTCAATAGAACCAATCATAGGAGATGCAGAGGAATGAATCAGAGGAAACTGAGGAGGAAGCCCCTGCCTACACTACACAACTCAAATGACTCTATAAAACGATTAAGCAAGTGCAGAAAAGGCATAAGATGTCAGAAGAGGCAAATAGAGCATTGGTGAACCAGATGCTACAAGCGGAAAATGTAGACCCTCATTTTGTAGAATCATTGAATCTTTTGGCAGATACGTGTGGAATCGTGGAAGCCATGAGGACCATGGTATATCGTAATACCCCTCAATATGACCAACGAAGGATCGATACACGACCACGAAGGGGAAAGATGATTCAAATGGAAGTCTCAACCTCACTCCCTACCACCACTCAAGAGGATGTTCACATGGCCAGCCCAACTAACCTTGATGAACCAGATGTAAATATAAAGACACCATCTCCATCATCACCTCCCATCCAGCCCACCGCACCCCTCGCCTCTAGCATCACTGAACAACCCACAGCCATCCTTACGGAACCTATGCCACACACCACCATTTTGCCCTCCTCACCTATCCCTACCTCTATCATTGCTTGCCAATTTTCCAAACCTCATATAGGTCATCCTGCCACCCATCAAACCATCATAGGTCACCCTTCCTTTCAACCAGCTCTTGGACAACCGCATGTCCCTACCCAAACCGTAACACCCCATTTCCCTTCACCACTACATTTCCTCTTTCCCAACCCCTAACCAATGAGCCCCTCTTGACCTTCTCAGAACCAACACACATCACCCGACCTCCATTCTTGACAAACCTTGTAAATATACTTCAACAAATTGAGAATTATAATAAAAAGTCCCTTCCCCAACCCACCTCCCCCACATTCACTACCACCACTAACATACCACCTACCATTCCCGTATTCATGATTCACACTTCACACACCATCACATCCGATCCTATGGACATTTCACCTTCCACAGGACCACTCACCACCACTTGTGTCTCAACATCACCACTTGTAACTTCACGCACGCCACCGCATACACCCACTGTCAGCACAACATCCACTTTTCCCTTTCCCATTTCCCGACCCCTTGCATCTTTCACCTCCACCTCTGCATCCACCTCATTCAGTCATGCATTGGACACCATATTTGAAGCCGCTGCCCAGCTTAAGGAAGAATACCGATTATTGGAAGAAAACAATAAGGAGTTGTGTACTCTCTCATCCCACCTCCACGCACGTGTCAATGCCTTGGAATTGAGTGATGCAGCATTACAACAAGAAGTTACCACCCTCCAACAATCGAAGGCAGAGATTGAAGCCAAGAATATAGAGACGGGTAAGGCTATGGAAGAACAACTCAGAGACCAGCTAGCTCGTAATTCTAAACTACAACGAAACATGGCTCTACTCCGACGCCACCTAGCGGCTGCCCAAGAAGAAAACAGGAGATTACAGCAACAAAATCAAGACAATCTCGAAGCCGCCATAGAAAATACTCCAGGGGCACCCATCGACCATGCTAGCTTCCGGGCCATCCCCTCAGAAAGCATACAACAAATATTGGAAACCTATGTCAACCTCTTAGAAGCACATGATCAGCTGGCCGACCAAGTAAAGGAACTACAAAGATCCCAAGTGCCTACATCACACCCACCAGAACCTAAGGAGATGGTCAATGTTGCAACTTCACCAGAGCCCGAATCTTCAAAGACCAATGAGGTACTTGATGTTGGTGCAGACCAATCACCAATTGAAGGCTTGGAAGATTAAATGATGAAGAAGAATCAATTTCTAGAGTGTAGAAGAAGATTACATTCAGAGGACAAGAGAAGTGTACACATATGTACATTAGTATAGTCATAGATGACTTAGATCTTTTGTTTAGTAAGAATCATGTACAAATTATCTATAAATATCTTGAGAAAAGTCGGGGAATGTATGAGAGCATATGTGACATTAGTTAGAAGTCAAGAATGAGGGAGATAGAAGTCATGAGATAGAGAAAAAGATTTGTGTGTTAGCTCTCATCACTCAGTTGTGAATTCTCTGAGTAAATGGAAATTTTTGCGCCCGATATTTCTGCGTGTTCTCCTTCTACAGTAGATCAATTGTGAAATGCTTTTGTACAAGTCTAAGTTGAGAGTTGCTTGACCTCTGTGCAAAGTTTTAGCTTCCAATTGTAATCAGGCTGAGTGAATTAAGTGTAGGAACATTCATATGTGAAGTATGTTCACTGGTTCCTAAAACAGGCGCAGATTTCGAAGTTAATATTTTGATCATTTCTCCTAGCACAGTTTAAAGTTTTTCATGAGTGAAGGCTTAATCTTTAAGTTGGAAGATAAGCTACTTATGTCCAGAAGCATTTTGTAAAACGGGTTCTATTCAAGGAGAACCAAGTCTTAAAAGTTACAGGTGTAAAGTCGACTGTTTTGGATGACAGTTTCTGACATAGGTAACTTGAGAAGTTGATTTCTCAAGCTATACTTAATCTTTTGAAGAGATTCAACTTGGAGTAGATGCGCAGGCTCTAGCATATGCTTTGTACAAAGTTTCATAAAAAACTTTACATGTTTCATAAGTCAATGTGAGGAAATAGTGCAGCAGACTTTTCTGTGTTTCATCTTCTTCACAGATTTGTTAATCTTTTGACAATTAGCAATTGATCCTCTAAACTAGTGAAGTGTTTGACTTATTCTTGGTATAGAGGTGCTCTAATCACAAGAATAAGTTGTTCTTTTGGAGATTAATATTCTCCATCAGTGGTATCAGAGCAGGAGACATCAATTTGAAGAAAGAAGGATCCCGACTGCTGCAGATTCAAGAAATTCAACACTTGAAGGACCAAGAAGTGAAAGCTTGGAGTCAAAGTTCAAGGAGAAGACTATTTGACATCAAGAAAAGCAAAAGGAGTCCAATTCGAAGTAAAGGTACATACATTGTTTGTAAAGCTTGAAGATTTCAATATACAGGTGGACATAAGATGGGAGAAAGCTTGCAGATTGATAAGCTAGATAGGGAAAACTATCCAGCATGGTCCATGAGGATGGAAGCACACCTCATGAGCAAAGACCTTATGGCATTCATTACAGGAGAAGAAGAAAAGCCTGAATTTTCAGATCCTAGTATTCCAACTAGGGAGGAGCTTGCAATTTTGAAGACTTGGATGAGAAAGGATGCTCAAGCAAGGAGTATCATTTACATGGCTGTAAATGATTATTTGCTACCTCACATTAGAGGTTTGGAAAGTGCCACAGATGTTTGGAATGCCTTGGAAGAGCATTTCCAAAATACAACTAAGTCAAGGAAGTCCTCACTATGGGCTGAGTTCACAACCTTCAAGAAGAAGAGCTCACAATCAATTTCAGATTATGTGGCAAGGATGAAAGATATTGCAGATAGCTTGGGAGCAGTGGATGAAGACATTGAAGAGGAAAAGTTGGTAAGACAAATACTTACAGGTTTGAGAGGAGATGAGAAGTGGAAGCCTTTTATATTGTCCATAGAGTTGTCACTTGATCACTTTACTCCTGACCTTAATCAATTGCTAGGACATATGCTAACCTTTGAGCAGGATCTTAAAGGAGACAATGATAGAAGTACAAGTCAAGCTATGTACTCCAAGGACAAGAAAAAGAATGGTAAGGGAAAGCAATCAAATGATGATGAAGGGAATTCAAATCAAGCTAACTTCACAAAAGGGAAGACAAATTTCAGAGGTAAAGGAAGAGGAGGTAAGAACAAAGATAATGCTAAAGCTTGTTGGATTTGTGGCAGAACAAATCATTTGGCAAATGATTGTTGGCATAACAATCAAAATGGAGGATACAACAATCAGAATTATAATCAAAGAGGTAGAGGAGGCAGAAACCAAAGAGGCAACTTCAGAGGAAGAGGTGGTAGGACATCATATGGTAGAGGAGGTGGAAGAAACTTCCAATCTCAGTCCTACAACAATAATTATTACAATTATGCATCAGATCAGAAGGATGACATGACTCTTATCTTGAATGCAACTCATGAATCAATGGGAGAAGATCAAAGAGTGTTTTATATTGACTCAGGGTGTAGCAACCATCTGAGTGGGAATCTATCTTTGATGACTGATATGGAAGCTAGGGTGAATGGACATACAGTTCAAACAGGTGACAATACCAAACATAAAGTGGAGAGCATTGGATCAGTGAAGACAAAGAGTGGAAGTACACTTCTGAGCAAGGTACTTTATGTTCCTACTATTCCTAAAAATTTGATAAGTGTAGGGCAAATTGTGGAGAAAGGATATGAAGTAAGATTCACAAATGATGGTGTTTATGTACAAGATCCAAATCAGGGATATAGAACCATAATTGCAGGAAAAAAGGAAGGAAGATTGTTCACTCTCAAGGTCCAAGGTAATGTGGGACATGCATTATTTACCTATGGAGGTCAAAAGGTGTCTGAATTAGATCTATGGCATAAAAGGCTAGGTCATTTCAATGAGAGAGCTATAAAGGAGATGTCAAAGAATCAGGTGGTGCTTGGATTGCCAAATATTGAAGGGCAACATATGCTGTACAAGTGTGAAGCTTGTCAATTAGGTAAAGCACATAAGAGTTCTTATAACAAATCAGGGTACAAGTATTCAAATATGCTTGAATTGGTTCATACAGATGTATGGGGTCCCTCAAGGGACTATAGCATAAATGGATCCAGATATTATGTGTTGTTTGTTGATGATGCAACCAGGTGGATTACTTTGTATGTAATCAAGGATAAATCAGAAGTTTTCAAGACATTCAAACATTTTCATGTCTATGCAGAAAGGATCACAGGACAAAAGCTAAAGAGGTTAAGATCAGATGGAGGGGGAGAGTATTTCTCAAAAGAGTTTGATGATTATTTGTGGAATGCAGGTATCAAAAGAGAAGTGACTTGCAGGTACTCCCCTCAACAAAATGGAGTAGCAGAAAGGAGGAATAGAACTCTTGTAGAGTTTGCAAGAGCCATGATGAAGGAAAAGAATTGTCCAAATTACTTATGGGCAGAAGCCATTAACACTGCAACATACCTTGTGAATAGGTTGCCTTGCAAAGCCTTGGATGGAGGAACCCCTTATGAAGCATGGTGGGGTAAGAAGCCTAGTCTTGATCATTGTAAAGTATTTGGATGTATTGCATATGCTTATGTTCCTTCACAATTAAGACATAAGCTAGAACCAAAAGCAGAGAAGTATGTGTTTATTGGATATGATGATAGACAGATGGGTTACAGGTTGTGGAGTCCATCCACAAAGCAATTTCTTGTTACTAAAGATGTGACATTTGATGAGCAAAATATGTGGTATACAGGTTCACCAAATGAGTATACAGGTGTTGAAGAAATTCAGAGAAAAGGAAAGGCAAAGGTAAAAATATGTGAAGAAATTGTTGATGAAATTGACTCTAGATGTAGAGTGCAGGATCATGTAGAAGAAGGGCCAAGATTTGATCCAGAATCAAATGAGGCTGAAACTTCAAGAAATGCAGAAATCAGAAGATCTACAAGGGAAAGGAAAGAACCTATAAGGTATAGTTATGATACATCTTTCCTAACAACAAAAGATTATGCATACATTGTAAAGACAGAAGAAGATCCAACCACTTATGAAGAAGCTAAAGGTAAACAGAATTGGAGAAAGGCAATGCAGGAAGAGTATGATGCTCTACTTGAAAATGAAACTTGGGAACTAGTACCAAGACCAAAGAATCAGAAGGTCATTGGATGTAAGTGGGTATATAAAACAAAGAGGTTTGCAGATGGTAAGGTGTCTAGATATAAGGCTAGACTTGTGGTCAAAGGTTATGCCCAAACTTATGGGGTAGATTATGATGAAACCTTTAGTCCTGTTGCTAAGATGTCTACAATTAGAACATTGATTGCTATTGCTGCTTGTAAGGGATGGAAATTATCACAATTGGATGTGAAAAATGCATTTCTAAATGGATACATTGCAGATGAAGTATATATGGAGCAACCAGAAGGCTTCATGGAATCAATTGGATCAGATTATGTGTGTAAGCTCAAGAGAGCTTTATATGGATTGAAGCAAGCCCCAAGAGCTTGGAATTACAGATTGGTCAAGTTCTTGAATGAATGTGGATTTCAAGCATCAAAGGCAGATAGTAGCTTGCTAGTGAAGGCAAGTGAAAATGGATACATTTACATGTGCATTTATGTTGATGATATTATTGTTACAGGAACAGATGCTCAAGGAATCAATGAACTCAAGAAGCAAATAGAGAAGGAGTTTAAGATAAGTGATTTGGGAAACTTATCTTATTTTCTAGGAATGCAGATTGTGTATACTCAACATGGAGTATATGTTTCACAAGAGAGATATTTGAAGAATCTTCTAGTCAAGTTTAACATGGAAGATTGCAAGACCTCAACCACACCATTGGAGGTAAATCATAAATTAAGCAGGTATGGAGGTGAAGAATTCAATGACATGAAGAAATATCAGAGTTTGGTAGGTAGTCTAATCTATGCTACCTTGACAAGGCCAGATTTATCATATGCAGTAGGTGTGTTGTCACAATTCATGCATTGTCCAAAGAAGACTCATTGGATTGCAGCCCAAAGAGTACTCAGATATATCAAAGGAACCTTAAGTGAAGGTTTGTATTATGGTTTCACTTCTTACACAAGAATCAAAGTGTTTAGTGATGCAGATTGGGCAGGTGACTCAGATGATAGAAGGTCTACTCATGGATATCTATGTTATGTTGGAGACAAGTTAGTGTCTTGGTGTTCAAAGAAGCAACATACAGTTGCTTTATCATCCACAGAAGCTGAGTATAAGGGAATGGTAGAAGCTGCAAAGGAAGTGATATGGTTGAAGACCTTGATGAAAAGTTTTGAGATTGATCATAGTACTCCAATAATTTTTGGAGACAATATGAGTTCTTTGTATTTGGCAGCTAACCCTGTTTTTCATGCCAGGACTAAGCATATAGAGATTCAGTATCATTTCTTGAGGGAAAAGGTACTAGATAAAGAAATTGAAGTGATGTATACTCCAACAAAAGAACAAGTGGCAGATATGATGACAAAAAGTTTGGATGGACCTAAACTACAAAGGTTCAAAGACATGGCAAGTATAAAGAAGACAGAGAAAACCTCAATTGATGATTGAGGGGGAGCTGTTGGTGCAGACCAATCACCAATTGAAGGCTTGGAAGATTAAATGATGAAGAAGAATCAATTTCTAGAGTGTAGAAGAAGATTACATTCAGAGGACAAGAGAAGTGTACACATATGTACATTAGTATAGTCATAGATGACTTAGATCTTTTGTTTAGTAAGAATCATGTACAAATTATCTATAAATATCTTGAGAAAAGTCGGGGAATGTATGAGAGCATATGTGACATTAGTTAGAAGTCAAGAATGAGGGAGATAGAAGTCATGAGATAGAGAAAAAGATTTGTGTGTTAGCTCTCATCACTCAGTTGTGAATTCTCTGAGTAAATGGAAATTTTTGCGCCCGATATTTCTGCGTGTTCTCCTTCTACAGTAGATCAATTGTGAAATGCTTTTGTACAAGTCTAAGTTGAGAGTTGCTTGACCTCTGTGCAAAGTTTTAGCTTCCAATTGTAATCAGGCTGAGTGAATTAAGTGTAGGAACATTCATATGTGAAGTATGTTCACTGGTTCCTAAAACAGGCGCAGATTTCGAAGTTAATATTTTGATCATTTCTCCTAGCACAGTTTAAAGTTTTTCATGAGTGAAGGCTTAATCTTTAAGTTGGAAGATAAGCTACTTATGTCCAGAAGCATTTTGTAAAACGGGTTCTATTCAAGGAGAACCAAGTCTTAAAAGTTACAGGTGTAAAGTCGACTGTTTTGGATGACAGTTTCTGACATAGGTAACTTGAGAAGTTGATTTCTCAAGCTATACTTAATCTTTTGAAGAGATTCAACTTGGAGTAGATGCGCAGGCTCTAGCATATGCTTCGTACAAAGTTTCATAAAAAACTTTACATGTTTCATAAGTCAATGTGAGGAAATAGTGCAGCAGACTTTTCTGTGTTTCATCTTCTTCACAGATTTGTTAATCTTTTGACAATTAGCAATTGATCCTCTAAACTAGTGAAGTGTTTGACTTATTCTTGGTATAGAGGTGCTCTAATCACAAGAATAAGTTGTTCTTTTGGAGATTAATATTCTCCATCACTTGAGCTACGACAAAAAGTGGCAGAATTAAAGATCAAGTTGTCACAGTATGAACGACCCCCCTCTCCACTTGATCAACCAATAGAAGAAGAAGCAGTAATCATCCCAGTGGAGGAAACATTTGAAGACAACTATGAGACTCAACCCATTCTAGGAGGTAGAATCACGGAGGAAGGACAAGACACATATGAGGAGCCCCCGTCGGCTTGGATGAAACAGGTAGAAGAAATGGGGACAACTCATGAGGAACGTATCTCCACCCAGATGTTGGCCATGAGGACTATTGAAGAAACCATACTTCAATCAGAATATTTCAGACACCTGGCCTCTAGAAGACTGATAACTAGTTCAGAATTACAATATAAACCCTATTTTGTATTATTGGCCGACTACAACGCAGAAATCAAAAGAGTCACCAATAGGTACCCAACTTTTGCAACACAATTCGAACTAGAGGATATTCCAGAGGAAGCCAAAAAAGGGACTATATTCCAACCCACTTGGAGACAAAAAATACTTGAGACCTATCCAGAAATGCTACGAACATGGGATCATGCTCCCATGCATTTGAAATGTAACCCTTGCTTTGGGCCAGTGCAAAGAAGAAGATCATGGAAAGCATTTGCCATCAAGGTGCAGAACAATGCGAATTGTAAACAATGGCTAAATTACCCCTCCATCGCACCCCCAATAGGCACACCAACGGTAGCTTACATGATGGCTACCATCAGACATTGGATGCCACGCCTCCACCCCATGCCTGATGTAGCTGCGCAAATGATGCTCAAAATCTTGGACATGATGCAAGTGGTGTTAAAGACTTTCCGAAATGTACGTAATATTCAGCCGCCAATTCTGGGCTTCATCAACGGTAACTACGATTTACTTTATGATATGAGCACGACCCCGAGTATCCGAGTGGCTTATGCGTGGCATGCACGAATAAGATATCTCCCCGCTTGCTACAAGCAAATGTTTGATGATATGTTCACCACGGGGTTTTGGGAAGCACACTCAGAAGTGTTCGTGCCACGTCCAACCCACCTGCTTCAGCTATTTGCATGCGAACAGACAATGCACTCCGAGCTCTATACCACGCCACAAACTAACATGCCTCGAGCAGTTAATTGGGATGCCCTTCAAAGAGACCTGGTCAGAGGACTACAGATCAGAGAACAAGAATTGGCAACTGACATACTACAACAATACATTGATCAAACCGTGGAGCAGAGGTCTGTCAGAGACGACAGACGCTAGGGGGGGAGTGTGTTGGCATCATATGGGAAGAAGCAGGTACGGGCATGCATGTGGATCTAACACTAAGGCAACCTATTAAAATTTTTCCAAACCTTACATCATTTTAAAAGTGATTCTCATCACTAGAAACCCTTGTAAATACCGTTTCATCTTTTTGTATCTCCATTTTGTACAAGCCGAGGAGTGCTCTAGCTTGGGGAGCCTTAGAAGTAGTTGCCTGCCAATTTTCATATTTTTTAGATCTTGTTTGAGCCCTCAAATAAGCCCTGGAACCTAATTTTTAACTAGGCCAGACACTAGGTCTGGACAGGGCCAAAGCTAGTCAAAAAACTATAAATAGAGCTAGAGAGCTCATTTTTGGAGCTAGCTTCTTGTAGTTTTGAGCTTGTATGAGAACTTGGTTGTAATAGAAGAGCTTCCATTGTCTTGCTCTCTTTGTTCTTGCTGTGTGTGCGCGTGTGTGTGTATGTGTGTGCATGTTGGTGTGCTTCTCACTCACACATTTGTGCCTTCACTTGCTCGAGGTCTTCATACCATCCTCATGTCTTCCCGGACTGACATTAAAGGAGGTGCTACTCATCACTGAGCTACACTCCTCGACTAAAGCTGAGTATCGAGGCTTAGCACATCTCATGTGAGCTTATGTGGCTCATGAAATTGTTTGTTGATCTTGATTTGCAGGTTCAGCTAGTACCTACTTTTTGTGAAAACATAAGTAGCATATGTGTTAGAAACAATGTCCCATATTACAAGCATATGGTTACCTCTTAAGTAAACCGTCCATAGCAAAAACAAGTAGGGGACTTGGCTAAGTTAGGTGCCTCTCAAAGAGGAGATCCGGGTTCGATCCCCATCAACAACAAAATCGCACAGTGAAGAGTTCTTTTTTGGCACTAAAAAAGCATTGTTTGGTAGATTAATTTAGCGTAGACATTTTGCTTTTATCATTAGCACCATTTTTGCCAATTTCTTTTGAAGGCGAGTTGTTCAAGGCAAAGAATCAAGCACAACATCTCTTTGCAGATGCAAAGGAAGCACATAGGCCATCTCATAACCCAAATAGTGATTTTTATCACTAAAACAATGTAATATATGTACATACATCCAATTATTGCACGTTCAACTCCATTTTGTGCAAGTTGAGGAGTCCTCAAGCTTGAGGAGTCTAAGTAGGTAGTTCATACCAATTTTCATCATTTTTGGAAGACGTTAGGGACCTCAAATTAGATGTACAACCTATTTTTTAACTATGCCGATCAGTAGATGTGAAACCGATCAAAACTAAACAGAAACTATAAATAGAGCTAGAGAGGTCATTTTGGGGGTGGTTGAACTTTTAGAATTAGTGACTATTGAGCTAGTAGAGCTATTGTAATGAGTGATGAATATGAGTTTTTTTCTTGCCTTCTATTGATCTACATTGCCTCTTTCCTCTTGTGTGTGTGTGTATGCTTTTGCATTTCTCACCATCACCTTTGTGCACTTCACTTGCTATTGATCTTCATATCAGCCTACCCTCTCCGTGGATTGACACTGAGGTGGAATTCCTCACGTTGGTACTCACCATTGTACTAGAGTAACACCAAATTTGGTGCCGTTACCAGGGACGAGCTCTATGTTGAGCATATGATGGTAAGTGTGTTGGAGAAAATCATTGGAAGGTAAAATTTTCTTGTTGTTTTGTTGTTAGTAGTTAGTTTTTGGACACTTTTTTCTCCACTTTTCCTCTAGTTTCATTCCCCATCATCATCTCGAACTCCAAAAAATACCAACAAATGTGCCATATCCCCTCTTTCTCTTCACTTTTCCTCATTTGCATGTGTGTGAGAGAGAGAGAGATTTCACAAGTGCTTGTTCATTTTTTTTGGTGTACTAACATTGCAAGCCAGCCTCTAGACATCACGGATCTACAAGAAACACAAGTAAAAACTCCATTTTTCTGTCAAAAGTTGTTGTTTAAGTTGATCATCACGATTGCCAGACCAAGGTGAGTATTTGAGTGAAATTTTTGCATGAAAGAGGAGCTCATGTAAGCGCTTGCACATATCTAAATTCATTTTTTTGAAACTACATATTTAGCTGACCATCGTGATGGTGACTCATCATCATGACTATGTATGACAATCACGACACTCACCCGTTGTGGCGATTGGCTCATGCCATTATCACCAATAGGGTTTTTCATGGGCTTCTAATCTCACATTCCAAACATTTGAAGTATTTTCTCAATGTATTGCTATTGTTTCACGAATATATAGTGATTCTTGCGAATGAATTCAATCCTAGACAACATTGAAGCAAGATAATTAACATCAAAACTTAATAATTTTTGTTTTGAAAAAATGAAGATCTGAGTCTTTGGACCTATCATGATCATATTATAAAAAATGACGACAGTAATCGACCCACCTTCTCCTAACTTAACATAAAGTGTTGGAGAATCATATAAACTTTTAAAACCAATGGAAATTAGATACAAGTGTATCTTCTTATACATGCTCTTGGTGTCTGCTTCAAATCATAAAGTGCTTTGATCAATTTACAAACAAGATTCTCTTTGGCTTCGACTTCAAATCCTTTGGGTTGTTGTATGTAGGCATCCTCATGTAGATCTCTAATTAGAAAAGTTTTCATAATATCTAGTTGATATATATTCCAACCAAAGAATGCAGTTAAAGGAAAAACAAGTCTCACAATTGTAATCCTAGATGTAAGTGCACACATCTTATCAAAATATAGTTAATTTTTTATTCTTTTGGATAGAATCAATCTCCTCTTGCATTACGTTCTTCCATACATGCTTATTGAACACTTGCACGTTCATTTCCAACTAAAGTAAGAACCAAAATGTTATGAATGTCAATAATGTATGCAAGAATAGCTTGTAAAAACTACTTTGGTACCTTCCTGAAAAATTGGTGATACATTTCTCACTTCCTAAACTCCAAGAGATTCTCCAACTTCTTCAAGTGGTTGGTGATCATGTAAATGTAATAGATGAGTCTCTAAATGTCTAGAAGGAACAATAGATTGTGAAGAGGTGACCTATGAAAATAAAAGTCAAGTTAAGAAGATTGATGGGGCTGATCTATAGTGAACGGAAAAGATTACAAAGTCGATCAAAGTATTCTTGTAACTTAGCATATGCGAGAGTAAGATCTTGATATGGCTAGGTGAGCATCCCGATAAATCCATATAGACTCCTCACAAATCAGCCAACAAATCTGTTGATGTATGAAACACCACAAAAAATGAATTAATGTGACACTAGAACACCTCTATGGTCACCATTAACTCATTGCCACTCCAAACTTTGAGAAGTGATAGTCTAAATTGAGAACTTTGCTTCTACAGAAATTCCTAGTCACTGAAATGACATACCTTCAGTATTTTGTTAATTTATCTTAGCTCAAATATTACTTCTCCACGATCCTTTGGTAGATGAAAGTAGAAGATTAGGGCTTTCCAATAAGCTATCATATGCAAGAAATGAATCTCTAGAACTCAAGTTATGGCCTTCACAAGATGACCCTGTATGACTTGCCAAAATTGGAAATTTTGCCTTCTTTAGTAATTCTGAGTGTCTAAAAATGAAAATTCGATGCCTAGCATCGACTTGCAACCAAAAGTCGATGTCAGACATCAACTTTGAGCTTTTTTAGCCACTTTTTCAGCGCCAAAATTACCCTATGAACACAAGACATGAGCAAGACCACTTTTATGTGGGAAGTTGATGCCAGGCATCGACTTTATGCTGAAACTTGATGCCACGCATCGAGTTGCTCCACGAACCTCATGTTCTTAAAAGATTTGACAACACATAAAACTCAGAGAATGAAAACAATGAATTATCAGCACAAACTCGATGTCAGGCATCGAGTTGCTTGGAAAACTTGAACTTTTGAATTCATCACATAGTAGGCAAGCATGGAGATGATGGAGAGAGTCTTATACACAGAACTTTAACTATTTCTTCTCATAGCTATGAAAAACTCAGAAGTTTTACAAGTTCTTTCTCACTCAGAGAAGCTCGACTATACTTAGTCATACAAAATGAACTCCTACTTACATTCTCTCACTCTCTTCCACTTCTTCTCTCATCGCCTCAGATGATACAAACTAACTTATATAGTTTTTCTCTATCCCGTGACTTTTAAAAAACTTCTAGAACTAAAGTGAACTAACTTTACAAATATAATACACTTGTGAATTTGTCCCTTCACATAGGCATGTGGTTTTTCTTCTAAAGATTTGACCTTCAAATATATGTCCAATTAGTGATTGTTTCTCCAACAGCTCCCCCTCAATCACTAATTGACATTCAGTGTTTCTTCATATCATCTTCTTTTCTTTTACTCCTGTCATGCTTTTGAATCTGGTGGTCTTCACACCATCCAATCTCTTTGTCATCATGTCTGCTATCTGATCTTTTGTAGAAATGTACTCCACTTCAATTTCTTTCTCCATTACCTTTTCTCTCAGGAAATGATAATGTATCTCTATATGTTTTGTTCTTGCATGAAATATTGGATTTGCTGCAAGATAAAGTGAACTCATATTATCTCCATGTATTGTAGGTATACCTTGATCAATGCCCAAGCTTTTGAACAATGTCTGCATTCATATGACCTCCTTAGCTACTTCCACAAGTCCTTTGTACTCAGCTTTAGTTGATGATAATGCTATTGTAAGTTGTTTCTTTGAACACCAACTTACAAGCTTATCACCAATGTATATCATGTAGCCATGAGTTGATCTTCTGTCATCCTAGTTACCTGCCCAGTCTGAGTCACTATAGGCTTTCAACTTCAAATCTGATGTAAAAGGATAATATAATCCTTCCTTTATAGTTCCTTTGATATATCTGAGAACTCTTTGACCTGCAATCCAATGTGGGTCCTTTAGACAATGCATGAATTGTGACAAAACTCCCACTGCATAACTAAGATCAGGTCTTGTTAGTGTAGCATAAATCAAACTACCCACAAGAGATAGATACTTCCTCATATCTTTGTATTCTGCACTATCATATTTACTGAGCTTGTGATTAACTTCAAGTGGAGTTGAAGATGCTCTGCAATTTTCCATATCAAACTTCTTCAATAGATTCACAAGATACCTTTCTTGTGATACATATATGCCATGACCTGTATAAGTGACTTCCATTCCAAGAAAATATGACAACTTTCCTAGGTCACTGATCTTAAACTCTTTCTCAAGTAATCTCTTTACCTCCTTGATTCCTTCATCTGAAGTACCTGTGATTATAATGTCATCTACATAAATACAAATGTAGATTGTACCTTCCTCTATTCTTTTGATGAGTAGACTTGGATCTGCTTTTGAACTTTGATATCCAAGATCATTGAGATACTTCACCAGTCTATAGTTCCATGATCTTGGAGCTTGCTTCAATCAATACAATGCTCTTCTCAACCTGCAAACAAAATTTGGATACCTGGAATCTATAAACCCTTGAGGTTGTTCCATGTATACCTCATCTGATATGTATCCATTCAAGAATGCATTCTTTATATCCAATTGACTTAGGGTCCATCCTTTTGAAGCTGCAATAGCAATGATTGTCCTTATAGTTGACATCTTAGCTACAGGACTGAATGTCTCATCATAATCTATGCCATAGGTTTGGGCATAGCCTTTCACCACCAGTCTAGCTTTGTATCTGGCTATACTTCCATCTGCAAGCTTCTTCACTTTATAAACCCATTTATTTCCAATTACTTTCTTACTATTTGGTTTAGGAACAAGTTCCCATGTCTTGTTCTCCTCCAGTGCATTGAACTCTTCCTTCATGGCTTCTTCCCATTGCTTCTTATCGTTAGCTTCATCATAGTTCTGAGGTTCTTCATCATCTTTGACCATATATGCATAGTTCTTCTGAGTTATGTAAGAAGTATCATAAGAATACCTTTCTGGTTGTCTTCTAGTCCTGCTTGACCTTCTTGGTTCACATTCTTCATAAGTGTATGGATACACCTCTTCATCAAATATAGGAGCTTCTTCATTTCTTCTTGTTAATCCACTTCTGGATGTACTTGCTTGCATATATTCTTCATCTTTATTCACCTGCACAATTGATTTTCCTTTCTCACATCTTCTTACCTCTTCTTCAAATTCTTCAGTTGTATGACTTTGATCTGCATACCAACTTTTTTGTTCATCAAATGTAACATCTCTAGAAACAATAAATTGTTTTGTTAGAGGATTCCACAACTGTAACCCATCTGCTTTTCATCATAACCAATGAACACATATTTTTCTGCCTTTGGTTCAAGTTTATGTCTAAGTTGTGATGGCACATAAGCATATGCAATTGATCCAAACACTCTACAATGATCTAGTGTTGGTTTCTTACCCCACCAACCTTCATATGGAGTCATTCCATTTAGAGTTGCACATGGTAATCTATTCACAAGATATGTAGTTGTATTTACAGCCTCAGCCCAAAGATAATTTGGACAATTCTTCTCCTTTAGCATAGCTCTAGCAAACTCAACCAAAGTCCTGTTTCTTCTTTCTGCTACACCATTTTGTTGTGGTGTATACCTACAAGTTATTTCTCTCTTAATACCTGCATTCCAAAGATAATCATTGAACTCTTGGGAGAAGTATTCTCCCCCTCCATCATACCTTAGTCTTTTAAGCTTTTGACTTGTGTCTCTCTCTGCATATGCATCCATCTTGTAGCATCATCAATGAAAAGAACATAATACCTTGAGCCACTGATAGATCCTTCTGTTGTTGGTCTCCATACATCTGTATGAATGAGCTCTAGTAATCCATCATGTTTGAATCCTTTCTTTTGAAATGGTAACATGTGTGCTTTACCCATTTGACATGCTTCACATTTATAAACCATATGTTGATTCTGCACATTTGGTAATCCTAGTACAGACTGATTAGCAACCATAGATTTAATTCCTCTTTCATTGAAATGACCTAATATCTTATGCCAGAGATCAAGTTCTGTAATCACTCCTTCACCATGTGTGAGAAAAGCTTGACCAATGTTCCCTTGTACTCTTTACCACAAAAAATCTGATTATATCCATTCCCTGGATCTTCAACAAATACTCCTTCATTTGTAAACCTGACTTGAAAAACTTTTTCAACTATCTGTCCCACACTAATCAAGTTTTTAGGTATTGTAGGAACATACAAAACATTGGTTAGCAAATTTGCTCCACTCTTGCATTTCACTTTACCAATCGAATGTACACTATGTCTGGTATTATCACCTGTTTGAACTGTATCACAAGAAATACCTTTTTCCAATTCTGACATCAATTCTATGTTTCCTGAAAAATGATTAGAACATCCAGAGTCAATGTAAAATACCTTTAGATCTTCTTTATCTGATGTGCTGATTGAATTCATCATTAATGATGTATGACTTTCATTCTGTGTGTCATTTGCATAATTATAGTAGGTGGTGTTGTAGGATTGATTATGTCCCCAACTTCTTCCTCCACCTCTACCATAGCCTCCTCTTTGACTTTGTCTACCTCATTGAAAATTACTTTGATATCTTCCACCTCGGCCTCTGCTATTGTTGTTTTGATTTTGGTTTGATCCTTGTTGATTGTGCCAACAGTCATGAGCCAAATGATTACTCAATCCACAGATCCAACAAGCCTTTTTGTTGTTATTTTGATTACCTCTACCTCTTCCAAAACCTCTTAGTCTTCCTCTGCCAGTGCCTTTACCTCTTGCATAATAAACTTGAGAAGATGACTCTTCTTCATCCTTTGCTTTACCTTTATCTCCTTTCTTCTTGTTCTTCATGTACATTGCAGAACTTTGTCCTTTATCTCCATCTCCCTTCAAGTCTTGCTCAAATGTGAGAATCAAACCAAGCAACTGGTTCAAATCTGGAACATAATGATTTAATGAAAGTTCTGTTGATAAGACAAAAGGTTTCCACCTTTCATCCCCTCTCAAACCTGTAAGTAATTGAGCAATCAACTTGTGATCCTCAATATCTTCATCTATGGATCCAACAATATCTGCTAGATCCTTCATCTTAGTGACATAATCACTAATATTTTGACTTGGCTTCTTCTTGAATGTTGTAAACTCTGACTGTAGACTTGCTTTCCTTGCTTTAGTAGTGTTTTGGAAATGATACTCCAATGCATTCCATATATCTTCAGATGATTCCAATCCTCTGATGTGTGGTAGCAAATGATCTGAGATTGTGTTGTAAATGTATGCCTTTGCACTTGCATCGTTCTTCTACCAATGCTTTAAAGCATCTAGTTCTTCTTTCTTTGGTCGGCTTTCATGTTCAAATACTGGCTTCTCTTCTTCACCTGTTACATATATCATGAGATCCTTACTCATAAGTAAGGCTTCCATTCTCATTACCCATGCGGGGTAATTATCTCTGTCCAGTTTGTCAATGGAGATATGATCTGCCATACTCCTTTCCTTCTGCTGCAACCTTTGAGCTTAAAGGATAAAGAATAATACCTTTTGGAGTTCTTTGTGTATGAAGATACTTTTGAAGTAACCTTTTGATGCCTTGTGTCTTCAAATGCTTCACCTTTCAACCTTTAATGAAAAACTTTTCAAAAACTTCTCGTACCTTTTCCACCTTCTGCTCTTTAGGACCTTTCTACTCTGATACCACTTTTTGATGTATGAAACACCACAAGAAATGACTTAATGTGACACTAGAACACCTCTATGGTCACCATTAACTCATTTTCACTCCAAACTTTGATAAATGATAGTCTAAAGTGAGAACTTTGCTTCTACAAAAATTCCTAGTCACTGAAATGACATACCTTCAGTATTTTGTTACTTTCTCTTAGATCAAATATTATTTCTCCAAGATCTTTTGATAGATGAAAGTAGAAAAGTAGAGCTTTCCAACAAGCTATCATATGCAAGAAACAAATATCTAGAACTCAAGTTATGGCCTTCACAAGATGACCCTGTATGACTTGCCCAAATTGGGAATTTTGCCTTCTTTAGTAATTCTGAGTGTATAAAAATGAAAATTGGATGCCTAGCATCGACTTGCAACCAAAAGTCGATGCCGGGCATCAACTTTGAGCTTTTTTAGCCACTTTTTCAGCACCAGAATTACCCTATGAACACAAGACATGAGCAAGACCACTTTTATGTGGGAAGTCGATGTCAGGCATCGACTTTATGCTGAAACTTGATGCTAGGCATCGAGTTGCTCCACGAACCTCATTTTTTTAAAAGATTTGACAACACATAAAACTCAGAGAATGAAAACAATGACTTATCAGCACAAACTCGATGCCAGGCATCGACTTGCTTGGAAAACTTGAACTTTTGAATTCATCACACAGTAGGCAAGCATGGAGATGATGGAGAGAGTCTTATACACAGAACTTTAACTATTTCTTCTCATAGCTATGAAAAACTCAGAAGTTTTACAGGTGCTTTCTCACTCAGAGAAGCTCGACTATACTCAGTCATACAAAATGAACTCCTACTGACATTCTCTCACTCTCTTCCACTTCTTCTCTCATCGCGTCAGATGATACAAACTAACTTATATAGTTTTTCTCTATCCCGTGACTTTTAAAAGACTTCTAGAACTAAAGTGAACTAACTTTACAAATATAATACACTTGTGAATTTGTCCCTTCACATAGGCATGTGGTTTTCTTCTAAAGATTTGACCTTCAAATATATGTCCAATTAGTGTTTGTTTCTCCAACAAAATCTCTTCAATCAATTGTGATTTCAAAAGACATACTACAGAGAGCAAAGTAGTTAAATAACTATGTTCGTCCATGATCTATGCATGTGCATGCTACAAATAAAGTTACATATCAAGGAAGGAATCTGGATGAAAATATTGGTTATGCCAATAGGGAAAATAAAGTCCCATTGCGTCTACAGCATGTGACGTAGGAATTATTGGTCTCTATCTAGCATATACTTGATTTGCGACTTCTGGTGCTCGATTGGTATACCACACACCCATTGTTTTTAGCTCATTACATTCATAATATTCTTGGTTGTGATCCCACTAAGGATTTTTGCATGAGTTATAATCAATTAGCTCCTCATTAAAATTTTCATAACCATAACCATAGTTCATATCATTGCTCCTTGAATCAATTAGTGATTCAATTAGCACTAAAGCTCTTTTAGGGTTTGTTTCCCACTGTATACTCAAGTGGGATGAATTGGTCATGTTGAGGAGGCTATTGACCTAGCACCAATTCTTCTAGGTTTTTCTCATACTGAGTGAATCTTAGCCCTTGGGCATACTCATGTTGCCCTTGGTCGGCCTTGTTTTGATATTGCCTTTGTGCTTGTGCATGTTATTGTGGGTTTTTGTTCATCCTTGAGTGATATTGTGATCAAGTACATTGAAATTCTTGTGGATTCAGATATGTCTAAGTTCTTTGATTAGATAGAGGGGATGCACAACTTGAGGATAGTAATAGCAATCACCAATGTCATGATTAGTCATTTTCTGCATTATATGAAACCACTGAGAGTCATTACATTTATGTTGAGAAGGTCGATATCCTTGGTTTTGTATTGGGAAAAAAACGGGTTGAATGATCACCACCACAATTGTGATAACATCCACTTTGGTGAGATTTCTCATTAAATTTTTTTAGAGCCCATAGGGAGATTCAATTTCTTAGCCAACTTCTTTGTTAGGTCATCAAGTGAAGAATCTGATTGTACACTAGTAGTGTCACTTTGTTTTGGAAACTTCTTTGGTAGCTTTAAGTTGCCCTTAAGATCAATACATTCCTTTATGCACTCGTCCACTCTTGATACTCATTTTGTGAACACTAACCTTCACATCTCACTACTAGTTAGGCTTTCAACGAATATAAATACCATCTTTTCCTTGGAGGGTAATTCACAACATGGAAAGCTTGATATATATATATTTTCAAAGCCCACATGGCTAATCGCACCATCTCCAAGCTTAATTGTTTGAAGCTATGGATTAGGAGGATTTTATCTTTGTGTGTTTTGTCTTCCAAAGCCTTAATTGTATGGATTTTCTACATTTTTTCATGAGTGATTCAATCTTGAATTTCCACTATTGTCTTGAGATGTTCTTGCTTGGAAATTAGGAACCTAGGAGTGAGAGTCTCATTTTTAGGCACAAAACTCACGAAAATAGTTTGGCCTCGATATAGGTACTTGTCTTGGATATCTTCATATAAAACCCATAACTTGTTTCATTGGATCCTCATAAACGGCCATATTCAGAACCTTGGATGATCATAGTTCATGAATTTGAAGGAATGATGCACCCAATCCTCTTATGGGGAAGGGTCCAAAAGATTTCCTTCAGTTCCAACGAGTAATAGACTTCATTTATATAAGCACCCAATGCAATCGTGATAACGAATAGATTTCCTATCCCCATATATCTGTTCTTGGTTATCAATCCCTAATGATTTTGGACAGATACCTGTGAAGCCACTTAGAGCACCTCCAATGTTTGCTTATTGTCCATCAAGGACTTCATTCCCATCAATGTCCAATTATTTTGGATGTTCATGAAAGATACATATATTGGAAATAGAACCTTCTACAAGATAGTTTCACATATTCTTCAAGAAAATTGCCAAGAAAGTCAGATTTTTTACAAAGTCAAACTTGGTCAAATCATGCCAAAATATGGTCAAAATGTCAAACTTTGGAGTTCTTTTATTTCACATTTGGGTATTACTCCTCATGATTTCTAAAATGATATATGAAACATAGCATTTGGGGTAGATTTTGGGGCTCAAAAGTCAAACTTTTATTTTTTTAATTTCTATGAAAAGCATTTTTTATGCACAAAAAGCAGTTTTTAAAGGAAAACGGTAATATCCCATATATTTTTTGACACAAAAATATTAAAAGCCCAAAATTATGGTTTCCATAAGTTTTGGAATTAGGTTCACCTTTGAGGAGTTGAAATAGGTTTTTTCTTCTTCAAAGGATGGGTAGTAGCTAATATGTGTTATCGTTCAACCATATCCATGAGGGCATCATCTTGAAGCTTATCTACATTTGAAGCATATCATCTTTTTCTCATGGAGATTTTGAAGCTATGGAGATAGGCAGCAACATGTGCAATTATTTGCAATTTTATATGATTCTTTGTGACATTCATGTACTTCATGTTTTGGAATATATAGCTATTTTGAATAACATGTGGAAGCTGGTAATATCAAAGGCCTCCAGTTGCCTTGTGACCACGGCTAGATCACCATGATATTTTCTTCCGATGGTATAAATGTGTTTGTCCACAACGCTAGTACTAGCCACGAGACATTTTGGAGGTGCCTGGATACTTTCTATGAAGCCTCTAGATCCAAACTCAACCACTCAAAGACTGCTTTTAGAGCTATGGTTGGGATCCAACCCGATCTTCTCTTTGAACATGGCTGCCAAAACATTCCCCTTGGTCAAATTTTCTAGCTTCTTGGGATTCCCTTGGGCTTTGGTATCTCATTGGAGCAGTGGTGGAATTGGGTCCTATCCAGACTTGAAAGAAAGTTAAACTATTAGAGAGCTATGCAAATCAATCTGGGGGGTCGCGCAATGGTTATTAACATGTTCCTCATTTTGCCAACCATTTAGTTCCTCTCTTGTTGGTGATCGAAAGATCAAGAGCTGTCCAAATTGGAAAGTAATTGTAGAAACTTCCTTTGGATGGGAGACCACAACAGGAGGGGGTGCCGGCATGGTGCAACGAGGAGGCTTCGTGGGCCAAGTTCATCTTCAGTAATAAGAATGCATTGAATTTTGTGGGATTCTCGAATTGGAAGAATATTGACATTCTGACCCTTTTGTTTTCCCCGATCTTGCTTTTCCAAAAAGGCTCGAATCTTGTGTGCTCCCTATGGAAGAGTTGGAATAAAGTCAAAACCTTAATAAGAATCAGTGAATATTGGAAGTGGGAAATCGGTATTAGACAAAATGACTCTATCTCGTTTTGGATCTATGGCATCCGGAGTGTGGAATCTTGGAACATTTGAAACGTCAAGAGGCTATGGAACAAGGGCCTCAAAAAATGGAAACATCTCTAAAAACAAGACATCAACCAGTGGATCAACTTTGAGGATATTGACCCTAGCATCAACATTACCTATGAAGAATGGATTATTTTAGAAAGCAGACATCTTTCCTGGGACTGCTCTAAAGTTCTTCTTCTCATGGGGCATGACTCACCATGCCCGCTTGGTTTCACATGGCACAATGGTAAGATTGTCGAAAAGAAAATTAGACTTCAAAAATATATCACTTGGAAACATTTGAAGTTTTGTCACCCCCTCTGCCCCTAGCTAGTTTTACATGCCACATGAGATTCATAATAGAAAAATTATCCTATTGTTCCGCTCTCTATGCGAATAGTTACCGAAAGACCCTTCAACTTTTGTGTTATTCCACTTGAAAGCTTAGCAATTTACCTCTGCGTTTTTTTTCTTTTCGTTGTCTTCGATTTTCATCGATCTTGCGCCTTTCTCTTTTGTGTTTGATTTTTTTCTCTTTACTATTCATTTTCATTTTGCATGTATGGCATTTTTTCTTTCTTTTTTTTTTTTGAGAGTACAATGAATTGGAAAGACACACACCCGACTTCTTAAAGGTAGAAGCACCCACCTTGAGGAACTCTTGAGGCATCCAACTCCGAACGGGACTTGAACCCTGGCCATCTGCCTAGCAGTACAAGGCATATCTGCTAAACCACGCCCGTTGGATGCATTTTTTCTTTCTTTGTTTTCAGTTACATGTTTTTTTTTTATAATGTTCCTTCTTTTGCTTTTGAATTATTGGTTTCACACTGTTACAAACAACACATATAGGTTCACATGAAAATTCGACGTTCAAACACAAACACAAGATACACACAAAGATCACAAGTTCTTGCACACACACATGATTGCATAATTATTTATATGGTTTCACACTATAGTTACATACTTCATGTGGAACATACACATATATCTCAAATTACATGCACATTTTACTCACACATGGAATGACATACTCTTGTTTGTGGATGTGTATACACATGTGTGGGTATACACACAAATGACAGATAAACATTACACATCATACAACCCTTTTCAACCAAGTATTGCACATCATACAACCCTTCTCAACCAAGTATTACTTAGAGACAAGGATTGGAAAAGAATGGCCTTCTTGAACTGTCACATCGGACATTATAATTTGCAACCTTTTGATTTGGTTTGGATTTCAAAGAAGAATAGAGACAGAGTTCTCTTTTGATTTGGTTTGGATATCTTTCCGATGAGTCAGTTATGATTTTATCTATTTCAATGTCAAACTCAATCTTTGACAATTTGACAAGATACTTCACATGTATGGAAATTCAAATAATGTGCTATGCAAGTTCATATGATATAGCCCTATCAATTGCATACTTTGAATTGTGCATGATCAAAAACATAATGCAAAAGACAAAGTAATTGGCATTTGTTGAATGGAAATTCAAATAATGTGCTATGCAAGTTCATATGATATAGCCCTATCAATTGCATACTTTGAATTGTGCATGATCAAAAACATAATGCAAAAGACAAAGTAATTGGCATTTGTTGAAGAAGCTTGTGCACTCATTCACATACATACCATTTGCATATACACAGGTCCTTTCCATCATTCATACTACATGGGCAAAGCTCGAAATGTGCTTTGATGCAAAGTCATATAGTGAGACCCTTTGATGCATACTTTATGTGCATCAATATCTATACACGGTTTTTTTGGATTTTGCTCTAGCGTAGTTAAAAGATCACCTAGAACATATACAAACAATATAGGCAAGTCAGATAGCATGTCTTCTTTAATAAATTCTTTAACATTCAGGGGATGTCTAGGGTTCAAGTCTTGTCTGCATGTGATAAAATTGAAAAAAATAGATTGAAAGAGGTAAATTCATCTAGTGTGTATGGTAGAGGAGTAACCAAATGGTTTTCAACAAAAGTTGCAAAAATTATATTTATATATATATATATATATATAGAGAGAGAGAGAGAGAGAGAGAGAAAGAGGTCCTTTGGATGACAAGAAAAGATAGTAAACAAAGCAAGACTTCTATGAAACGATGAGCTAGGGTTTCTGGGTTCTGTATCTCGGCCATTCTGGTTCAACTCATTCGCACGCCTATATCTCTGCTCTATTATCGTTGTAATTTTCAAATCCTACTTAATCTGGTTTCCCTTTTGTGTCTGCCTTGTCTTCTCATTGGGGGAGGCATGGGTCTCCACGAAGCCCTCTGAGATGATTACTCTATGCAACTACAACATCGAGGCATGGTTATGCATGAGCAGTAGCTCGATAAGATAGGTGAAGAAGCTGCCAGCTATCCAAGCAGCACTAGGTCACCACAAAAGATTCTCTTCCTTTCCATCGAGTAATGTAAGCATCCAACAAAATCTTGATCAAGGACAGAGTTCCTATCCACGAATATTTGTTCTTGGTTATCAATCCCTAATGATTTTGGACATATATCTATGATGCCACTTAGAGCACCTCCAGTATTTGCTTGTTGGTCATCAAGGACTTCATTCCCATTGATCTCAAATTATTTTGGATGTTATGAGAGCCACATATTTTGGAAATAGAACCCTCTACAAGACCGTTTCACATATTCGTCAAGTAAATTGCCAAGAAAATTAGATTTTTTACAAAGTCAAACTTGCTCAAATCATGCCAAAATATGCTCAAAAGGCATATATGTGGAGCTTTGTTCCTTCACCTCTGTATGACTTGGTCTATTCTCTCTCGTGTATCTATTTCATTTATGTTTCTATATCGATTGTGGTCCTTAAAAGCAAACAATTGATATTAGAGCAAGTTGAAATATTGCACATAGAGCATCACGACAGATACATGTCAAGCTTAGTTAATTATTTAACAACTTGCAGGAGGTCCTTAAAAAAAGTAGTTACCAAATGTTTTATGAATACATGAACCAAAGGAATTTAGCCCTAGAAGGGATCATATCAATCCTTTTTTATTCCATAAGCAATCACCTCTATTTTGTAGATGTTCTTTTTTTTATAAGAGATCATATTATAACTTATCATTATCTAAAACCTTTGGATCAAGTGGTATATATACAATTCCATCATCTTTAGTCTTAGCTTTAATTGACTTTTTTCATTGTCTTCCTTATCTGCTTTTAATCTGATCATACAAACATTTCTCAAGCTTTTGTGTATCCACATGTAATTGTTCGTCTTGTTTCTCTATCATGGTTGTTTCATGCTTTCCAAATGAGGAACTACTTTTGTGATCATTAGATTGAGTCTTGTTATATCTCTTTGGTATCCATTAGTTCTTCCATATGTCATATTATCTTGAATTATGTTTCGAGTGGTCAAAATATGTTTTTATGCCACCTTTTTTTAGATTCAAGTGCAAAGGTAAATGATCATGGTAATTTTATATTTTCTGTTCAATTTCAAGTACCAACTTATGTCCACATGCATTCCCATAAGCAATAAAATTCCCATATATATGATCAATTTAAGCAAGCCAAAAACATCTAATAGGTCAATAATAGACTCTATTTGATCTTCTACATATGACTAAAGGGGTGGATCTTATGTGATTAGGTAGAGGGTTTTGCTCAATAGATGGAGTAGACATACTTTGAACCTGTTTACACTTGAATGTTGCAATTTCCTTTACATGGTTGTACAAAGTCTCCAAAATTTCTCTCATACTTGAAATTTCATAAACAATAGTTTGATCCAAAGACCCAAACTCATTAATGGACTATCCCGACAATTTCAAGCCTCAGCAGTATGCATACTAGTGAGCAGAAATTGTGAAGATATCTCGAGATTGAGAAACGCAATGACAATGCAACTTTGAAGATATGAAATAGACAATATGCTGAACCTATACCATTTTAAATCACATCAAACGATCAACTATGCACTGAGAAACAAGTCTGAGAAGATCACTATTTTGAGATGAACTTGACAAAGGAGTCAAGTAGAGATGTAATCAATGTATATGTATTAAATCACATATAATTACAATGAAATTGGCAATATATATTTGCACAATGTGAGGGTGGTGAAGGAGCTATATAATGAGCTCACTAATTGTTGGAACATCAAGCTTACACTATGCTTGAGGTGGATTTGATCTACATCAAAGGCTATCATGTCGAAAGAATATCCATAGGAGAGTTCTTTTTCTTATGCTCGTTTATTGTATTTTTTTGAGAGATTTTTTATGGTTCATGTACCGTTGTAAAAGCCTTGAGTTTTACACATGTAAAGGTAGAAAGATAAATCCCAAAATTTACTAATTTGTGGTGGTTGAAGTTGCATTCAATCAAGCAATCAATCACCTAAAAGTGGATCAAACTAGATATTCACTTTTCCTAGATTATAGGAAAGTGAATTGATTCCCTCCAACAACCATTCTCACATTCATTTGAATTCAAACTTCACTTTTATAAGTCGTGGAACACTTCTAGAGTCTATATAAAGACTTGAAATCACTTGTACATTACATGGAAGCAATATACATACACTTGTGACCATCATTGTCTTGCTCCTTCAATTCTCTGCATCATCTTCTTCGCCAATAGTAATCGTGCAGAGGTTGTTGTTCTCTCTCCAGAGCTTCAAATTGAGTGCAAGATGGCTCATTGGAAAGTTATTAGTGTCTAGTTTATGCCTACAAATGTTCATAGCATTGGATTCAATAGATTGGGAGAAATCTGAGTTTTTCTGTCTTGGGGTCAATCTCTACGTATTCTTGAAAAATAGGAAGTACCACCGGTGAATGTCTCATTCATTCCTATAGCATATTTTGCTTATTCCTTATACTTTTGTGCATTCTATACAATCAACCGTATGTGTATCACTCCCATAAAAGTATTTTTTCTAATTGTAATCACGTTGGTTGCTATGGGCATTTGAAGTGCATTGTCTCTTCCATAGATAGTAAGTTTTTTGAGCTAGTCGACCTGAGAACCTATCTGTTTTGTATCGAATCATTCTCCTTGATGCTCCAAAGTACATAGTGTGTTTCTTTGCACTTATCACATGCTTATAAGGTCTATTTGAGTCTCCATAAGCTCAAGGGCTGGTCTTGTGCCGGTTGGCTAGACCAAACTTCGTCGCTTCGAAACGCATTTTTCTACCTTCTACAAGCTTCTCCAAGTTCTTTGAATGGTATCAGAGCTAGATCAAGATGGGTGATGGCTTTCCCTCAATGATTGAGAAGCTTGATCAACACAACTAAGAAGCTTGGCAAATTAGAATGGAGGCCTATTTGCAAGGTAGAAATCTTTATGGAATTTTAGCAGGTGATGAAGCTATGCCTATTCCAAGATCCAAAGGAGGACCTACACAAGAGGAGACAGATAAGCTCACACTTTGGTGCGCAAGGGATGCTCAAGCAAGGTCGGACATACTAAATTCTATCTCTGACTTTCTATTACCACATAGTAGAGGATGCAAGACATCTCAAGAGACTTGAGATGCCCTCGAGACTTTCTTTTCTGCTAGTACCAAAGCAAGAAAGAATCATCTTTGGAACAAGTTCAACCAAATGAAGAAGACACCTAAACAAACCATCAGAGAGTTTGTTACCAAGGTCAAGGAGGTTGCGGATCAGTTAGCATCCATTGGATAACTGATTGAAGAAGAGGTCATCATGAGATTAATTCTCAACGGCATTCGAAGTGATAAGCAATCGCAATCCTTCACGACGGCTTATGATCTCATCATGGATGTGCAAACTACAGACTTCAACATCTTTCTTGGACAAATCTTCAATCAAAAAGCCAACAATAGAATAAAGGAAGGTAATTCTTATCATGGTAATTCAACTAGTGCCCTATATGGAGATAAGAAGGATAAGAAGTAGAAAGGCAAGAAGAAGGAAGAAGATGAAGAAGAGACCTCCCAAGCCAACTTTGCAAGCAAGAGCAAGTGGAAAGGGAAGAAGAAAGGACCAAAGCAAGAGAAAGCCAAAGGTCAGAATGTTCAACCTTTTGCCATATGCGATAAGACCAACCACACCACTCAGAATTGTTGGTTCAATGGGAAGACCCAAAAAGGAAGTGGAGGAGGTGGATATGGCAGCAATAGAGGTAGAGGTGGACACAACTTCAACAATAACAATAGAAGCTATATATTAAGGGACTACAACAATTATTCAGAACATCAACCACATGAAGACTCATTGCTTCTTATGAATCTAAGCCACAAAGAAGGTAAAGAAGATGATCATTTGTTCTACATAGATTTAGGATGTTTGAATCATGTTGCAGGCAACATTGCTCTTCTATCTGATTTAGAAAGTCCAAAGCATAGACATGAAGTGCAAACAGGTGATGATACAAAGCACAATGTGGAGAAGATTGGTAATGTCAAAGCTTCCAATGGTAGGACAAACATTCTAAGTAAGGTTCTCTACGTACCCACTATCACTAAAAACCTAATAAGTGTAGGCCAAATAGTTGAAAAAGGCTTGCAAGTTAGGTTCACCCAACATGGAGCTTTTGTGGAAGATTGTGTACTCAAGTTGAGAAGACTCAAGGACTCGTGCCAATGAGACTGTACCTCTATTGCAACACAAGTGCATATAGTGGGAAATTAACACACATTTAAATGTCAATCTGATCGAATGACCTAACCAAGTGTATGAGGACATGTGCACACATGATGGAAAATGAAGTGGCTCAGCTGCTATGAATGAGAAAAGACTAATCCACCTCTCAAGCTCACTGAGAAACTAAAAGTGTCTGTCGCAATACCTTTTACAGCAATTTTCAGAAAATCAAGGATTTCTCCCAGCTCCGAACTCCGAATATAGTCAATAGGGTACTTGTTTCGAAGCTCTCGACAAGACACATATATTGGAAGTAGCTTCACTTGATTCTGACAACTCCACTTCAAGATACAACCAAAATAGTGAATGGCGAGAAGCACCCACACTCATGCCACAACTCCTGTAAGCTCACACACACACTACAGTAGCTCAAAAAACAGTGGGGAGGGGTAGACAACAGTCTTACACACACATTCCAAGCATCCCACATACATACAAGATCAAAGAGAAGATGGAAATTTGCAAGAAAGAGGAAAATTCGAAATTTTGGAGAGCTCCTTCTTCACAATGGCAAAAAGTCTCTATAAAGAGTCACAAGGTGACTTATATACATGTGCCCTAAATTTGGTCCTTTCACACAAGGGATCAACACTTTATTACTAAAAAGGTGAATTTCCTACTAATTTACAAGGGATATTTTACAACCAGTTGGGATCATGCATCTAGAGGACTCCTCTATTGCATTTACATGGCTTTGAGGGAATTCTCTAAGACCTCGAAGACGAAAAATTATGCCCATTAATTCAAAAATTTTTGGGGCTCTTCTCTTGTGCTCCTTTGCTCTGCAATACTCTCCCCCTCTTTGTCTCTGTCGTCCCTTGACAGGCTTTAGCTTCTCGTCGGCTGCTTGCTTAAGTCTTCTGAATACACGCACCCAATGGTCGAAGCGACAACAAGGCCTGTCAGACAATTGGTTATCTTATCCGAGGTATGTCCTTTGTTTCTGTTTTGCCCCTTGGTATTCCGTATATCACATATCTAGGTTGCTGTATTCAGTTGGGTTGCCACGCACGCCACCAGTGACCTATGTCTTGCTTGTGGTCCTCTGATTTGTCCTGGTTGCACACATGTGACCCTGTGGTATTGTTTTGAGCCTGTTTTGTCAGACATTGGTCCACAGGGATCATTGATCCACAGGGATCAGTCACAGGGATGATCCACAGGGATCAGTCCATATGATCCATAGGGATCAATCCATGTGTGTGAGGGACAAGGGCTAGCTAGCCAAGGTCCCAAGCTCGGGGGATACCCTAAGGTACTTTGGTAGTAATGGCAACTGCTTTGGTAGTAATGGGAATAAGTGTTGCATGATGGCCACATGTTCACAGTAGACTATTCCAGATCATTGCTATTCTTAGAGTATATCATTGCTATTTTTAGAGTACAAGAGGGTATATATGGATGGGAGGGGAGTCACACACATCATTCAAGCAATTTCTTACAATTGGTATCAGAGCCAGGTTGCTCTTGCATGAGAATGGAATAGTTAGATGGAAAGGAAAGGTTTGCGTACCAGATTCCCGGGATTTGAGAAGAAAAATCATGCATGATAGTTATGATGTGCCTTGTGTAGGACATCCAGGTGTTGACAAGACAATACAGCTTGTTAGAAGAACATTTTGGTGGCCTGGATAGCCAGAGATGTCCACACTTATGTTTAGCAGGCTTTATGTGTCAAGTCAATAAAGAAGAAAGGATAAAGACTCCATGTCTTTTGTATCCTTTACAGATTCTAGATCACAACTAGGACAGTGTATCCATGGACTTCATAGTCGGGTTACCGCAGACCCAAAGGAAGTGGGATACTATCTTAGTTGTGGTAGACAGATTGATGCTCCATTGAGATCATGACTTTGATCCATAGGGATCAGTTCATACCCACACAAGAGACGATAAAAACTCCATACAGGGATCAGAGTATCAGACATTGGTCCACAGGGATCAGTGCATTTGATCCACAAGGATCAGTCCATATGATCCACAGGTAGTGGATTTGTTTATCCAGCATGTCTTCAGATTGTAAGGGTTGTCGACATCCATAGTTTCAGATAGGGATGTCAGATTTATAGGAGTTAGCGGGTCAACCAGTTTTTAGAGGACATATTGAGGGCATAAGATAGATTGGGATAGTATTTAGCACTAGTTGCATTTCCTTTTGAGATGAACTATGGCATGAATCCCAATGCTCTCAGTACCATAGGTATGTCACAGAAATGTCCTAGTGCTTTCGATTTCTTAGCAAACCTCCAAGTAAATTTACAAATCGCTAAAGCCAAGATGCAACAAGAAGCTGATAGGGTTAAAGAATACGCTGATAAGAAGAGATTTCCTAGATCCTTAGAGGCACGAGACAGAGTCTTTCTTCAGGTACCAGCTAGATCTACTTCACTGTCCATAGGGAAGTGTAGCAAGCTATCACCAAGGTTTGTGAACCTTGGAAGATAGTTAAAAAGCTAGGTGAAGTTGCATACCGATTAGATCTTCCTCGAGATTGCAGATTTCATCTAGTGTTTCATGTTTCTAAGGAGGATAATCTAATAGAAGGTATTGTTTCTTTGCAAGAAAGTAAAAGCACGGATCATTCTCCAGACAGGATACTAGATCGGAGACAGAAGCAATTGAGGAATCGTGTCGTCCAGGGGTATTTAGTAGCCTGGAGAGGATTATCACTTACTGACTCTACTTGGGAATCAGAAGCTCTGGTTCGTAAGTACTTTCTCTCATTGATCATTGAGGACAATGATCTTTAGAAGGGGGAGAGAGTGTCAGACATTGGTCCACAAGGATCATTGATCCACAGGGATCAGTCACACGGATGATCCACAGGGATCAGTCCATATGATCCATAGGGATCAATCCATGTGTGTGAGGGACAAGGGCTAGCTAGCCAAGGTCCCAAGCTCGGGGGATACCCTAAGGTACTTTGGTAATGGGAACTGCTTTGGTAGTAATGGGAATAAGTGTTGCATGATGGCCACATGTTCACACTAGACTATTCCAGATCATTGCTATTCTTAGAGTATATCATTGCTATTTTTAGAGTACAAGAGGGTATATATGGATGGGAGGAGAGTCACACACATCATTCAAGCAATTTCTTACATGTTTACTTTCTTTTCACTGCACGCTGTCATCGGAAGGATTACTACCTGCCAATTATTGTCTTGCACTTCTTCATGTATAGTTCCTAGCCCTGGTCCGTCGTTGCCATGAAATGTCCTGGTTCTGATTGATCTTTAATTTCACTTCTCAGGACCTGGATGATTCGCATTGTTGCCTGATGCGTGCCCCTGTGGGGCTTTAGGCAGAGGGTGGTTCTTCTGTATTATGATCTTCATTCTTTATTGGGTAGTTTTTTACTTTGATCTTCTTCTTCTTCTCTTCTTGCTCGATTCCCCTTCCACACGTCCCTCCTCCTGAACTCTGTCGTCCTCGACAGGCTTTTTGTGGTGGCGTGTGTAAGTCTGTATTGTTGCTTGCTCTCTTTCGTTTAGTAGATTAGTGTGACATATCATAAATTCCTTCCATTGTGTGGACTTTACCCCATCCTCTGGTGCTTGCCGATGATCCGCAAAAAAACTCGTTTCATAAGCTACTAGACGTGCATTAAGGTTTGAAGTCATTTTTACAAAAATTTCTGAATCTATTTCGAAGAAGCCGGTGAAAAATGCTTCTTTGAAAGTTTGCATATACGTTGATGGCAAAAACATAATTCGAGAATAATATGCCATAAGTGTTAAGTGGCTTGGAATAGTAGATAGATAAAAAATTAGTGCTTCGGATCCTTGCGTAATGCCGATGAAATTCAAAAAAGTATATTTTGCATGCTGGAAGACTTTGATTACAATAAGTAGCATGTTGAATATCTTATTTGTCATTTTAACTGCTAAATCCGGAACTGTAGCATATCTTGCAATCCAAAATTCCATAGTTTTCACCATATACTCTTCCATTGGTAGGTAGTTATGAGGCGGACTAGGTAACAATGGATAGTTGAGCCACTGATTATTGATATTTCCCTGGCGCTGACCCTCCCAAAATTGCATCCAGGCTCTTCGACGGGGTACTGGGCAAAAAGATGGGTTTACCTGAAGCACATAAGGCGATGCTTCCCACTATACCCGCAGTGGATTCTTTTCCAAAAGCTTTCTTCTCCATATAGGATACGCCTTCTCAAATTCTTCTTGGGTATATTTGAATGTATCATGTCTGAAGTGGAGATTGTGGTCCGGATCTTTACTTGTTGTAGTCGTTATATAGTGTCGCGTTTGTTCTTTAAGTAGCCCATATGGGATACTGAAAGGCTTCAAAATTTGGTCCAAAATTTTTGCTTTCTATCTTAGCTTCCTTCATAACTGTGATGATTTGATCTTCAAATTCAGCCGTAAGCTGGGACACCAGTAGTGCCCTTTTCGGTCGACTTAATTCTGCAATTTCCCGAGTGTTATGTTGAATGTGAACCTCCTGTTCCTCCCTTATCGGTGAATGATTTGAGGGGGGGGAGAGAGGACGTACCTGAGTCTCCACAGTAGCCTCTACGGATTTTGGAACTACTGGTGTTCCCTCAATGTCCTTGTGTGTTAGTTGATTCTGGAGTTGTTTGATTAGCTCCTTCTTTTGCTTAATTTCTTCTTGGGCCTGTAAAATTGTTTGCTTGTTCTTTTGGATTTCTTTTGCCACTATTGCGAGTTGATCCGCATCTTCTTTACATTGCAGTAGGTATCGATTTTCAGCCTTCTTCCATTTAGTTCTGAGAGCTGCAGTTTCATCCATGTACCTCTTTTCCCATTCGGCAATGGTGAGTTGCTCCTTCTTGAGCTGATCTTCATACTTAGCTATCTTTGTCTGCAATTCTTCGATATCTTTTTCCGGTCTTTCTTGAACATTTATTGGCTGATCACTGAGAAGGGCGTTCATGAGTTCTTTATTTCGATTCCTTAAGTTTTCTACTTCCTCCATGTATACTTTGATCTGTGATTCTAGTATTTTGCTCCGGGCAGCCATTCGCCCCTTCTTAGTCTCGCTAGCTTCGTATTTTGTCTGTACTTCTTGCAATTGTGCTTTTAATCTTTCTTTTTCGGTCATTAACTCATTACACTGCTTTTTGGCTTCTTGGGCTTCTTTCTCTTTGTTTCTGAGGTGTTCTCTTTCTAAGTTCAATTCTGCTGAAAGGTTCTTACTCTTTTCTTGAAGCTCGTGCTTGTCTTGCATTGGTTGATCATAGTCTTCATCAGCCTCAAGCATCAGTTGTTGTGTGTCTAGTGCAGTTCTGATCATGTCTTGTACTACTGGCTTGAGCTGAGCTATGTCGACATTTAACCACGTCTTAGGTATGCTTGGAGCTTCACCAGAGTGCACATCTTTTCCCTGCTCTGTTGGAGAAACAATCACTAATTGGTTATATATTTGAAGTTCAAATCTTAGGAAGAAAACCCCATGCCTATGTGAAGGGACAAATTCACAAGTGTATCATATTTGTAAAGTTAGTTCCCTTTAGTTCTAGAAGTTTTTTAAAATCACGAGATACGAAAATCTATATAAGTTAGTTTGTATCAACTGACGCGGTGAGAGAGAGAGAGAGCAAGAGAGAAGAAGTAGAAGAAGGAGTTCATTTTATACGACTGTGTATAGTCGGGCTTCTCTGAGCGAGAAGGCATCTGTAAAACTTCTGAGTTTTCATAGCTATGAGAAAGAACTGAGTAAAGTTCTGTGTATGAGTCTCTCTCCATCATCTCCATGCTTGCCTACTGTGTGATGAATTCAAAAGTTCATGTTTTCTGAGCAATTCGATGCCTGGCATCGAATCTTGGCTAATAAGTCATTTTTTCATTCTCTGTGTGTTAACGGTTGTTGAATCTTCTAAAAATATGAAGTTTGTGGAGCAACTCGATGCCTGGCATCGAGTTCCAGCATAAAATGGATGCCCGGCATCGACTTCTAGCATATAGGTCATCTTCTTCATGTGTGTGTAAAATAGAGTGTTTCTGGTGCACAAAAATAGCCAAAAAAAGCCCAAAGTCGATGCGTGGCATCGACTTGGACTGAAATTTGATGCTAGGCATCGAATTTTTTATTTTTGGACACCAGGAATACTAAAACAGGCAAATTTTCCAGTTTTGGAAACTCATACAGGGTCATCTTGTGAAGGCCATAACTTGAGTTCTAGAGCTCCGTTTGATGCATATGATAGCTTGTTGGAAAGCTCTACTTATATAGTTTCAGCCTATAAAGTTTCATGGAGAAATAATACTTGAGCTAGGAGAAATTAGCAAAATACTGAAGGTATGTCATTTCGGTGACTAGGAATTTCTGTAGAAGCAAAGTTCTCACTTTAGGCTATCATTTCTCAAAGTTTGGAGTGGCAATGAGTTAATGGTGACCATAGAGGTGTTCTAGTGTCACATTAATTCATTTCTTGTGGTGTTTCATACATCAACAAGTGGTATCAAAGCAGAAAGATTCTCGAGAGCAGAAGACGACAAAGGTACGAGAAGTTTTGTAAAGTTTTCCAGTAAAGTTTGAAAGGTGAAGCATTTGAAGACACAAGGCATCAAAAGGTTACTTCAAAAGTATCCTCATACACAAAGAACTTCAAAAGGTATTATCCTTTATCCTTTAAGCTCACAGGTTGCAGCAGAAGGAAAGAACTATGGCAGATCATATCTCCATTGACAAACTGGACAGAGATAATTACCCCACATGGGTAATGAGAATGGAAGCCTTACTTATGAGTAAGGATCTCATGATATATGTAACAGGTGAAGAAGAGAAGCCAGTATTCGAAGATGAAAGCCGACCAAAGAAAGAAGAACTAGATGCTTTAAAGCATTGGCAGAAGAAGGATGCAAGTGCAAAAGCATACATCTACAATACAATCTCTGATCATTTGCTACCACACATCAGAGGATTGGAATCATCTGAAGATATATGGAATGCATTGGAGTATCATTTCCAAAGTACTACCAAAGCAAGGAAAGCAAGTCTATGGTCAGAGTTTACAACATTCAAGAAGAAGCCAAGTCAAAGTATTAGTGATTATGTCACTAAGATGAAGGATCTAGCAGATAGTCTTGGATCCATAGATGAAGATGTTGAAGATCACAGATTGATTGCTCAACTACTTGCAGGTTTGAGAGGGGATGAAAGGTGGAAACCTTTTGTCTTATCAATAGAACTTTCATTAAATCATTATGTTCCAGATTTGAACCAGTTGCTTGGTTTGATGCTCACATATGAGCAAGACTTGAAGGGAGATGGAGATAAAGGACAAAGTTCTGCAATGTACATGAAGAACAAGAAGAAGGGAGATAAAGGTAAAGCAAAGGATGAAGAAGAGTCAACTTCTCAAGTTTATTATGCAAGAGGTAAAGGCACTGGCAGAGGAAGAGCAAGAGGTTTTGGAAGAGGAAGAGGTAATCAAAATAACAACAAGAAGGCTTGCTGGATCTGTGGATTGAGTAATCATTTGGCTCATGACTGTTGGCACAACCAACAAGGATCAAACCAGAATCAAAACAACAATAGCAGAGGTCGAGGTGGAAGATATCAAAGTAATTTCCAAAGAGGTAGACAAAGTCAAAGAGGAGGCTATGGTAGAGGTGAAGGAAGAAGTTGGGGACAGAATCAATCCTACAACACCACCTACTACAACTATGCAAATGACACACAGAATGAAAGTCATACATCATTGATGATGAACTCAATCAACACATCAGATAAAGAAGATCTAAAGGTATTCTACATTGACTCTGGATGTTCTAATCATTTGTCAGGAAACATAGAATTGATGTCAGAATTGGAAAAAGGCATTTCTAGTCACACAGTTCAAACTGGTGATAATACAAGACATAGTGTACATTCAATTGGAAAAGTGAAATGCAAGAGTGGAGCAGATTTGCTAACCAATGTTTTGTATGTTCCCACAATACCTAAAAACTTGATTAGTGTGGGACAGATAGTTGAAAAAGGTTTTCAAGTCAGGTTTACAAATGAAGGAGTATTTGTTGAAGATCCAGAGAATGGATATAATCAGATTGTTTCTGGTAAGAAAGAAGGTAGACTCTTTACTTTAAGAGTGCAAGGAAACATTGGTCAAGCTTTGCTCACACATGGTGAAGCAGTGATTACAGAACTTGATCTCTGGCATAAGAGATTAGGTCATTTCAATGAAAGAGGAATTAAAGCTATGGTTGCTAATCAGTCTGTACTAGGATTACCAAATGTGCAAAGTCAACATATGGTTTATAAATGTGAAGCATGTCAAATGGGAAAAGCACACAGGTTACCATTTCAGAAGAAAGGATTCAAACATGATGGATTACTAGAGCTCATTCATACAGATGTATGGGGACCAACAAAAGAAGGATCTATCAGTGGCTCAAGGTATTATGTTCTTTTCATTGATGATGCTACAAGATGGATAACATTATATGTTTTGAAGGAAAGATCAGAAGTGTTTGGAGCCTTCAAGCATTTTCATGCATATGCAGAGAGAGTAACAGGTCAAAAGCTTAAAAGACTGAGGTCTGATGGAGGGGGAGAATACTTCTCCCAAGAGTTCAATGATTATCTTTGGAATGCAGGTATTAAGAGAGAAATAACATGCAGGTATACACCACAACAAAATGGTGTAGCAGAAAGAAGGAACAGGACTTTGGTTGAGTTTGCTAGAGCTATGCTAAAGGAGAAGAACTGTCCAAATTATCTTTGGGCTGAGGCTGTAAATACAGCTACATATCTTGTGAATAGATTACCATGTGCAGCTTTGAATGGAATGACTCCATATGAAGCTTGGTGGGGTAAGAAACCAACACTAGATCATTGTAGAGTGTTTGGATCAATTGCATATGCTTATGTGCCATCACAGCTTAGGCATAAACTTGAACCAAAGGCAGAAAAATATGTGTTCATTGGTTATGATGAAAAGCAGATGGGTTACAGGTTGTGGAATCCTCTAACAAAACAATTTATTGTTTCTAGAGATGTTACATTTGATGAACAGAAAAGTTGGTATGCAGATCAAAGTAGTACAGCTGAAGAATTTGAAGAAGAGGTAAGAAGATGTGAGAAAGGAAAATCAATTGTGCAGGTAAATAGAGATGAAGACTATATGCAAGCAAGTACATCTAGAAGTGGATTAACAAGAAGGAATGAAGAAGCTCCTATATTTGATGAAGAGGTGTATCCAGACACTTATGAAGAATGTGAACCAAGAAGGTCAAGCAGGACAAGGAGACAACCAGAAAGGTATTCTTATGATACTTCTTACATAACTCAGAAGAACTATGCATATATGGTCAAAGATGATGAAGAACCTCAGAACTATGATGAAGCTAAAGGTAAGAAGCAATGGGAAGAAGCAATGAAGGAAGAATTCAATGCATTGGAGGAGAACAAGACATGGGAACTTGTTCCTAAACCAAATGGTAAGAAAGTTATTGGAAATAAATGGGTTTATAAAGTGAAGAAGCTTGCAGATGGAAGTATAGCCAGATACAAAGCTAGATTGGTGGTGAAAGGCTATGCCCAGACCTATGGCATAGATTATGATGAGACATTCAGTCCCGTAGCTAAGATGTCAACTATAAGGACAATCATTGCTATTGCAGCTTCAAAAGGATGGACTCTAAGTCAATTGGATATAAAGAATGCATTCTTGAATGGATACATATCAGATGAGGTATACATGGAACAACCTCAAGGGTTTATAGATTCCAGGTATCCAAATTTTGTTTGCAGGTTGAGAAGAGCATTGTATGGATTGAAGCAAGCTCCAAGAGCTTGGAACTATAGACTGGTGAAGTATCTCAATGATCTTGGATATCAAAGTTCAAAAGCAGATTCAAGTCTACTTATCAAAAGAACAGAGGAAGGTACAATCTACATTTGTATTTATGTAGATGACATTATAATCACAGGTACTTCAGAAGAAGGAATCAAGGAGGTAAAGAGATTACTTGAGAAAGAGTTTAAGATCAGTGACCTAGGAAAGTTGTCATACTTTCTTGGAATGGAAGTTACTTATACAGATCATGGCATATATGTATCACAAGAAAGGTATCTTCTGAATTTATTGAAGAAGTTTGATATGGAAAATTGTAGAGAAGCTTCAACTCCACTTGAAGTTAATCACAAGCTCAGTAAATATGATGGTGCAGAATACAAAGATATGAGGAAGTATCAATCTCTTGTGGGTAGTTTGATTTATGCTACACTAACAAGACCTGATCTTAGTTATGCAGTGGGAGTTTTGTCACAATTCATGCATTGTCCAAAGGACCCACATTGGATTGCAGGTCAAAGAGTTCTCAGATATATCAAAGGAACTATAAAGGAAGGATTATATTATCCTTTTACTTCAGATTTGAAGTTGAGAGCCTACAGTGACTCAGACTGGGCAGGTAACCAGGATGACAGAAGATCAACTCATGGTTACATGATATACATTGGTGATAAGCTTGTAAGTTGGTGTTCAAAGAAACAACATACAGTAGCATTATCATCAACTGAAGCAGAGTACAAAGGACTTGTCGAAGCAGCTAAGGAAGTCATATGGATGCAGACATTGTTCAAGAGCTTAGGCATTGATCAAGGTACACCTACAATACTTGGAGATAATATGAGTTCATTTTATCTTGCAGCAAATCCAGTTTTTCATGCAAGGACAAAGCACATAGAGATACAGTATCATTTTCTCAGAGAAAAGGTAATGGAGAAGGAGATTGAAGTGGAGTACATTTCTACTAAAGATCAGTTAGCAGACATAATGACAAAGAGCTTGGATGGTGTGAAGACCAGCAGATTCAAAAGCATGGCAGGAGTAAAAGAAAAGAAGATGATATGAAGCAATAGAGAATGTCAATTAGTGATTGAGGGGGAGCTGTTGGAGAAACAATCACTAATTGGTTATATATTTGAAGTTCAAATCTTAGGAAGAAAACCCCATGCCTATGTGAAGGGACAAATTCACAAGTGTATCATATTTGTAAAGTTAGTTCCCTTTAGTTCTAGAAGTTTTTTAAAATCACGAGATACGAAAATCTATATAAGTTAGTTTGTATCAACTGACGCGGTGAGAGAGAGAGAGAGAGCAAGAGAGAAGAAGTAGAAGAAGGAGTTCATTTTATACGACTGTGTATAGTCGGGCTTCTCTGAGCGAGAAGGCATCTGTAAAACTTCTGAGTTTTCATAGCTATGAGAAAGAACTGAGTAAAGTTCTGTGTATGAGTCTCTCTCCATCATCTCCATGCTTGCCTACTGTGTGATGAATTCAAAAGTTCATGTTTTCTGAGCAATTCGATGCCTGTCATCGAATCTTGGCTAATAAGTCATTTTTTCATTCTCTGTGTGTTAACGGTTGTTGAATGTTCTAAAAATATGAAGTTTGTGGAGCAACTCGATGCCTGGCATCGAGTTCCAGCATAAAATGGATGCCCGGCATCGACTTCTAGCATATAGGTCATCTTCTTCATGTGTGTGTAAAATAGAGTGTTTCTGGTGCACAAAAATAGCCAAAAAAAGCCCAAAGTCGATGCCTGGCATCGACTTGGACTGAAATTCGATGCTAGGCATCGAATTTTTTATTTTTGGACACCAGGAATACTAAAACAGGCAAATTTTCCAATTTTGGAAACTCATACAGGGTCATCTTGTGAAGGCCATAACTTGAGTTCTAGAGCTCCGTTTGATGCATATGATAGCTTGTTAGAAAGCTCTACTCTTCTAGTTTTAGCCTATAAAGTTTCATGGAGAAATAATACTTGAGCTAGGAGAAATTAGCAAAATACTGAAGGTATGTCATTTCGGTGACTAGGAATTTCTGTAGAAGCAAAGTTCTCACTTTAGGCTATCATTTCTCAAAGTTTGGAGTGGCAATGAGTTAATGGTGACCATAGAGGTGTTCTAGTGTCACATTAATTCATTTCTTGTGGTGTTTCATACATCAACATGCTCCACGTGGATGGTTTCGTTGTGTGGTTGTCTAATTTGCAATTGTATGTTGTGTGCTTTTTCTTGTTCGTCCAAATCAATAGCTTTTGTGGCGCTCCCTTGAAATGTGATATCCATGGGGGAGGGTTCTGCCACAACCCTTATTGGTGTGAAGGGTTCCTCTTCTTCAATTTTCTCTTCTTGATGCTCCTTCTTTGGTATCTTGATGGACACTTCGCGCAGGGGTGTTGCCTCCTTGATATGAATAGTGGACGTCTCATTAAGTTTTATCATATGCATACCTGTCGGCTCTGCTTCCTTACTTGTGTTATGCTGATCAGTGTGCATAGTGTGGTCATCCGTCTTTAGGCCTTCTGCTTCTTCATTGTAGTTAACTTCATTCAACTCTACCCATTGTCCATCATCCTTTGACTCACTTTGAATATCCACATTTAGTAGTGAGTTGTCTGGCTCTTGTTGTGCATCCGAGGATGATCTTGAATTGTCCAGCCCTATTTCCCTGTACCGATGGACTTTGGTGAGTTTTCTTTTCGCTTCCGTTTCTTGTTGGGCCTGTTGATAATGGTGGCCTTGCACCGATAAATTGACTTGTCCTTCTGTATATTGGTGCGTCTCTTCCAGGGCCCTAGTTAAGTCTTCCTCTGTAATCGGCCTTTGCTCTTCAATTGTTGTTTTCGGTAGTACATGTGTCCTTTTCGTGGCTGGAGCTTCCTCTTCCATTTGCTTGACTTCCCTTAGTCTCTTTGTGCCTCTCATTCTGGGTTGAGAGCTAGTTTCAGCTTCTCTACAATCTTGACTCCTCTTTTCTTTTTAGGAACAGTGGCAACTTTGGCATACTTCGCCAGAGCCGTTGATGTTGGCATTTCTTGCAGGTGCTCTCTAATACCCAAAGCATGATAAATCAAGATAGTTAGAGCCACACTACCGTTGAGGAACTTCTTATTATTCCATTTCTTTTTTGCCTCAAATAACCTTTCTTGTATGTATGGAGTCAGATTAATCTGATTGCCAATTTGCTTGATGGTATGTGAGAGTAATTGAACGATAATCTTTTGAGGGGCCGTGTACCGATGCATATTTGGGAAGCAGAAATGTTGGTGGATTGGTCGGACTTCCTCCTCTATGTCTACCCGGTTAATATCTGTAAATGTCCTAGTCTTTGCACCTTGGCTTTCTTCTTTTACCACGGTAGTTCCATCCTTTTCCCATCCAAAGGCTTCCTTAATCAAGCCATGTGTAAATTGAATGACAACCCATTCGCCTATTTTATCCATCACTCGAGCTTCGGGCACCAAGGGATCATGCAGTGCTGGCTGTAGGGTATTCATGACCTGTGTGCATCTTTGAAAGTCCGGCTTATAGATTGGCAGTTCAAAATATTTATGTATGCCCGCTTTCTTCATAGTGTCTACGATAGACGAGAGTTCATGTAGTATTCGAAATTCCTGGGACATGATTAGAAATTGATGGTCAGTATCCATAATTTTGATCGTCGCTAGGAAGAGATACTCCCCAGCTGGTTGACCTTCTCGAAACCAGTGTCCCTTTGCCTTTGTGATACTCTGGAGTAGAAATTCCAACACTTCCTCTTGTACTGTTGCTTCAGAATCTTCAGATGCCATCTACACTTGTAAGGAAAAGTGCATTAGCTTCAAAGAAAAGCATGAAGCTGTGTAGTGCATTGTAGTGACTATTGTCGTTCCATCACTCTGTTTCCCATGGTTCTATGAGTGAGATCTCTTACCACATCTTTTTATTTCTTATCCTGAAAGAAAACAAGCGTTAGTATAGCCGAACCATTTATTTATGTACATAGTATGTCCATTCCTAAGAGAGTTGAAGCTATGATCTAATCTCCATTGGAGAATGTGCACCACTAATTCCATCAGGTACATCCAGTGCCGAATGCGTGGCCTTGTAATGTGGCCCTATTATGCATACTTTAGGTGCATCCGTTGCTTCATGAGTGCAATTGGCGTATGCATCATTTAGATGGTCCATCCCTTGTAGTCGCTTGGGTTTCCAAATCCATTTCATGGGCGCTTGAATAGGTCGATTTCTTTCTTTGTTTCCTTGGACTTTCTTCGTTTGTTTTGTTTCCTCGATGGTCCTAGTGATAAGGGTGTTTTCATTTCTGCTTCCCGGATGACTGTGTTTTGGCTTCATCACTCGTCTTTTCAGTCGTAATGCTTCCTCCTGAGTGCTTATCTCCAGCTTGGCTGCCTGTTTGACCTTCTTTGGGATCCAGATCTGATGTCGTGCTCTCTGAGCTTCAATCAAAGGCTTGGGGAGCCATACTTGCAAGAGTCCTTTTGGTTTGGACTTTGGTGAAGCTGACTTTTTCATTTCTATGTTCTCCTTATGAGTTGATGTTGACGTCTGCTCTTTCTCCTTCTGATCTTTGCGTACCCATTGGTATTTGGCCGTTCTTTGCCGTAAGTATCTGAGTGTCGGATTCCATATTGCTGGTCCTTTGTCTGGGTGAGAAGCAACATGAGTGTCAGTTTTCTTAGTGTCTGGCTGCTGTTCCACTGATATGGAGTGATTTTCCTTCTTCTTTGGGGATTGGAGGGTTTGAACTTTCTACTTCTTCTAGCTTGGTTTCTGAAATGGTGGAACTGGGATCATGTTTCAGTAGCTTTTCCGTGCATTTCCCTGAACTCTCGATGGTGGTGGGTTGGGATAAGGGCTTATCTCCTAATAGACTAAAAATTTCTTTGTGCCCTATCTTGGCTAAAATGTATCCTTGAGCTAGGTTGATACTAACTTCATTCTCAATGATCCAATCTTGTCCTAGGATCAAATCTTCTATTAAATCCTCGTCTCTGCACACTAATACTCGTTGTTCCATGGAAGAATTTCCTAGGTGGAGAGACACTATCGCTGTTCCAATGCATTCTAGGGTTTGACCTCCAATTCCTCTCAAATTGGCTTTTGTGGGACTCATAATCATTTGCAAATCTTTTATGACCGCATTACGTATGCAACTAAGTCCTGCTCCTGAGTCTATCAATGCATCTATCAATTTGTATTCTGTCTTGCCGATCCCTAGGTCCAGGTAAGGTTGTGACATGTATGACTTCGTCGTGTCCGAGTCATGAACTTGGTAGTTGGCCATAGGGATAGGCTTGATGGAGAGTGTTAATCTCCAAAAGAATAACCTACTCTTGAATTTAGAACACCTCTATATCAAGAGTAAGTCAAAACCTTCACCAATTTAAGCTATTAATGACCAAATGTCAAATTCTTGACTAACTGTGAAGAAGGAAATTCCTCAGAAAGTCTGCTGCATAGATCTTGCTCATTGACTGAGTAAATGTGTAAAGTTTTTTATGAAACTTTGCACAAGGTGTCGCCTAAAGATTGCGCACCTTCTCCAAGTCGAATTACTTCAAAAAGTTTAGTAGATCTTGAGAAATCTACTTACCAAGTCAGCTATGTCTAAATCTGCACTTCTGAGAAGTCGATTTGACACCCCTAACTTCTTAACTTTGGTTCTCCAAATATCAAACCTGTTTGACCAAATCCTTTTGGCTGTAGATAGCTTATCTCTCAACTTAGATTTTGAGCTATCATATGTGTAAAACTTTACACTGTGCACTGAGCACTACTCATTTGATTGAACTCGAAATCTGCGCCTGTTTCAGGAGACTGTGAACACTCAACACATATGAATGTTCCTACTAACAATTCTCCTTACCTGATTACAATTAAACTCTTAAACTTAAGCCATAGATTGATTAACTATGGACTTAGATATCCTCAAAAGGAATTCACAAAAGATTTACCACAGACGGAGTAGACACAGAAATATCGGGCGCAAGAATTCTTCTATTTCTCAGAAGTTTATAATTGAGTGAGGATCAACATTTCAACTCACTTCTCATGTGTCTAATGACACTTACAACTATTCTCGTGATCTCCTATTGTCTTCTCATGTCTCACTCTATTTGCCCCGACATATTTCAAAAGTATTTATAGGCAAATATATACAAGCTTATGACTAATCAAAGATCTAAGTGACCTATGTCTTCACTAATGTACATATGTGTACATGTCCTTCACTCTGTGAATGTATCCATCTTCTTTGCTTCAAAACTTGATCTCATCTCCATCCTTTGTCCTTCAAATCTTCAATTGGTGATTGGTCTGCACCAACAGCTCGCCCTCAATCATCAATTGAGGTTTCTCTTATCTTTTTTATGCCTGCCATATCTTTAAACTTCTGTAGCTTTGGTCCATCCAAGCTCTTTGTCAGCATATCAGCTATCTGATCTTTTGTTGAAGTATGTATGACTTCAATCTCCTTATCCATCACCTTCTCTCTTAGAAAGTGATACTGTATCTCAATGTGTTTAGTCCTGGCATGAAAAACAGGATTAGCTGCTAGATATAATGAACTCATGTTATCACCATAAATGATAGGTATGCTCTGTATAATGTCAAAACTCTTCATGAGAGTCTTAAGCCAAATCACTTCTTTTGCAGCTTCAACCATGCCTTTGTATTCTGCTTCTATGTTGACAAAGCAACTGTATGTTGCTTCTTTGAGCACCAAGAGATTAACTTATCTCCCACATAACACATGTATCCATAGGTTGACCTTCTGTCATCTGGATTACCTGCCCAATCTGCATCACTATAGATCTTGATGTTTGTATCTGATGTAAACCAATAATACAAACCTTCTTTGAGTGTACCCTTAATGTACCTCAACACTCTTTGACCTGCAATCCAATGCTCTTTTCTAGGACAATGCATAAATTGAGACAAAACCCCTACTGCATATGATAAATCAGGTCTAGTTAAAGTAGCATAGATGAGACTACCAACCAAACTCTGATATTGTCTCATGTCCTTGAATTCTTCACCTCCAAATTTACTCAATTTGTGATTCACCTCCATTGGTGTAGGTGCTACCCTGCAATCATCCATTTTAAACTTGATTAACAAGTTCTTCAAATACCTTTCTTGGGTCACAAATACTCCATGTTGAGTATATGTAATCTCCATGCCCAAGAAGTATGACAAGTCTCCCAAGTCACTTATTTTGAACTCCTTTTCCATTTGCTTCTTTAGTCTTTGTATTCCTTCTTCATCTATACATGTAAGGATTATATCATCAACATATATGCACATGTATATGAAACCATTATCACTTGCTTTAACAAGCAAGCTACTATCTGCTTTAGACACCTGAAATCCAAGTTCTTTCAAGAACTTTACAAGTCTATAGTTCCATGCCCTTGGGGCCTGCTTTAAGCCATACAAAGCTCTCTTGAGCTTGCACACATGATCTGGATACCTTTTATCTCTGAACCCTTGAGGTTGCTCCATGAAAACTTCATCTGAAATGTAACCATTCAAAAAAGCATTCTTCACATCTAATTGACACAATTTCCAACCTTTGCATGCAGCAATTGCTATAAGTGTCCTGATGGTTGTCATCTTTGCCACAGGACTATAAGTCTCATCATAGTCAACACCATATGTCTGAGCAAACCCTTTGACAACAAGTCTAGCTTTGTACCTAGACACACTTCCATCTGCAAATCTTTTTGTTTTGTAAACCCACTTACATCCAATGATCTTCTGACTATTTGGCTTTGGAACCAAATCCCATGTTTGATTCTCCATCAATGCATCATATTCTTCCTGCATAGCTTTCTCCCAATTTTCTTTACCTTTTGCCTCTTCATATGTAGAAGGGTCTTCATCTGCTTTAATCATGTAAGCATAATCTTTGGTAGCCAGAAATGAAGTATCATAGCTATACCTTGTAGGTTGCCATTTGTTCCTTGTAGACCTCCTAAGCTCTCCACTTCTTGAGGTTTCTGGTTCTTCATGTTCAGGATCAAATCTTGGTGTATCTTCCACTTCAACCTGCACTTCATTATTTTCTTGCTCATCAAATATCTGAACCTTTGATTTACCTTTTCTTTGGCTCACAATTTCTTCATCATCTGTATTTATATTGATAGTACCTGCATACCAAGTACCTTGCTCATCAAATATAACATCTTTTGATACAAGAAAATGTTTTGTGGATGGATTCCACAACCTGTATCCCATCTGCTTATCATCATAACCAATAAACACATATTTTTCAGCTTTAGGTTCCAATTTGTGCCTTAATTGTGATGGCACATATGCATAGGCCAAACATCCAAATACTTTGCAATGGTCTAGTGTAGGTCTCTTACCCCACCATGCCTCATAAGGTGTCATATCCTGCAAAGCTTTACAAGGCAATCTATTGACCAAATAAGTAGCTGTATTTACAGCCTCTACCCACAAATAGTTTGGGCAATTCTTCTCTTTCATCATGGACCTTGCAAACTCAACAAGAGTTCTATTTCTCCTTTCTGCTACACCATTTTGTTGAGGAGAGTACCTGCAAGTAACTTCCCTTTTTATACCTGCATTCCATAAGTAATCACTGAACTCATTAGAGAAATACTCTCCCCCTCCATCTGAGCTTAGCCTCTTCAACTTATGTCCTGTAATTCTCTCTGCATACATATGGTAATGTTTGAAAGTATTGAAAACTTCTGACTTATCTTTGATCACATAGATAGTGATCCATCTGGTAGCATCATCAACATAAATCACATAATACCTTGACCCATTTATACTGAAATCCTTTGATGGTCCCCACACATCTGTATGTACCAACTCAAGCTTCTCTGAGTACATAAAACCATGCTTGGAGTAGGAATACTTATGAGCCTTACCTAATTGACATGCCTCACATCTGTATGTCATATGTTGACCTGCAACATTAGGCAAACCAAGCACTGAACCATTGTTAATCATGTCTTTAATACCTCTTTCATTGAAATGTCCAAGCCTCTTGTGCCAAAGATCTAACTCAAAGATCTTATGTCCTCCATATGTGAACATGGCATGACCAATATTACCTTGAATCTTCAATGTGAACAATCTTCCTTCTTTCTTCCCTGAAACAATTTGTTTATACCCATTGCTAGGGTCTTCCACAAACACTCCTTCATTAGTGAACCTTACTTCATAACCTTTTTCCACAATTTGTCCTACACTTATCAAATTCTTAGGAATTGTAGGAACATACAAGACCTTACTCAATAAGGTACTTCCATCCTTGGCCTTCACTGATCCAATTGACTTCACATTGTGTTTTGTGTTGTCACCTGTTTGAACAACATGATTAGATACCTTATTCTCCAAATCAGTCATCAAGGCTATATTACCACTCAGGTGATTGCTACACCCTGAGTCAATGTAGAAGACTCTTTGATCTTCACTCTGCCTTTCACAAGTTGCATTCATTATCAATGTTGAATCTTCCTTTTGATCTGAAGCATAATTGTAGTAGGTGTTGTTATATTGTTGACTTTGGAAACCTCTACCTGCATTTCTTCCAAAGTAACCCCTACTACCTCTGCCTCTGAAATTACCTCTTTGATTTCTGCCTCCTCTTCCTCTTGTATTAAAGTTCTGATTATATCCACCATTACTCTGATTATTATACCAACAATCATTAGCTAAATGATTTGTCTTACCACAAATCCAACAAGCTTTGCCTCCATCTTTATTGTTTCTGCCTCTTCCTCTACCTTTGCTACCACCTCTTCCTCTTAGGAAGTTGGCTTGACTAGTTGTACCTTCATCTTCACCTGATTGTTGCTTTCCTTTGTTAGCTTTCTTCTTGTCCTTTGAGTACATTGCGTGACCTGTACTTTTGTCACCATCTCCTTTAACATCCTGCTCAAATGTTAGCATATGACCTAGCAACTGATTTAAATCAGGAGTGAAATGATCAAGTGATAGTTCTGTAGACAAAATGAATGGCTTCCATTTGTCATCACCTCTCAAACCTGTAAGGATTTGCCTTACCAATTTATCCTCTTCAATATCTTCATCAACAGCTCCTAATGCATCTGCAATGTCTTTCATCCTTGTCACATAGTCTGAAATAGATTGAGAGGCCTTCTTCTTGAAAGTTGTAAATTCTGCCCATAGGGATGCCTTCCTTGACTTTGTAGTGTTTTGGAAATGCTCCTCCAAAGCATTCCATATCTCACTTGCACTTTCAAGACCTCGAATATGAGGTAACAAGTAATCATTGACTGCCATATATATAATGCTCCTAGCTTGAGCATCTTTCTTCATCCAATTCTTCAAATCTGCTAACTCTTCCCTAGTTGGAACACTAGGATCTCTGAACTGTGGCTTCTCTTCTTCTCCTGTGATGTAAGCTATTAAATCTTTGCTCATAAGATGAGCTTCCATCCTCATTGACCATGCAGGATAGTTTTCCCTATCCAATTTCTCTATCTGTAGAGAATCTCCCATCTTGTGTCCACCTGTATATTGAAATCTTCAACCTTTATAAAGTATAAGGTTACCTTTACTTCGAATGATACTCCTTTTGACTTCCTTGATGTCGTATGGTCTCCTCCTCAAGCTTTGCCTTCAAGCTTTCACCTTTTGGTTCTTCAATTGTTGAATTTCTTGAATCTGCAGCAGTCGGGATCCTCCTTTCCTTGAATTTGATGTTTCCTGCTCTGATACCACTGATGGAGAGTGTTAATCTCCAAAAGAATAACCTACTCTTGAATTTAGAACACCTCTATATCAAGAGTAAGTCAAAACCTTCACCAATTTAAGCTATTAATGACCAAATGTCAAATTCTTGACTAACTGTGAAGAAGGAAATTCCTCAGAAAGTCTGCTGCATAGATCTTGCTCATTGACTGAGTAAATGTGTAAAGTTTTTTATGAAACTTTGCACAAGGTGTCGTCTAAAGATTGCACACCTTCTCCAAGTCGAATTACTTCAAAAGGTTTAGTAGGTCTTGAGAAATCTACTTACCAAGTCAGCTATGTCTAAATCTGCACTTCTGAGAAGTCGATTTGACACCCCTAACTTCTTAACTTTGGTTCTCCAAATGTCGAACCCGTTTGACCAAATCCTTTTGGCTGTAGATAGCTTATCTCTCAACTTAGATTTTGAGCTATCATATGTGTAAAACTTTACACTGTGCACTGAGCACTACTCATTTGATTGAACTTGAAATCTGCACCTGTTTCAGGAGACTGTGAACACTCAACACATATGAATGTTCCTACTAACAATTCTCCTTACCTGATTACAATTAAACTCTGAAACTTAAGCCATAGATTGATTAACTATGGACTTAGATATCCTCAAAAGGAATTCACAAAAGATTTACCACAGACGGAGCAGACATAGAAATATCGGGCGCAAGAATTCTTCTATTTCTCAGAAGTTTATAATTGAGTGAGGATCAACATTTCAACTCACTTCTCATGTGTCTAATGACACTTACAACTATTCTCGTGATCTCCTATTGTCTTCTCATGTCTCACTCTATTTGCCCCGACATATTTCAAAAGTATTTATAGGCAAATATATACAAGCTTATGACTAATCAAAGATCTAAGTGACCTATGTCTTCACTAATGTACATATGTGTACATGTCCTTCACTTTGTGAATGTATCCATCTTCTTTGCTTCAAAACTTGATCTCATCTCCATCCTTTGTCCTTAAAATCTTCAATTGGTGATTGGTCTGCACCAACAAGGCTCTTCTCCTTGGAGATAGCGTTCATCTCATTGTCTCATCCATTCTTTTCCTTTCTTAATGCGTACTAGGGCTTCTTGTCGGGCCTCCTCTCTAATTTGTTCTTCCTCTTTCTTCCTGTTTTGAGCACCTACTGAACGCGCTAGCATTTGATCCATCAATGGCTCCATGAACCGTTTGACTCTGCATCCACTTATGTAGTTACGAAGAATATCTCCATCTAGAGTTGCTAGATTAACCGCTCTACTAGTAGAGATTCTATTGATGATCAGAGGTCCATATCCGTGTTTTTGTAACTTCTTGGCATGTTGTTTTAAGGTGTACACCAAGACTAAGTCTCCCTCTTTAAGTCCTTTTTCTTTTATATGTGCATCATAATATGCCTTTTGTCTTCTTTTAGCTGCATAGATTCTTGCCACTACTTGTAACCTAGTTTCATGTAGCTTCTCGATTTGGTCGAGTTGTTGGGATAACTCATGTCCGTTCCATTCATACTGTTGGGCTACTCTCAAGGTTGGGATTAAAAAATCAATCGGCAAAATTGCGTTCTGCCCATACACTAAATTGAATGGGGTAGTTCTAATGGTAGTCTTGTATGCTGCTCGGAAGGCCCACATTGCATGATGCAATTGTTTTTCCCAATCCGACCTCCCATTATTGACAATCTTTGTCAATACAGTACATAACACCTTGTTGGAACTTTCCGCTTGACCATTGGCTTGGGGATGGTATGGGGCTGATTTTTTGTGAATCACTAAAAATTCATTCATTAGGGATTCTATTACTTCATTAAGGAAGTGCGTTCCTTGGTCACTCACAATCTCAATTGGTAATCCAAAACAAGTGAATATATTCTCAAAAAGGAATTTAGCAGTGGTTTGAGCATCGTTTTTTCTCGTAGCTTTTGCTTCTACCCATTTGGTTAAATAATCCATGGCTACTATGATGTACTCAGCATGTGATCCTTTGGCTGGTGGGTTGATGGGTCCTATGAAGTCGATACCCCATTTTGAAAGTGCTCTCGCACACACCATAGGTCTTAATGGCATGTCATCTCTCCGAATTGGGTATTTAGCCCTTTGGCACATTTCACAGCTTTGTATATAAGTCTCTGCATCCATATGTAGGGTTGACCACCACAAGCCGGCGAAGAGGATCATTTGGATAGTTCTCTCAGCTGAAAAATGACCTCCAGCAGCACCTGCATGTGCCATCTCTAATATGGGTAGATACTCTCCTTCATGCACACATAGTCATAATTGGTTATCCTTTCCTCTCTTAAAAAAATGTTTTCCCATAAGTACGTAATCCTTGCTCATTTCTTCTAGGGATCGTCTTCTAGTTAAACTTATTCCTTCCTCATGTTCTCTGTTTTTTAGGAATTTAACCAATGTTTTACTCCAATTGGGTGCTATGGTTGAAAATGGTATGGACATATGATCCTTCGGGATTGTCTCCTGGCATTCTGCACAATTACTCACGTAGTCATGGACATCCTTGGGCATGTCAGGCCAGTACACTCCTAATCGTTTTAACTCCCGAATGGTTCCATAAGTCCCTTGGTGTGTTCTCCATTTGTTCACATGTGCTTGCTCAATTAGTTTCTTTTGTTCTTCCTCCTCGACACATCTTAGCAACACTCCATTGGGTTCCTTATAGTACACACTTCCAGCAATAATGTGCAAATTTCTTGATTGAAGAATTTCCTTTTTGCTATTCTTATTGATTGAGTGTTGTGAGCCATGGGTGAGTATAGGAATTAATTTCTCTGCCCACTTTGGACCTACTTCTAGATTGAACAAGTAAGTATCTGGCAGATCATCGGGTACTCCACTTGGCGGCTCTTCGTGGGTCAACCTAGAAAGGTGGTCTGCTCTTACATGCGTGTTTCCCTTTTTTACTACCACTTCGAAGTCGAACTCCATTAATAGTAAGAACCATCTTACTAATCTTCTCGTGTTACAAGGTTTATTGACTAAGTACAGTAGGGCCTGATGGTCTATGAAGAACTTAAATTTGTTGGCTAATAGATAGTGTCTGAATTTCTTAACTCCATAGACCATTCCTAATCCTTCTCGCTCGGTTGTTGTATAATTCCTTTCAGCTTGATTCAGTTGTCTACTGGCATAGGCAATTGGATGATCTAGCTTTCCCTCATCAGCCGGTTGCGCTAAGATACATCCAATTGCATAATTAGAAGCATCAACGTGAATATGAAAAGGCTTAGTCCAATTGGGCGTTTTCAGAATTGGGGCAGTGCTAAGTCTCTTTTTTAACTCATTGAATGCTTTCTCGCACTCCTCAGTTCAAGTGAGTTGAGTTAAGAGCCCATACAGGGGTTTGGCTATTATGGCATACATGTGAATAAACCGACGGTAATATCCACAATGTCCCATAAAGGCTTGTACCTCTTTTGCATTCTTTGGTCTAGGAAGCTCTAAAATGACCTTGATCTTGTCCTCATCCGTGGATATTCCATTTCTTGAGACTCGATACTGGCGGCATTTATTAAATATTTTTCTCAACTCGGGAATGTGATCTCGTCTTTGATTCGAGTATGTACATAGATCATCTACATACACTTCCATAATTTTTTTCAGGAATTCCTTGAAAACATGACACATCAATCGTTGGAAAGTAGCAGGTGCATTAGTGAGTCCAAAAGGCATCACTCTGAAAGCATAGACTTCCCATTCGGTCGCGAATGCGGTCTTATGTTGATCCTTAGTAGCTATAGCTACTTGGTTGTATCCGGAGAATCCATCTAAGAAGCTATAGACTTCCTTTCCTGCTACTCTTTCCAAAAGATGGTCCGTAATGGATAATGGGTAGCTATCACGTATGGTGGCTGCATTGACCTTTTTCAAGTTAATGCACACCCTCAATTTTCCATTTTTCTTAGGCACCACTACTAAAGGTGATACCCACTCAGTGTATTCTATCTCATATATGAATCCTGCAGCTAGTAGCTTGTCAATTTCTTCCTTAATTTTCGCTGCATACACCTCATTATACGTATAAGGGCGTTGTTTAGATGGTTTTGCATCTGCAGTCATTGGTATTCGATGAGAAAAAATATTGGGTTCTACACCCTTAAGATCCTTATATGTCCATGCGAACACGTCTCGATATTCTTGGATCAGCTGTATGAGTTCTTCTTCCTCCTCCTCTGATACATCTTTGCCTATGTAGGTACATCGCTCTTCTCCGTCTTCCACTGTTACTACAATTTTTTTTGTTTGTTCCTTGTTGTCGTATGCTTCTCCATCTCTAGCCTCTCGTTTAGGCATCTGAATGGCTACCTTTCTCTCTTCTACTTCATATCTTTTGAAATGTTCAGGAACTTCAAACGAATCTAGATCAGGTCCTATTTTACTCATGTCTTCTGCTTGCTTTGGTATCATGGGAGTAGCTTCGAGTGCTAAGATCTTGGTAGGTTCCTGTTTCTCTCTGTTTTGAATGGTGTCCAGGTAGCTTTCTTCGAAATCGAATTCTGGCTCCATTTCTATACTCTCATCTTCCTCTTTCCATTCTTTTTCCACGATTTCCCCTTCATCTACTTCTTGAAGGACAACCACATAAAGATTTACATCAAAACCTTCCTCATCTATGCACTCATTCATTGTCAAAACTTCCTCATTCACGCACACATCTAGGGTTGCTAGAATTTCCATCCATCCATGCAGTTCAAAGGCCTCATCTGGAAAGATTTGAGGCATGGACCCTGGGTCCTCTACTGGTCGGTAGTTAGGATGTCCTACCGGCCACATTTGCCTTTTACTCTCCTCCTTCTTGGCCTCTTTGCACATCCATAACTGGGCATCCTCGTGCATCCAAGATTGATCGCTCCATCCAGCACTATGCATGGATAGGTCGTCTTCCTCTTTGTGTATGGGATTCCATTGTAGTGGAGGAACATCTCGATAAGAAAATGTATGCAAGTTTATCTTGGTTGTATTTCCTTGATGTTGTAGGTACAATGAATCTCTTCCCCAATCTTGCACTACCCGCATTTGTCTCATAAAGGATCGCCCTAATATCATTTCGTAGTTGTTGGCTTTTTCAAACTTACAAATGGCTAGTGTGTGTTTGAATTCTACTCCACAAGTGGTTAATCTGATTCTCTCCAATATTCCTAAGGGCTTCTCCACATGGCCATCTGCTAATTGGAGCTTCATGCATGTGGGTCGTAAGGCAGATTTCCCCCATTTCTCCCAAATCTCCCTGGTGGCAATTCCTACCCCGGCTCCCGTGTCTAGTATAGCCTTGGTCAAGTACCCATTGTAAGTGACAGGCAGACAGGTATTGCCTTCATCACCTTCACTAAACTCTCCCACTTTATCCACTGGGATTTGTACTTTAGATGTGTTCTCTTTTCCCTTTCCTTCCTTTTCTTCTTTCTCTTGCCCTAATTCTAATTGGCTCGTTAATTGTCTCCATAATTGTGGTTTAAGTTGAAGTAATTCTTCCACAGTCAATTTGCATTGTACTTTTGTTTTCTTTAGTTCTGTTAGATTGTGAGAACTTTTTTCTGAGTTTCCTTTTCCTTTTCCATGTACTGTGGGTGCTCATATTATTATAGACTCCTTCTCGTATCCTCCCATGTAATTAGGCAATGTTGAAATGCTCAGGGTTTCCTCTCTATTTCTATCGAGTCTTGATACTTGTTCATAGACTTCCTCCAGGTTAGTATTTGGTTGATAAGCTTCCACATCTATTTCCTCAAAAGGAGGCTTCGATACCCCATTTTTCTTCCATTGTTCTTCTCAAAGTCTATTCCATAATTCCTTCGGCCATTCTGCCTCTAAGTTCGGTATTATTGACACAGGTTCATCTTGGATTTTCATTTGTTCATCTATGTATTCCTTCCTTCTAAGTTCTTTACCTTTGGATTGGACACATTCTTCATATTGATCATCTGTTATCCTAGTCTCTGGCAGAGCTGGGATAGTCTTTTCTAGGGTTGCTTGTGCTACCTCTATCAGTTTCCTACATATCGCTAGTCTTTCCTTTTCGAGATCCCCTTGTGGGTAAAGTTTTTCGTGTTGCTCTATATTCGGCCCAGTCTTAATTCTAGCTTGGTAAGCTTTCAGCCACATGTCTAAGTCATCTGGTTTTGGGTCAGCTAGAATTGATCCTGGTTTCTCCTTCTCTTGGATAAGTGGTGACACCAGGATCTCCTCTCAGATCCTTTGTTCTTTATCTTCCCTTTTGTTTCGGGTTTGCTTTTTACTTTTTTGACTCTCATCTTTCGCACATTTATTTTTGAGTTTTTCTCTTCTTTCCTTCCATTTTTGTACCTTGGTGTTCTGGGTACTCTCGCGTGGCTCCTCAGAATCTTCCACTACCTGAACTTTAGGGCTTACGGCTTTATCGCTCTCTTGTTCCTGTTTTGGTTGTTTCCCTTTTTGTTGCCTTATCTGAGCTCTTGTAATGGCTTTCAATGGCACAGTATATTCCTTATCACTTCCAGATCCTTCTATTACTTCAATTACATTGATAGGTGCAGTGTCCTGGACTTTGGTTGGATTCTTAGGGCAATTCCACCAATTCCTCCATATTACTGGAGTTGGAAGTAATGGTACTTCGCAAGTCTTTTGATTTAGTGGGGTTGGGTGTGCTCTTGAGGTCCTCAGCTAGGTTATCTTCCAGATCAATGCATTCCTGAAGACATTCACTCAGGGTTTGTAACCTCTTCACGTAAACTAAAGTTCTTAGGGTTCCATTTGTGCGTCCATCAAAAAATAATGAAATCATTTTTTGCTGAGTGGGTCTCTCAGCCACGGGGCATCTATCCACATACTGATTGAATCTCTTGGCTGCTGGTTTCACTGTTTCATTCGGGTTCTGTTTGAAACTATGGATTAAAGACGCGGAATTGTGTTTAATCCCTCTCTTCGTGAATTCCCCAATGAATTCTTGAAAGAATTGTTCCATGTTTCCAAATTGATTAGGGTCTAATGGCTGTAACCAAGTTAGAGCCGTCCCTATGAGGATGAGTCCAAAAGACTCATACTGCACAAAGAAGTCGTCTACTTGTTCTGCCCTTAGAACCTGTTTAAACTCAGCAATGTGATCGTAGGGTTCTCCCAATCCATCATAATGATTTCTTGCACACTTGGCCACTTGGATAGGTCTCAGTCTTCTCATTGATTCAGGCGGTCTCGGCATTATAGGGAAGACAGGGACTGCTGGTCTAACTAGGGGCATTCCCGGCTCTCCTCCTACTGGTGGTCGTGGTCTTACTGGTGGTCGGTATTGATTACCTACCCCTGCGTGGGCCTGATTGTGTGCACATGAGTACGGTTTGGCACACTTCGTTGGCTGGTCTGTCCTGACGTGGTGTGTTCTGTCTCTTGTTGATTTCCAAAAGGGTTCTGCGAAGTAGTTGCCTGATCTCTCTAAGGGAATACAGGCACACCCATGTATCTCATCCGAGCCCTGTCTAAGGCACTCACTGGCCAATATCTCCTCTGATTTTTGTCCAAGTATGTGAGTCTAGTTTCATCTTCTGGATCCTTCAGCTCATAAAATGTCATGGGGCTTTCTTCTCTCCCTAGAGCCGATAAGTCTGTTTGAAGCAATAGGTCTGATCCATGGATCATATAGACTTCCAATAAGTAGTCATCTTGAGGTATCAAGTCTCCTCTCAAGACTCGTGTTACTTGGGATCTGCCTCTAGGGGTAGTCACTAGCTCCTCAGGGTTTGTTCTTCTAGATTTTTCTGGTTCCACTAACTCTCCCCTTTCATTGATCATCTCAGGATATTCAGTCACGATGTAGATGTGACCAATTTTGTCTACGTATGCTCCTCCCTCGTACTTGACAGTAGGTCGGGGCACGATCGTGGCATTCATGGAAGTTACCATCCTAGCCACAGATCTATTTAAGCCATCCAGGTAGATGGGGATCTCCTGGGCATTGGTAGACACATACTGCAAGGAAGTACGGTAATCTCCCTCTACAGTAGTCATGAAATTTCTACTTGGTGTTGGACCCTGCATGTCTTCCGAAGCCATGGGTATTTCCTCCTCTAAGTCGCTAGAGATATCTGAATAGGTGGAGTGGTGACTAACCTGGGCAGCACTTCCCACAGAAGATATGAAACTTCTTCGACTACTTAGCACTCTCCCTGACCTCAAGTTCATTCACCCTCCTAAGACTCTCTAAGTCTCAGAGACTCTCCTTGAGTGGCTCTTCCAATGCCTCAAGTTACCTGACAAAATGCTTCAACCACTCTGGCCGATACCACTTCCAGGCGATATTGCACTGGACGATACTGATCTGGCCATGATACGATACCTAAAATCTACACGATACGATACTTGCTGTAGCAGGCGATACGGTACTGAACTATTGCCATGATACGATACCAACAATCCTCGCGATACGATACCTGAGCACTGAGACGATACGATACTGATTTTGGTCACAATACGATACCGCCTCGTTTGCACGATACGATACTAGAAGCCGTGCGATACGATACCAGATTGCTCACGCGATACGATACTAGAATATATGCCGATACGATACCAACTTGGTATCGTGATACGACTTCCGACAATGAGACGATACGATACCAAGACAAGTGGCGATACGATACCACCAACTTGTACGATACGATACTAGTTATGATATCGCGATACTACACTAGGAAGTGGGTGATACGATACTTATGGGATTAGCGATACGATACCAAGGTCCTTGCGATACGATACCTGAGAATCGAGGTGATACGATACTGAAGATGGTATCGCGATACGAATCAGGCAAGTGGACGATATGATACCACAGTAGGTCACGATACGATACTACTGGGTAAAGTGAGATCGCGATACCAACTTGGCGATATGATACCAGAATGGTATCGCGATACCAAGACTGATACCCAACGATACGATACCTTGGTGAGTATCGTGATACAAGGGAATTTTGGTATCACGATACCAAAACTCAACCGATCGCGATACTCAAGCCAAAATGGCTCACAAATCAAAAACTTTAGCACCTCCTTGCTCTTCTCACACACCTCTTCACTCCTAGCCCATTGTCCCCCTCACTGGAGCTCAAAAATCAACAGTCTTCCCCCTCGCGATACCGCGCATGCATTTAATCACGCGTTTGTGCACCTTTAGTGTGTTTTTGTTCAAAATAATTTGCGGGGTCTTACCTTAGTACTGTCTAGCTTGGACCTTGAGCTCAAGTTCTAGTTTTAAAGGCCTGAATTGCACGATACTTCACACACGATACCGGTCGCTGCTCGCAGACAATACCAGAACATAGTGAAGTGTCAAATGAGTCAATTTTTTTTGGTTTTTATAATTTTTGTGATAGAAACTGAACATTACTAATTTTGGGCAAATTTTTGGGCTTTTTTAGTGGTCTTGGCCTACTCCTACTTCACTTCTCTTCACTTCTCCTCTCCTTCTCACCTAACCCTAACTCCTCCTTCTCTCCCTTCCTACTAACCCTAAACCTAAAAACTCATTACACACACCTTGGGGATGTGAAGTAACAAGTGCTGAAGTGATTGACTACTTGCCACGGAATGAATTCACTTCTACACGTACGATTCTATCACACTCGATCTATAACCATCACGAAGGCACCTTGGCTGAGTGTTCCCCGGCAACGGCGCCAAAAACGTGTGTATTCAAGTCGAGAAGACTCAAGGACTCGTGCCAATGAGACTGTACCTCTATTGCAACACAAGTGCATATAGTGGGAAATTAACACACATTTAAATGTCAATCCGATCGAACGACCTAACCAAGTGTATGAGGACATGTGCACACATGATGGAAAATGAAGTGGCTCAGCTGCTATGAATGAGAAAAGACTAATCCACCTCTCAAGCTCACTGAGAAACTAAAAGTGTCTGTCGCGATACCTTTTACAACAGTTTTCAGAAAATCAAGGATTTCTCGTACCTCCGAACTCTGAATATAGTCAATAGGTACTCGTTTCGAACCTCTTGACAAAACGCATCTATTGGAATTTGTTTCACTCGATTCTGACAACTCTACTTTAAGTTATGATCAAAATAGTGAATGGTAGGAAGCACCCACACTCACGCCACAACTCCTATAAGCTCACACACACACTAGAGTAGCTCAAAAACAGTGGGGAGGGGTAGACAACAGTCTCACACACACATTCCAAGCATCACACACACATACAAGATCAAAGAGAAGATGGAAATCTGCAAGAAAGAGGCAAATTCGAAATTTTGGATGGCTCCTTCTTCACAATGCCAAAAAGTCTCTACAAAGAGTCACAAGGTGACTTATATACATGTGCCCTAAATTTGGTCCTTTCACACAAGGGACCGGCACTTTATTACTAAAAAAGTGAGTTTCCTACTTATTTACAAGGGATATTTTACAACCAGTTGGGATCATGCATCTAGAGGACTTCTCTATTGCATTTACATGGCTTTGAGGGAATTCTCTAAGACCTCGAAGACGAAAAATTGTGCCCATTAATTCGAAAATTTTTGGGGCTCTTCTCTTGTGCTCCTTTGCTCTGCAACAAAGATCCATGTCAAGGCTTCAAAAAGATAGCCCGAGGTGAGAAGCATGGTAGGCTCTTTACTTTTGAAGTAGGAGAAACCAAAAACATAGCTCTATTCAAATTTGGGTCTCAAACCCTAAGTGAGCTTGAAGTGTGGCATAAGAGACTTGCTCATGTGAATGAAAGAACCTTGAAGGATATATGCAGGGATCAATGTGTTCTAGGACTGTTGAACATATCAAAGCAACACATGATCAAAAAGTGTGATGCATGTCAGATTGGGAAGGCACAAAGACAACCATTCAACCACAAAGGCTACATCCACATAAACTTATTGGACTTAGTACATACAAATGTATGGGGACCAATTCAAGAACCCTCATTGGTAGGATCAAGGTATTATGTCTCATTTATTGACGACCATAGTAGATGGACTATCCTATACTTTATCAAGAGTAAGAATGAAGTGTTTGATTGCTTCAAGAAGTATCTTGCACATGTGGAGAATCATGTAGGTGATCACTAAAGAAGCTCATATCTAATGGAGGGGGAGAATACTTCTCCAAAGAGTTTGAAGAGTTCTTGCAGGACAAAGGTATCAAAAGGGAAGTGACTACTAGGTACTCTCCTCAACTAAATGGAATTGTAGACAGGAGAAACAAGACACTAGTTGGATAAGCCTAAACAATACTTGAAGAGAAGAAGTTGCCACATTATCTTTGGGCAGAAGCTATTTCAAGTGCTGTGTACCTTGTCAATAGACTACCATCCAAAGGTATGACTCCTTATGAAGCATGGCATGGAAGAAAACCTAGTCTTGGACATTGCAAGGTTTTTGGTTGTTTAGCTTATGTTCATGTACCATCACAAATAAGAGGTAAGCTAGATGAAAGGGCAACAAGGGTAGTGTTTATTGGATATGATTCAACTCAGATGGGTTAGAAGTTCTTCAATACCTCAACCAAGCAATTCACTACAAGTAGAGATGTTGTGTTTGAAGAACACAGATCTTGGTATGATGAAGACAAACAAAAGGTAACACTACCATATGATCTTGATTCTCACTCTCATCAATTAGGAAGCAAGCATGATACATAGGTCCAAGATCCAAGAAGTGATACAGATGATGACCAAGATGAAAGAGAAAAGGATTACAAGCTATGGAAGTCAAGAGGCAAAGCAAAGATGCAAAAGGTTGGAGAATGCTCCAATGTAATTGGTTGCAGATGGGTATATAAAGTTAAAAGAAACTCAAATGGATTAGTTTGCAGGTACAAGGCAAGATTAGTTGCAAAAGGATGCTCACAAACTCATGGTATAGACTATGAGGAAACATTCTCACCAATTGCAAAGATGACTACAATCAGGACATTGACAAGTGTAGCTGCTGCAAGGAATTGGAGACTCTTCCAACTTGATGGTGAAAATTGCATTCTTAAATGGTTGGATAAGTGAAGAGGTATACATGTCACAACCACCAGGTTTTGAAAACCCTAATCATCCATCTTATGTTTACAGACTTAAGAAAGCATTGTATGGATTGAAACAAGCTCCTAGAGCTTGGAATTATAGGTTGGTCACATATCTTCAAGATCAAGGGTTCAAAGCTAGCAGCTCAGATCCTTCTCTATTCATCAAAAGGGATCACAATGAGGTTATCTATCTATGTGTATATGTAGATGATATTATTGTTATAGGTGATGATCTAAATGGCATTCAAAGGATCAAGAGACACATGCAAGAGGAGTTCAAAATCAATGACCTAGGTGAGGTCACATATTTCCTAGGTATGCAGGTGAGATACACAGATGAAGGAATGTATTTGACTCAGAGAAGATCCATTCAAGATCTTCTTCTCAAGTTCAAAATGGAGAACACTAAACCTGCAGGTACACCTTTGGAGATGAATCATAAACTAAGTGTTTATGAAGGTGAGAAAATTGAAGACATTAAGAGTATGAAAGCTTGGTAGGTAGCTTGATATATGTTACCCATACAAGGGCAGACATCTCATATAGTGTGGGAGTGCTTAGTCAGTTCATGCACTCACCGAGAAGACCACACATGGATGCGGCTAAGAGAGTACTTAAGTATCTCAAAGGTACAGTCAACGAAGGTATATTCTATCCTTACTCTTCAGATTTGGATATCAAAATCTACTCAGATGCAGATTGGCCAGGAGCTAAGGATGATAGAAAAAGTACACCTGGTTACTTAGCATTTGCAGGTTTGAAGCTAGTGTCATGGCGTTCCAAAACACAACCAACAGTTGCTTTATCCTCAATTGAAGCAGAGTACAAAGGCTTGACCATAGCAACTCAACAGGCAATATGGTTAAAAACATTGTATACAGATTTGGGACTTGTGAGTTCCAAACCTCACATATTTTGAGATAATGTAAGTTCCATGCATCTAGCGGCAAATCCTATTTTCCATGCAAGAACCAAGCACATAGAAGTCCATTATCACTTCATCATGGAGAAGCTCATGGCAAAGGAGATTGACATTTCTTTTGTTCCAACTGAAAAGCAAGTAGCAGATATGATGACGAAGGCACATGATGGAATAAAGCTTTGTAGATTCAAAGCTATGGAAACTATTCAACCTATCAGGGAATGAAGACTCAAGCATACTTTAGCTTGAGGGGGAGCTGTTGTAACATCAAGTTTACACTATGCTTGAGGTGGATTTGATCTACATCAAATGCTATCGTGTCGAAAGAATATCCGTTGGAGAGTTCTTTTTCTTATGCTCATTTATTGAATTTTTTTGAGAGATTTTTTATGGTTCATTTACCATTGTAAAAGCCTTGAGATTTACACATGTAAAGGTAGAAAGATAAAGCCCAAATCCCATGAATATTTGGTGGTTGAAGTTGTTGGAGCAAGTCTATGACAAGCCTAAGTATTGGCTTGAGTCTCACAAAGTCTTAGAAGAAGCTTTAAAAAGAAGACTATGTAAAGTTCACTTGTGAATTACCTCTTGTAAATTTTTGAAGAGTTTACTTAATGTAAAAGTAAGAGAATCTTAAGTGGTTGAGTCGACATGATCAAAAAGGGAAAGAGGAGCCACGAATTTGTGATTTGTGGTAGGTAGAGAATCAAATCAATCATTGATTGATTGGAGAGTGATTGAGGGAAGTTAGCCTCCCAAACTCAACTATAAATAGATGGCAGTTTTAGTCGTGGTTAGAGAGACCTATGTGAAGACCTCCAAGAGCTAAATTATGCCATATCAAAGTGTGATTACAAGGCACACATATGTATCAGTAAGTCATTGTATTGTACAAGCAATATACTTTCATTTTCATGATTATTTGGTTTCATCTTTCCATGTTCTTGTGAAGTGTACTACTCACTGCCATTACTCTCAGTTTTCTCAGTCAGCTTGCAGAGATGTTTTCTCTGAGCTTGGTGCATCCTTTTTAGTGATTTAACTTGGTAGCATTAGCTCTATAAGTCTTCTATATGCTCACAAATTTTCAGGTCATTTGGATGTTGCAATCTTCAATTATGTTCATTTGAAGTCAACAGGGTCTGTTCATCTTCACTTCTCTGTCAGGTACCCGACTTTTTCACTCATCTTGGCAGAGCCATTTCTCAGTGGTTACTTATTCCAATTCCGTGATTTAAAGCTTGTTGGATTCAGCTTACTGTCTAATATAATCATACAAATTTTCATAATCATTGGATTCCTACATTTTGAGTTATGTTGATTTTTCTGCTCACTGGTCTCAAACTGTAGCAGCCCGTGAAAATCGGGATGATGTCATCAGTTGTTAAAACTCATTCTCAGTGTGTGGTTCATTATTTTTTATAAGATTACTCTTGAAAGTTATCTCTTTAAGCTACCTAGACTTCCCGAAGAGGAATTAAGCTAATTCCTGCTGTGCTCAGAGAATTATGTAAAACACTGGACAGGTGTATGAACCAAGAATAGCAGGTTTTCACCTCTGAGCTAACTCCAACTTATCTGTTTTGATCTATCCTTTTGAGAGTGATCTTCCAAGGTACATAGGGTGTCTAGTACATCCATTGGCAAGCTAAAAGGGCCCACCATATACTCCTAGAGTTCATTTGGCTGGTGTAGATCAAGGATTTTGCAACACCTCTTCATCTTCAAGCACATACCTATCCATCTCTTCACAGTGGTATCAGAGCAAGGTTGGACAACATGGCAGATGGATTTCCTTCATCAATTGACAAATTGGAGAGAGGTAACTACTCAGCTTGGTCATTAAGAATGGAAGCTTATCTCCAAGGTAGAAGTTTATATGGTTATGTGGCTGGAGATGAACTTATGCCAAGTTTCAGGAACAAAAGTCAACCAACACAAGAAGAGCAAGAAAGATTGAGCACATGGTGCTCCAAGGATGCACTTGCAAGGTCTTATCTCCTCAACTCTATCTCATATTTTTTGTTGCCTCACATTAGAAGTTGTAAGACATCTCAGGAAGTGTGGGATGCACTTGAAGCTTTCTTTTCTTCAAGTACCAACTAGGAAGCATCAACTATGGCTGGATTTCACAACTCTCAAGAAGGCTCCCAAACAAAATGTGACTGATTTTGTCACAAAGCTCAAGGACATAGCGGATCAGGTGGGAAGCATTGGAGAGGTAATAGATGAAGAGCAAATTGTAAGGCAGGTGATCAATGGCTTGAAGGCAGATGACAAGTGGGAAGCATTCACCACAGCTATGGATTTGTACATGGACATGCATGTACCTGATTTCAATACACTCATTGGACAACTACTTACTCAAGAGGCAAAGCTTATCAAAAATGGAGAAAGCTCTAAAGGTAATCAATTTTCAGCTTTATACACTGATAAAAGCAAGTCCAAAGATAACAAAGGAAAGGCAAAGAAAGTGGATGATGAAGCAGGTACATATCAAGCTAACTATGCAGGTAGAGGAAGACATGGCAGAGGTAGACGAAGAGGAGGTAGACAAGGCAGGGGGAGATCCCAAGACTCCAACTCATGTTCTATTTGTGGATTAACTAATCATACAACTAAAAATTGCTTTAGGAATTCCAGGAATCAAAGAGGCAGAGGATACAATAGAGGAAGTTATGGCTACTCAAGAGGAAGGTTCAACAACTACCATGGCAACTACAACAACTACAATCATTCAAACTATCAAGGAGGCTACAAAGGAAGGAGAGACTACAATAACTACACAGAAGACTCAAATAAAGAGGATTCATTATTGATCATGAACATGGCTATGCCACAAGGTAAATCTGATGAGCATGTTTTCTTCATAGATTCAGGTTGTTCAAATCATGTGGCAGGAAATGTGGCACTCCTATCAGATTTAGAAGATCCAAGGAATAAGCATGAGGTACAAACAGGAGATGATACAAAACATCCTGTGGAGAAAATAGGCAATGTCAAAGCACCTGATGGAAACATCAACCTACTCAGTAAGGTACTCTATGTCCCTACCATTACAAAGAATTTGATAAGTGTTGGACAGATAGTAGAGAAAGGGTTGCAAGTCAGGTTCACAAAAGCAGGAGCATTTTTTGAAGATCCAAGTCAAGGATTCAGAAGAATTGCAAAAGGTGAAAAGACAGATAGATTGTTCACATTTGAATTACAGGACACTAGAAACATTGCTCTCTTTAATTATGGTAGTCAGACACTCACAGAATTGGAAGTATGGGACAAAAGGTTAGCACATATTGGTGAAAGGTCATTAAAGCAAATCTGCAGGGACCAAAGTGTACTTGGACTCCCTAATTTGTCAAAACAACATATGATTTATAAGTGTAGTGCATGTCAATTTGGAAAGTCTCACAGGTTACCATTCATGAAGAAAGGTTATATGCATGGAGATCTCTTGGAGTTGGTTTATACAGATGTATGGGGACCTAGCAAGGAAGCTTCAATATCTGGATCAAGGTATTATGTTTCCTTTATTGATGATTGCAGCAGATGGACTATCCTATTCTTTATGAAACACAAAGATGAAGTTTTTTCATGTTTCAAAAGATATTTGGCTCTTGTGGAGAATCAAACAGGTAAATCACTAAAAAGGCTAAGGTCAGATGGAGGGGGAGAATACTTCTCCCATGAGTTTGATTCTTTTCTTCAAGAAAGAGGAATCAAAAGAGAGGTAACTACAAGGTACACTCCTGAGCAAAATGGAGTGGCAGAAAGGAGGAATAGGACAATTGTTGAAGTTGCAAGGTCTATGTTAAATGAAAAGCATTTACCTAATTGCTTATGGGCTGAGGCTGTATCTACAGCCACTTACTTGATTAACAGGTTGCCTTCAAAATCCCTTGATGGGATGACTCCATATGAGGCTTGGAATGGAAGAAGACCAAGCTTAGATCATTGTAAAATTTTTTGATGTATTGCTTTTGCTCATGTTCCTTCACAGGTTAGAGGCAAGATGGATCCAAAGGCAGAAAGGTGTGTATTTATTGGATAGGACAACAATCAAAAGGGATACAACCCTACCAACAAAGGATTCTTGGTAAGCAGAGATGTAGTTTTTGATGAGAACAATTCATGGTATGAAGATTCATGCAGGAAGGTCAATTTACCATATGATCTTGAAGAAGATTTTCCAAAGCTTGGTAGAGAACAACCAAAGATTGAAGAACAAGACACCTCGGAGGATGATGAAGAATCTCATATGGAAAAGATCAAAGCATGGAAGTCTAAAGGTAAAGCAAAATTGCAGGAACTCGGACATGAGGCAGAATCATCACATCATGGCCTAAGAAGATCTATGAGGGAAAAGAAAAAAAACAGAAAGGTATGGGTTTGACACCTCATTAGTAACTAAACATTCTATCTACATAGCACAGGACATAAACCAAGAGGAGCCATCATCATTTGAAGAGGCCAAAGCAAAAACAGAATGGAAGCATGCAATGAAGGAAGAGATCGAAGCACTTGAGGAAAACAACACTTGGGATTTGGTGCCCAAGACTTCATCCATGAAGGTAATAGGCTCAAGATGGGTCTATAAACTCAAGAAGAATTCTGATGGTTCCATTAACAGGTATAAGGCAAGGCTTGTAGCAAAAGGCTTTGCACAAACTTAGGGAATTGATTATGAGGAGGCTTTCTCTCCTGTGGCAAAGATGCCTACTATTAGGGTTTTGCTTAGTATTGCCTCTTCCAAGAATTGGAAGATACTTCAACTAGATATAAAGAATGCATTCTTGAATGGTTGGATAACAAAAGAGGTATATATGGCACAACCACCTGGTTTTGAGAATCAAGTTTATCCTGATTATGTGTGTAAACTTAACAAAGCATTGTATGGTCTCAAGCAAGCTCCAAGAGCTTGGAATTTCAGGCTTGTTTCATTCTTGCAGGACAAAGGCTTTCAACCAAGCAAGGCAGATCCTTCACTCTTTATTAAAAAGAGTAATTCTGAGGTCATCTACCTATGTGTATATGTAGATGATATTATATTGACAGGAAATGATGCAGATGGTATGAAGAAGATCAAAGATCAAATGAGAGAAGAGTTCAAGATAAGTGATTTGGGTTCACTTACCTACTTTCTAGGTTTGGAAGTTGTCTACAAAGATCATGGTTTGTTTCTCACTCAAAGAAAGTACATTAAGGACATGTTGGCAAAATTCAAGATGCAAGATTGTAAGATTGCAGGTACTCCAATGGAGGTCAATCACGAATTGAGCTCACATGAAGGTGAACTCATAGAGGACATCACATCATATCAAAGTCTAGTGGGTAGTCTCAATTATGCCACATTGACAAGAGTAGATATATGTTACAGTGTGAGTGTGCTAAGCCAATTTATGCACACACCAAGGAAACCACATATGGATGCTGCCAAAAGGATTCTCAAGTATCTCAAAGGAACCATAAATGAAGGACTTTATTATCCTTATGTATCTGATTAAGGTTTGAAGCTATTTTCTGATACAGATTGGGCTGGCTCCAAGGAAGATAGAAGGAGCACTTCAGGTTATCTTACCTTTGCAGGTTCAAAGCTTATTTCATGGTCATCCAAGAAGCAACCCACAATTGCTCTCTCTTCTACTGAAGCTGAATATAGAGGTCTTGCCATATCTACTCAGGAAGCTATGTGGATGAAGACATTATTCAAAGATCTTGGATTGGAGTTTGGAACTCCAACTATTTTTGGTGACAATATGAGTTCTATTCACTTGGCTGCTAATCCTATTTTTCATATCTTGGAAGATTGAAGACCTCAGGCATACTTGGCTTGAGGGGGAGCTATTGGAGCAAGTCTATGACAAGCCTAAGTATTGGCTTGAGTCTCACAAAGTCTTAGAAGAAGCTTTAAAAAGAAGACTATGTAAAGTTCACTTGTGAACTACCTCTTGTAATTTTTTGAAGAGTTTACTTAATGTAAAAGTAAGAGAATCTTAAGTGGTTGAGTTGACATGATCAAAAAGGGAAAGAGGATCCACGAATTCATTTTTGTGGTAGGTAGAGAATCAAATCAATCATTGATTGATTGGAGAGTGATTGAGGGAAGTTAGCCTCCCAAACTCAACTATAAATAGATGGCAGTTTTAGTCGTGGTTAGAGAGACCTATGTGAAGACCTCCAAGAGCTGAGCTTTATGCCATATCAAGGTGTGATTACAAGGCATACATATGTATCAGTAAGTCATTGTATTGTACAAGCAATATACTTTCATTTTCATGATTATTTGGTTTCATCTTTCCATGTTCTTGTGAAGTGTACTACTCACTGCCATTACTCTCAGTTTTCTCAGTCAGCTTGCAGAGATGTTTTCTCTAATCTTCGTGCATCATTTTCAGTGATTTAACTTGGTAACGTTAGCTCTATAAGTCTACTATATGCTCACAAATTTTCATGTCATTTGGATATTTTAATTATCAGTTATGTTCATTTGAAGTCAATAGGGTCTGTTCATCTTCACTTCTCTGTCAGGTACCCGACTTTTTCACTCCTCTTGTGAAAGCCATTTCTCAGTGGTTACGTATCCAAATTCTGTGATTTAAAGCTTTTTGGATTTAGCTTACGGTCTAATATAAGCATACAAATTTTCATAATCATTGGATTCCTACATTTTGCGTTATGTTGATTTTTCTGCTCACTGGTCTCAAACTGTAGCAGCCCGTGAAAATCGAGATGATGTCATCAGTTGTTAAAACTCATTCTCAGTGTGTGGTTCATTATTTTTTATGATATTACTCTTGAAAGTTAGCTCTTTAAGCTACCTAGACTTCCCCAAGAGGAATTAAGCTAATTGCTGCTGTGCTCAGAGAATTATGTAAAACACTGGACAGGTGTATGAACCAAGAATAGCAGGTTTTCACCTCTGAGCTAACTCCAACTTATCTGTTTTCATCTATCTTTTTGAGAGTGATCTTCCAAGGTACATAGGGTGTCTAATACATCCATTGGCAAGCTAAAAGGGCCCACCATATACTCCTGGAGTTCATTTGGTTGGTGTAGATCAAGGATTTTGCAACACCTCTTCATCTTCAAGCACATACCTATCCATCTCTTCACAGAAGTTTCATTCAATCAAGCAATCAATCACCTAAAATTAGATCAAACTAGATCTTCACTTTTCCTAGATTCTAGGAAAGTGAATTGATTCCATCCAACAACCATTCCCACCTTCATCTGAATTCAAACTTTAGTTTTAGAAGTCGTGGAACACTTCTAGAGTCTATATAAAGACTTGAAATCACTTGTACATTACATGGAAGCAATATACATACACTTGTGACCATCATTGTCTTGCTCCTTCAATTCTTTGCATCATCTTCTTTGCCAATTGTAATCTTGTAGAGGTTGCGGCTCTCTCTCCAAAGCTTCAAATTGAGTGCACAATGGCTCATTGGAAAGGTATTCATGTCTAGTTTATGCCTACAAATTTTCATAGCATTTTCTTCAGTACATTGAGAGAAACCGGAGTTTTTGAGTCTCGGGATCAATCTCTGCATATTCCTGAAAAATTAGAAGTACCACCGGTGAATGTCTCATTCATTCATATAGCATATTTTGCTTATTTCTTATACGTTTGTGCATTCTATACAGTCAACCCTATGTGTATCACTCCCATAAAATGATTTTTTCTAATTGTAATCACGTTGGTCGCTATGGGCATTTGAAGTTCATTGTCTCTTCCATAGATAGTAAGTTTGTTGAGCTAGTCGACCCGCGGACCTATCTATTTTGTATCGACTCATTCTCCTTGATGCTCCAAAGTACATAGTGTGTTTCTTTGTAGTTACCACATTCTTATAAGGTCTATTTGAGTCTCCATAAGCTCAAGCGCTGGTCTTGTGCCGGTTGGCTACACCAAACTTCATCGCTTCGAAACACATTTTTCTACCTTCTACAAGCTTCTCCAAGTTCTTTCACTAATCACAAAAAACCCCTCTCAAATGATCTCCAAATCGGGCTCTATCTCACCCAACATTTTGATCCATTTATATAGCTTGGAGTTGGAGAAAACTTTTGAATTCAAATTCAAGATCTTACCATAAAGTGAATCCTAAAATTTAGGACTTAATTTCTCATCAATCAACTACCAAGTAATTCAAGATTTGCTTCCTCCTAACTCCACGCGTGAGTAGTGCAATTAACATACTCACTTTTACAATGATAAAAAGTAAATTGATTTTTACAAGTGAATAGTCATATGTGACTATATGAAATAAATGCTAATTGTCCAAGCATGTAGGCTTGGACTCATTTGCACCAACATTATAGGGACATGACTCTATAGAGTGACTATGTGTGTCACAAATGGCACAATAGATTTGATTAAGTGCATAGCTAATTGCGACATGACCAGGATTTTTACATTTGGTACAATATATATGCTTCAAGGGGTCATTATTTCTGCTCTTATCAAAATTTAGCCATTCTAAATCTTTTGTAAATCCTCCAACTTTATGTTCCAGTTGTAATGCCATTGCAATAACATTATCCAAGGTCATGCCACCAATACAATGAATAATCATAACATTTCTTAATTATGGATTAAGGCCATTAATAAACCATTGAGTGATTACATCATTAGGGAGATTTGAATTTGCTATTGGAAATTTCCATAGATGTGTGCAAAAAAGAGTGGCATAATCGTACATGCTCTGATTCATTTTTTGCATGTTAGTCTACAAGAAGTCGAATATTTCTACAGTGTTTTTCTTTAATTTGAAATGCTACAGAAATGTGTTCTTCACATCCCCATACTGTCAAAAATGATTGAGGTGAAACTCGATAAGCCATCTTGCTGCTTCATTGACTAAGGTGGATTGGAATACTATGACTTTATATTCAAGGTCTTGTAGATTATTTAGCACTGTTTAATTAATTTCGAAGTTGCGCACATGCGCATTCGGGTCATCACCTGGAAATCCACCAAATTCGGTGTAAGTTACTCCCACAATTGGTTGTCTCCATTAACCTCTCGGTTGTCATCCTTGCTTATCATTTTGAGTATCTACCATGGATTTTGCACTTGTGTCTACTAGTGATTCTGGTTCACGAGTATCTATTGGTTCTAATTTGTGGTTAGGAAACAAATTTTTTGGAAGTTTAAGATCTAATTTCGGGCTTGGGTTCCATTCTTCATATAGGAAATAAAAAATGAAAGCCTTTTTGTTACTCCAAAACTTGGGAAATTCCACTTCACTGCAATGTTCAATAGGGGTACTCCACCCTAAACTATGAGTTGTTATCTTCAAAATATGTTCAATATGCTTGTTAATATCTACAATTTTCTTATTATTTTGATTGGGATCAGATAACCATCGGGTTTGGTTTTGACACTAGGCAGCAAACCATTGCTATATTACTATCAACTATGCGCTTAACCAGGTATATAGCCCCATTTGTAACAAAAATAATCATAGTTTGGAGAAATGCAAGTTTAATGCCAAAAAATACAATGGCAGTTGTTGGTAGTAGCCAGAGGCACAGACATCGAGGAAGTATGTGAAGAGAAAGCACAATGAAGTAGTAAGGAGCCAGACAGATTATTTTTTCAAAGAATTATGTTTTATAAATACTTTTCAAAGCTCCCAATCGTGATTTTCATCACTCTTGTACCATATGTAACATAGAACAACCTCTTTAATAATTTGTAGCTCCATTTTGTGCAAGCCGAGGAGTCCTCAAGCTTGAGGAGCTTAGGTAGAATGAGCCTACCAATTTTGGCTATTTTTAGACATCGTTTAAACCTTCAAATAGCATCAAGAACCTATTTTTTAACTATGCTGGTCACTAGATGTGAAACTGGTCAAAACTAGTCTAGAATCTATAAAAAGAGCTATAGAGCTCATTTTTGATGTTAGCTTGTATGAGTAGAGAGAGCTTAGAGCTATTTTGAGCTTGTAATTGAGATCTTGAGTAATAGAGTCTATTTTTCCTACCTTCCATTATGTCTTGCTTGTCTCCTACATGTGTGTGTATGTGTGTGTGCATCTCTATGCTTCTCACCTTCAATCTCACTACATTTCACATTCACGATCTTCATATGAATCCTATCTCTTCTGCGGATTGACATTAAGGATGTGGAGATTCTTAACGTGGTACTTACCATTGTGCTAGAGCAACACCAAATTTGGTGCCATTGCCGGGGATCAAGTCTAGGACGAATGTGTGATAGTAAGAGTATAGCAAAAAGTGGTGTTGGAAGGTAAAAACTTCAGTTTTTGTTGTTGTTTTTAATTAGTTTCTGTGTTTTGCATCTCCTCTACATTCCTTCTTCACCACCGCATCATCTTCTTCCACTCCGAAAAAATCAGAAAATTCACCATATCCACCCATTCTCCTCATTTCCCCTTATTTGTGCATGCGAGAGAGAGAGAGAGCTTTTGTGCTTGTGTGTTTTTGAGTTTTCTTGTAGGTACAGAGCTCTAGAGCAACAGGAAAGCTTCCAAAAGGTAAAAAAATCACTTTGTGTCAGAATCTGCCGATTGTGTCAAACCATCGCGATGGTCTGCCAAACTCGGAATTTTTGGTAAGCGATTTCACCACGGTGTAGAGCACAATTGCGCACATAGGAATCCACAATTGCATCTTCAAAATTTGCATTTTGTTGGACCATCGTGACGGGCTCATGCCACCACGATTGTGTCACACCATCGCGATTGGTTCACGCCATCACGTCGGCTCGGTCGGACCATCGCGACGGTCTCACACCATCGTGACGGTTCACTTGAGCCATCGCAACAGTCCCTAACCATCGTGACGATCCCGTTGACCCCATGCCATCGCGATTGGCTCATGCCATCGCGACGATCCTCTACCACATGTCAAGCCAGACCATCGCGATGATACCAGGTACTCCATCGCGATGCCTCGAAGTTGGACCATCGTGATTGGCTCAAGCCATCGCACCTAGTGACCATCGCGACAGGCTCAAGCCATCATGATTGTTGCGTTGACAGTTGATCGACGCCATCATGATTGCTCGCCACATAGACCATCATGACGCTTCACTTAGACCATCGCAACACCTCATGCAGCGATTGTGCCACGCCATCGCGATGGTTCAACTGAGCCATTGTGATGGTCCCAGACCATCACGATTGTCTCAGACCATCACGATTGTCTCAGACCATCGTGATTGTCCTAGACTATTGCGATTGTGCACCCAAAATGCCAAAATTAGGGTTTCATTTTTTGGGCAAATTTGAGGCTATTTTGAAGAATGTTTTGGGTGATTACACTCATTGGAGACCCCTTAGCTCATATTTGAAGAAAAACCTAAGTGTCAGTTTTTACCCGCAAGGACCTGAGTGCTTATATCTTTTTCATCCGAAGTCCATTTTTTGAGCTTTATAGCTCATTAGAAAGCCAGGAGGCATTCAAATTTGGGCAAAGGAGAAAGGACTTAAAGGGTGTATATATTAAAGTGCCTAAGCATCCATATAAGAATTGGTCTAAACATTGGCTTTTTAGAGGTCTAGCAAGGGCTATCAAGGGCAATCAAAGCAAGGCAGTGAAGAACGCAAGGATTGGGAAGTGTGACTTCTTAGGCAACAGAGCAATCAAAGAAGCTGACTTGAGGTTATAAGAATACTCAACCCCCTCAATCAATTATTATCTTAGGCTAAATGTCTAGCATTGCAGATTAAAGACCATAGGAACGACCAAGTTCAAGAGACTTAACTTTTCAAGTCCAAGACTAAGATAAAAGTGTGCGATACAAAAACCTAAAGGAAAGAACTTAAGTTTGACGGAACGAGAATGCAAAAGTACAACAGAGAGTCGATTCTTGACACTTACAGTAAGACAAGACAAGAACTTAAAGGAATAAAAAAGAAACAAGCAATAAAGAGCAAAGAACCATTGATGATCAGAGAGCAACTCAGGAAGTAAATTCATGAACCTTAGATCGGGAAAGCATATAGGTAAGTCAGACTGACAAAGCCTTAGATCATTAGAAGCAAGTGTAGGAACTACTGCACGTTCGTGGGCACAACAATTGAATAGTTATCCTTACGAGTTGAGCTCACATATGAGTGAATCAGAAATGGATTTTAGCACAAAAAGACTAGAAGGAGGGTTAAACATAGCATATTTGGAAAGACCCGAAGGACCCTATAGAACTCAGTTAGAATATGTCTGAACCAACCACTTAGGTGCTCGCATCTATGAGGATGGTTTGCAAAGACAAGTGATGCAAATGCACAATCCGGATCAACCCATTGGATTGGATCGTCTAGTGGTGAAATTTGAGAGAGACGCATACATAGACAAGGAAGGAACAATGTACATCATAAGTACTCAACCAAATAATACCAATGAGTTTGGTGCAATTCAGTTAGATACGAAAGCGAGAACCCAAGGAAAAGAACCAGTAGGAAAAGAACCAAGGACACCTAGAGGGAAATCTATACTGACAAGAGTACTAGTCCCAGAATGGATCCCTCAAGACAATAGAAGCATAGATTTGTTTGTGAATAAGGAGACAGACAAAGCATTTTGGAGATACAAAATGGAACAACCTAGTGAGGTAGGCTCCATCATGATTTATGAATTCAAGGACTCAGATACACCAAGAAAGGTTGTATACCTGGATGATACTTTAGAACGAGTATTTGTAGTACCAAGCCACGCGAGAAATACCTACACATGGAGAGGTGAGTTAGTCTTCCCCCCATCTCGAACAAATGTAAGCACGAGCCACCAGGGTGATGGAACATCCTCAGCCCATGGTGCTCAAAGGGAAAAGAACAGAGAGAGACCAGAAGTAAGTTTCACTCATCCAATGGGGAGATATAGAACCATCATGGACACTGATAGAAGGCAAAGACAAAGAGAACCTAGAATACTAGGTGGTAGAGATGATTTTCCTCTACCTAGACCACATGAACATCCCATGGTATTAAGACCCACTCAGTTAGTAAAGTCCATGAAAAACTACTTTGATGGGACAGGAGATCCCTACGATCATGTTGCGGAGTTTACGCAAGTGCTACGAGCAGAGCAAGTAGAAGACATGGTTACGCAATACAATGCATTTGGACTAACGTTAAAGAACACGGCTTTAACTTGGTTCCAACCATTGCAACAAAGGCAGTTTAGGGACATCCATCACTTGTTAGAGTCATTCATCACGGAATTCTCTAAAAGTGGAATCAGACATGATACGTCTTTGTTAATTCATAGCTTCAAATAGACCCCTCAGGAAACAGTCAGATTGGCAGGACATAGGTTTAGACAATATGTGGAAAGATGTACGATGCAAGAATTACCCTCACAGGCCAAGCAAGTGTCATTGTTTTTAGATGGCCTCTTGAGCTCTAAACTACGCTCCTATGTATACTTGAAGGAACCCAGAACGCTAGAGCAATGTGTAAGAATTTGTATAGACATTGAGGACAACCTTGGAAACGAGTTGGAACTCTCAAAAGTCTATAAGGACTCAAATTGTTCATCTCTAACATCCTCAAAATTGTCTAGCTCAATAGAAGACCTAGCAAAAAAAAGTGGCCCAAAAACTATGAGTTTCTAGTAAACAGATGCCTACGGTAACAACAAAAAAGCGTTGTTACACCTGTGGTGGTGATCATATGGCATGATTTAGAAATTGAGAGAACTAAACTTTGCATGAAGATGGTAGAATTAGCACAAACTATGTTTGAAGCCTCTCGATATCTTAATTGGAACAACATGGCAAAACCTAAATTACACTTTCAAGGACTGCTAGAGGAGTTAGAATACTTGATCGATAGCAAGGAGAAAAAGAATCAACAGTTGAACCCTATTGTCTCAGAGACACAGGAAAAGAATGCACCATCCTTGTCTCAAGTACCAAATACAGAAGGAGAAGACAACATGTCTTCCATACATAAGTATTCACATGAATTTCTAAGAGAAATACAAGAAGAGAAGTGGAGAAAAGAACAAAGAACCCATCCTCCTATTCAAGAAATAGATGACTTGCAAGAACAATTTCCCCAAGATATCCCCTCTATTTATGATGATCTAGAGGAAGAACAACTGAGTGAACACATAGGTTTTGAATCCAATTCTTTGCAAGAATTACCTCAGTTCATAGGACCTTGGGAAGTCAAGTCTATTGGCATGAGAGCACCCACGATAATAATGAGGAATGAAGAATCAGTAATCAATAATGAGCACCCCACTGCGACGAGGATGGCTATGACATTTCAAGCTTCACAATAGAGCCAATCATGTGTGATTTCATTATTGAAGAATGTGAACTTAGTATTGATGCATTTGAGGATGTAAGCGACTCCGATCTAGAGTCAATCATTATGGATCCACCCTTTGCATCAGATGAAGAATACTTCTACGAAGTAGAAACTCAAGTGAGCTTACAAATGATGTGAGGTTAACTACACAAGTGACTACCAAAAGTGAAGGTAAGAAAAGAAAGAAGAAAGAAACCAGGTCATAGGAAGAAGAATCTTTGTTTGAGGTTCCCGAAAATTTCAAGAAGTATGAAATAGAAGATAGAAGAATCATGATACGAATGCCTAAAAGAAAAGCTGACAGTGGAGAAGTATATGATAACCGAGAGAAGACCAAAAAAATCATAGTCATCATAGAAGGAGAAGAATAAAAATGTACATACATTGGGCATGATTTGACAAATGAAGAAGAAGAAGAGTTAATTGCCCTATTGCGAGAATACAGAGATGTATTTGCTTGGAATTACAAAGACTTGAAAGGAGTAGACCCGGATATATGCTCCCATAGAATCCCTATGACTTTAGATGCAAAGCCTACGAAACAGAAACCATACACGTACAATGATAATTATGTTGCCAAAATTAAAGAGGAAATAAATTGTTTGATAGAAGCAGGATTCATTTACGAAATTGAGCATACTGAATGGGTATCCCTCATTGTGGTTGTGCCCAAGAAGAATGGAAAATTGTGTGTGTGTATTAACCTTAAAAAAGTTAATGCTGCCACGATTAGAGAGAGTTATCCTCTTCCTATCATGAAACATTTATTGGAAAGAGTTGCAGGCAAGGAAGTTTATAGCTTTCTTGATGGTTTCTCAGGCTATAATCAAGTAGCCATTGCTCAAGAAGATCAACACAAGATGGCTTTTTCCACAGAATGTGGCATATTTTCATTTTTTGTGATGCCTTTTGGGCTAAAAAATGCACCCGCCACTTTCCAATGACTCATCTGTCATGTTTTCAAGGAATTCTTATGCAAGAATTTGGAAGTTTATGTCGATGACATATGTGCACATTTGAATATAAGGCAGACTCATATCCTAGAACTAAGGCAAGTATTTGACAAATGTCGAGAATATCAGGTTTGTCTGAACCCAAAAAAGTGCATTTTCATGGTCAGACAAGGCAAAATTCTAGGACACATTGTGTCAAAGAATGGAATCTCTACAGATGAGAAAAAAGTGAAAGTAATTGCGGATCTATCTAGACCAAATAACGTAAAAGAGGTACAGGCATTTATGGTCATTGTGGTTACTACAAACGATTCATACACATGTATGCAATCATATCCAAACCTCAGTACTCTCTTTTGACCAAGTTCGAATGGACAAGTGAGTGTGAAAATTCATTCAATAAACTTAAACAACATTTGTGCTCAGCACCTATATTAACAACCCCAGATTGGAGCAAGCCATTCCATGTACATGTGGATGCATCCAACTATGCCATAGGATGTGTGTTGGCACAACCCACGAATGAAGGTAATAGCTTATGCGAGCGGACAATTGAACGTAGCGGAAAGAAATTACACCACTACAGAACGAGAAGGATTAGGGATTATCTACACAGTAAAGAAATTCAGGCATTATTTTTTGGCAAATAAGTTCAAGTTCTTCACGGATCATCAAGCATTATTGTACTTAGTCAAAAAGCCATGTAACACGAGACGGTTGATACGTTGGTTTCTATTGCTCATGGAGTACAACTTTGAAGTAGTAGTCAGGAAAGGAAAGACACATCTTAGAGCTGACCACCTCTCAAGATTAACCACAGGAGAAGCTCCTCAAGGAATAGCGGATGAACTACTGGATTCATATTTGTTTAACCTTGAGATAGCACCAGAATGGGCTAAGCCGATAGTCCCTATTCTCACATATGGACCCAAGAATCCTAGGGTAAGGATCAAAGAAGGAGAGATTACCAAGTCACAAAGATATCAAATAATAGCAAGAAGTATATATAAACAAGATAATCAAAAGATTCTTGCTTGTTGTGTAGATGAATCTGAACATGCGAATTGGTTGCAATTAGCACACATAGGTGCATTAAAGCAACGTCATGCAAAACATGGTACATTGCAGACTCTGCATAGAATAGGAGTATATTGCTTTGATGGAAGCAGACGTCTACAAGTTGTGTAACCCTCAAGAAATGACTTTAGCACAACAACGAAGTCTATAGCAGGAAGCCCAAGACTATTCACTTATTGGCGACAACTTATACAAATGAGGACGAGACGGATACCTAAGACAATGTGTTCATGAAAGCGATTATTTGAACATACTAGATACTGCACACCAAGGTGTTGCAGGAGGTCATTTTGGCCCCGATAGGATCATCAAAATCATCCTCTTTGCAGGATTATGGTGGCCCACTCTTCACATAGATGCACATACCTATGTTAGGAGATGTGATGTGTGCCAGAGAACTCAATTTCCTACTCGCAGAGATGAAATGCCATTGAAACCCATGATGGGAGGACGTGCATTTTCTAAGTGGGGTATAGACTTTGTAGGACCCATTAACACCCCTGCAAAAGGTACACATGTTGAATACATCATAGTTGTAACGGATTATCTTACCAAATGGGCAGAGGTAAAGGCCACAAAAAAGAATGATGCTTGCGACTACAAAATTCTTATTTGAAAATGTCTTTACAAGATATGGACTGCCTATAGAGTTAGTGTGCGATCGAGGAACTCACTTTCTAAACCAATTCATTGAATATTTGTTACAGGATTTTATGGTGATTCACAAGAAATCCGCATCATATGATCCTCAGGCCAATGGTCAAGCCGAAAGCACTAACAAGATCCTTTGTAACGTATTGACAAAACTCGTGAACAACAAACATTCAGATGGTTTTTGGTCAGAATGTTGTGCTTCCTTTGGACTTCTTGATACCGACCCTTAAGATTGCACAAGAACAATAGTGGACCGGCCATGAATTATCTTCGAGAATAATGGGCTTGGAACGATTAGGAGAAACTAGGCTGAAAGCAGCAGCAGGTATATATGCAGCAAAGAAACGACAAAAAGCCTATTTCGATGCACATGTGAAGGACAAAGGCTTAAAAGAAGGAGATTTAGTCCTAGTGTATACGCTGAAACAAGATGCACGAAAATTAGAAAAGCGAGGTTATGGACCTATGATCATTAACAGACTCTCGACAAGTGGAGCAGTACAATTAGCCACCTTAGAAGGAGACATAATGCCTAATTACATTAGTGGCTATAGAGTCAAGTTATATCAAGAACCTCTTAATGAGGATATGCTTAGACGACTCACATTGGCAAAGAAGCGCAAGGAGGAAGAACATAGAAAACATGCGGAAGCTTAGGCAGAAGCTATAGAATGCATTAAGTGCATGAATTTAAGAAGACAAGGACTAGGGAGAGAACATTATAACCATCTGGAAACAACACCTAGATACCCCATGGCCATGGGTCAAGAAAAGTCAAGTACTCATCCTAGCATAGTGGATAGGAGACCATTCATTACAGTCAGGCTAGAGCATGGCAACCCTTGCCATGAGCTTAGGGCTTTAATTGACTTAGGTGCTGCGACTAGTGCGATTAGATGGTCCCACTATAAGGACTCAGGAGTAGAAATGTGGCCAATTGAGGCATACCACATAGGGCTAGGAGGCATCGAAACCCCTTGCATGGGTGAGGTGGACCTTCCTATCCTCATACATGAAGTGACCATGACAGTGAAGCTACTAGTGTGCCATGACGAGGACTTGATAGAACCCCTAATCCTTGGCCAAGATTGGCTATACGATCACTCAGTGGACCTAAATCTTAGACAAGGCTCCTTGCAGATTGGAACCTTAGACCAGTAGCGAGTGATACCGCTCGACTTCCAGAATTGCATGTCGCCTAAGGTAGGTAACCCTAGACCATATGAATTACATGGGACGGAGGACCGGAAGATCTTTGGCCAAATCCCTCGGCTAAGCATGCTCCCTCCAAAGTCAACCCATGAGAGCTTGGCGATGGATAGTTGCCAGACAAAAGGATGTTAGGAGATTTTCCCCCGATCTTCTAACAGTGATGAGGTGGGTTTCGTTAGCGGTCAGGTGGACTACATCAACAACCACATGGCCAAAACACCCTGCAGTGCCCATCCTTCCACACTTACTGTGGAATGGCCTAGATTTAAGGCACAAAATGAAGCACTTCCTAATGGGAAAGTTCCGCAGTGTTGGACCTCCCTTCTTTTCCAAAGCAAAATGTCCATCTGACCTCTCAAGCTCAACCACAAAGGAGTCACCAATGAATATGGAACTCAAACCGACAACCCTACCAGACTATGCAAAGAAGGCAGCAGTATCAGCAACCCAAAGCAAGCCACATGAAACAAATATGGGTGCCAAAAGGACAAAAAGCACCCACAGATTTCAACGATGCAGACCATAACAAGAGGAAGTTAAGGAAAAAGCAGAGTCAGCATCTGACATCTCTTCGACGTTCTTCTACAAGTACGAATAGTCGACAGATTTGGATCACCAAGAAGTACCTTACGAATCGACCCACACCCATGAAGATATGGGTACCCAAATAGTGTATTATAGCTCAACACTCAAGCCATGTAACATATACCCCTCAAAAATCTTTTCACCCCTCAATACCACCACATCCAATATCACCTTTTGTCCCTCAGCAGAAACATACCACCCGCTCAGCAACTCTTAGGAAATGGATACCGAAACGTATCCAGCTGTCTCCTTAAAACCCATTGTCTAACATTACTCCCATCCCAAATAACCAACTCCCTTGTAATAATTCCATCACAACTGAACTTTGTATAAACTCATCAACACTAACCCAACATGATGTGTAATAACATCTCCTCAAGCAATGTATGCACTATCTGATGCATGTAGGTGTCTAGAGACCTGCAGTAGTTTGCACAAATCATTCCATGAACCACCTCACTACACTCGGCTACACGGGTTACACATTGGTTATGGAAAGGGATTGCGGTAACTTTATTGGGATCATGATTAATTTCCATACTAATGTGATAATCTTTTGTAGCAGATCTTCTCCACATTTGCATCATTCATCATGCAGACAGAAGGACCATCTAAAGCTGGCTCCAGTGTACCTATGGTAAATATTGGCGAATTATTGGCAGAGCCACATCCTACATTGCAACCACCGGAATTTCAAGGATTTCCCAGACCAATGCCGATCGATGATCATCCTAGGGGATATACCAAAAAAGTTCATCGCAATTCTCATTGGTTTCAAGGTTTAGCAGGACCTTTGGCAGACACATAATTTATTTTTGATGCGACACTGACATCTGACAATAGCAAGTGGGGCAAGTATCAGTTCTTCTCCAGAGAATTTGAAGCACTTCAAAATACCGAAGACTTAAAGCATGTTTGGGCAAGAGCAAGTTTTACATAATACTTCAGTGATCCACTACCCAAACCCGATTTTTATAGATGTTACTACCTACTGACCACTCTAACAGCCTCCAAAAACAAGGACTTGTCAGGCACTTTTATTTTGCCTTCTTTAGTAAATGACCCCCCATTCAAGAAGTTCTATCTTTCAAAGGACTTGATTCGAGCTACAGTCAAGATCCATGGGACTCACACACTGATAGAGCAAGAAAGGCTAATTCCAGAGCCTATGAAGCATGGTGAGGTTATCAAATGGGAAGTCATTTTGGCCATCACACCTGAGCTATCGAAACCATTACGTATATGTATGCAACACTTTGCATTCCCAGCTCATGGTCGATTCACTATGCCGCATAAGCGTATTTGGTTTGGCTTATATTTAGCTTGTATTGGGCGCCAAACAGTAGACCTTGCAAGTTGGATCTTGATCAGTTGTATCCAGCACAGTAGAGATGGGAAAGAAAGAAAGTCATCCATGGATGTTGCGCTCTCACATGAATTATGTATATGTGCTTGGCATACGACTTGCCTATAGAGTGTGCAATGACAAGTGAAGAGTTGAAGGTATTCAAAGGAACTGCCAAAAAAGCGAGAAAAGCTAGCAAGGGACGGGCAAGCAAGTGCAACGAGGATCTATCCCATGCCTACAAGTTTGAGAGTCCCCATCACCTCAACCGTCTCCAGAACAATCTCCTATGGAACCCCTTGCATCGGTACAATGCATTTGCATACGGCTATCATGACCAGTTATCACAGAAGGTACTACCAGTATCGTTACCTCTCAAGCAACAAGAACCTACCACCGCTGAAGCAGAAATTCCCACCTCCATTGGTGTGGAAGCGTTTACTTTCCCTATACCCAATCTGGAAGTAGAACCAATGAATACTACGTTTGATTTTGAAATGCCGGATGCTTTTTCAAATGAATTTCAGTTTTCAGAAGGAAAATTTTTCTCTCAGGAGTATGAAGTCCGAGCTACCCTACCACTCCCCCTGATCAACCACAAGGGCAAGTAGTCTCCAGCTCTGAAGAAGAGAGGACGAAAATCGATGATGACGATGGAGATGATGAAGCCAGCTAGGTTACTCATGACTCTCACGAGAATGTGCAGACTGACAAACAGGAACAACATACTGACACTCAAGGTGACACAAGCACTCATGAAGACGAAACGTTTGAAGCAGCTGCCTATACATTAGCAATCAAGAAGCTATACCGCACCATGGAAGCAGTGTGGGCGCATAAAAAGGTATCGAAAGAAGAAAGCCAAGCTCTAGTAGAACAGGAACTCGCCATAGGAGGCTTCAAGGAAGCCTACATCCAAGGTTTCAGAGAACTAGTCAAGTCAGTAGGCACTAATGAAGTGTTACAATATTTGCAGAGAAAGCCACTCCCACAATTTGACCCATGTAGAATTTGCCTACTATCAAAAAAAGGTCAATATATCCGTGTACCAACGGATGGATAGTCATCACAGTAGGCCAGGGAAGCACGCCTCATACCTGAACGTTCTTTGGCAGAAGAAACGATCGTCATTGACTCCCCGCCCCACACTTCTACTGTAAATACCACCACTGTAATCGACGTAACCACCACCCCAACCGCTCCTCTTTCACCTCTTGTCACCCCAGTCTCTCTTGTACACCCTGCCTCTCCCAGACCATCCACATCCTTTGATAGTGCGGTAGCAGAAGCCTTTGTTTCCTCAATTCCTCTCACCCTCTTTGCATCTACACAACCTAGCCTCCCTCCTAAGACTTCAACCCTTCTATCCAGTCCATTTCTCCATCCATCCTTCCCTTCGTTCCCCACTCCTCCAAGACCCCTATTCCCATTTTCACCTCCATGGACCTTCTCCCCCGTCTCACCTCCCCGGACCATTGTATTTCCTCTTTCCCCTCTCCACCAAGCAGTACAAGAAACCCCATCTCTAAATTACTCAGCAACCTTTGTAAATCATGTATTTACACCCACGCACGCACCCACTATCACTCCACTCTTCACGATCACTGCACTCGACACCACATATAGTGACATGGACATATCACCACCCATTGCACCACCACTCACCTCATCCATTTCACCACCACATTTAGGCACCTCACATTTTTCCACAATCACCACTGCATCCACGTTCCCATCCATATTCCCCCTTCCCTTTGCATCAACACCCACACCCACAGCAACTTCACTCACTCCACCATTAATAGTATCACCCACAATCGACACTGCATTCCATCAAATGTTCGCATGTATGACCCAAGTGATAGATGAATTCACATCTCTTGGCACTAGTTACTAGACATTGCAATAGACCACGCACGACTTACAGTCGCAGCTAAATTCATTATCAATCGAGAATGCCTCCCTTAACACACACTACCAAGAGCTACACCAGGCCTACCACAAACTTGAACTCGAAAGTGCACAGAAGACAAAAGAGGATATTAAAGATATTGACAATTTGTTAAGGGCTCAAACCATTCGCAATGCGACGCTCACTAGAAACATGGGTCTACTCAGACGCCACCTCGTAGCAGCTAAAGAAGAGAACCAACACTTGCAGGAACAGAATAGAAAGAACCTTGATGCTGCTTTAGATCAATCGGACGAACCCTTGAGTCCTAGTCATTTCAAAGCTGTCCCCTCCGAATCCATGAAGATGCTATTGGAAGATCATGTCAGAATACTAGAGAAGTATGACAGTATGAATGAGGAATACTAGAAGCTCAAAGAGGAACACAAAATATTACAGTTACGAGTACCTGTACAGCAAGCACCACTAACTCTTGCGGCCACATCTCTTGAGATCATCGAGGAAATCAATGCTTTACGGGCCCAGGTATTGACTCTTCAAACACAAATAGCAGCATACAAAGCACCCTCTAGGCCAGATTCCCCACCAGAACTAACAATGGAGGAAGAAACAGTGACTATCTTGGTGGATGACACTTTTGAAGAAGCCTATGAACCCCAACCCATCCCAGGCGGACATGTCACGGCTGAAAGTCAAAACACATTTGAACTCCCTACCCCAACATGGATGAAGACTATAGAAGAACTTGGAAGGACCCACTCAGCATGTGTGGAAGCTCAGTTGCACGTAATGGCTATGATCGAAGATCGTATTTTACAATCCCCTTATTTCGCTCACTTGACCCCTCGCAGGTATATATCTGGGCATGAGCTTCAATACAAGCCATATTTTATGTTAATGGTAGAATATCAGTTGGCCATTGAAAAAGAAACAGGTAAGAAACCCTCTCACGCAACTCAGTTTGAGCCTGATGATTTGCCCCGAGATGCATAGAGTAGAGAAATATATCAACCAACTTGGCGTCAGGAATTATTACAGGAATATCCAAGAATGCTGAGCACATGGGCCAAGGCACCACTCCATTTGAAGTATAACCCATGTTGGGAACCGATCCCAAGATGTCCCTCCTAGAAGGCCTTTGCAATCAAAGTACAGAACAACAAGCACTGCCAGGGCTGGCTCAATTACCCATACTTCATACCACCCCGTGGACCACCCATGGTAGGCTACATGAAGGCAACAATTCGCCACTGGCTCCCTCGCTTATGACGAATGGATGATGTAGCAGTGCATATGACTGTCAAAATCTTTGACATGATGCAGAAAGTATTCAAAGTCTTCTGTTGCGTCAAGGCACTACACGTGAACACCCCAAGATTCGAGCATGGCAATCAAGATATGACACCATCGCTCCAGGTGCGTTATGCCTGGCGTTGTCGCATCAAATATTTACTGGCATGCTATAAAATGACCTTTGAAGAAATGTTCACTATCGGTTTTTGGGAGTATCACTCAGAGGTGTTCATAAGCAGGCCTACACATCTACTCCAATTATTTGCTTGTGAACAACTGGTGTACTCCATGCAGTACAGACTCCCACCACCAGAGTAACCTAAGCCCATAGATTGGGAAAAACTCGAAGCAGATCTTGCACGAGGTATCCGCCTTTCAGAGCACACCCTCACTCAGGACCTCCTACAAAATTATATCCGACAGACCCCACAACAAGGTTCTGTCAAGGACAATAGAAGCAAGAGGGAGGGGAGTGTTGGCAATAGCCAGAGGCACAAACATCGGGGAAGTATGTGAAGACAGAGCACAATGAACTAGTAGGGAGCCAGACCTATTATTTTTTCAAAGAATTATGTTTTATAAATGCTGTTCAAAACTCCCAATAGTGATTTTCATCACTCTTGTACCATATGTAACATAGAACAACCTCTTTTGTAATTCCTAGCTCCATTTTGTGCAAGCTGAGGAGTCCTTGAGCTTGAGGAGCTTAGATAGAATGAGCCTACCAATTTTGGCTATCTTTAGACATCATTTAGAACTTCAAATAGCACCGAGAACCTATTTTTTAACTATGTCGGTCACTAGATGTGAAACCGGTCAAAACTAGTCTAGAATCTATAAAAAGAGCTAGAGAGCTCATTTTTTAGGTTAGCGAGTAGAGAGAGCTTAGAGTTATTTTGAGCTTGTAATTGAGATCTTGAGTAATAGAGTCTATTTTTATTACCTTCCATTGTCTCTTGCTTGTCTCCTACATGTGTGTGTATGTGTGTGCACATCTCTATGCTTCTCACCTGCACTCTCACTACATTTCATATTCATGATCTTCATATCACTCCTATCTCTTTCGCGGATTGACATTTAGGAGGTGGATCTTCTTAACGTGGTACTTACCATTGTGCTAGAGCACTAGTGGCATCGGCACAAGTAGAAACCCCTTCATAGAAGGGCAATTCGGCAGGTTATAAACCTCCATTCCAATCCAAACCATGGATGGAGAGTCAAGATGTGAGTGTCCAGACAAGCTTAGTTTTCTAGCTCCGAGCAGTTTCAGGATGAGCAGAGATATTTTGGCCCAATTTTTCAAGAGTACAAAAGAGGCCATAATTTTCAGCAACCACGACCCCAAAATTTTGGGAATCAAACAATTCAATGCTAATTTTGTTTGCATTATGGACATAAATTATTTGAAGGTGAAGAAGCTAAGGAGTATGATCAGAGAAAACAAGAAGCCAAACTGAAGGCTCCCATGGCAAATGTGGTGACACTTGAATGTTTAGAAACTTCAGTAGCAATTATCATGAGGTCTCAACAAGAATACAAGAATCTGCGACAATCAGAGCATTACATGCCAATGGAGCAGAAGCAACAATTGAAGAAAGTAGTCTAGTGGGCTGAGGAATATCCACCATACTATGTTGACCCCCAAACTCGTTCCAGAATTTAGTAAAAGTGGAGGCCAACCAGGTAAATTGAATAAAAGAAGTTTACAAAGGGTATTGGCTTAGGAGGATAGAGCAGTTGTAAAAGAAGGAGAAAGTTCAAAACACTCAGCCGAGCTATTAGCCTCTAAAACACAGTAGATAACCTCTAGTGGCCAAGGGCCCAATATAGAATTGAAAAATTAAACATCTATCGAAGATGGGAATCAAAAGGTCGTGAATCCAAAAGTGTCTGAGGAAGGTACATCCTGGCACTTATTACATAATTCACAGATTCAACTGCCCTTGGGGGCCTTGCTAGAGCTAGCACGAGGCTTCAAAGAAACGCCATTGAAGCACCTGTAAAATAGAAAATTTCTAGATTCAACTCTGGAAGCCACAGTCAGTATTATGAGAGATGTTTCACATAAGATAGTGGACTATTCCATCCATACTATCACTGTATGGTACAAAAACAAGGCTATTCAAAAAGTTTTGATTAACCAGGGCTCCAGAATTAACATTGCTTCTACGACTACTTGTAGGCACATGGGCTGGAATAACATCAAACCAGCTCCATTTTTTATGCGGATAGTCAACCAGTCTCGAGTGCAACCAGTGGGACTTATTAAAGACATTCCAATAATGATTTCCCATGTGGTATTCCCCATTATATTTGTTGTACTTGAACTTAAAGGAAAGAATTTGGATTATAATTTACTACTGGGAAGACCCTAGTTGTGGAATTCCAAGGTTAGACAAAATTGGGATGCTAAAACAATTACATTCTGGAAGGGCCATGCCAAATTTTTGGTCCAGCTGGAGGACGAGCAATATTTGTTGGAATCAATCTCTTATTGGTCAAACAATGATCTATTGGTTTAGTCAATAATTCATTCTACTCCCTCCTACAAAAATCAACGGGCGGTAACAGCATGAGTAACGCGTTCCAGTAATGCCTCTAACAACAAAACGGCTTGGTGTGGTGGCTAAGATATTAGACTTCCATCCCAGCGACCATGGTTCAATACGTGTGGGCAACAACGTGTAGCGCGCAAGGTCTTTTTTATCATGCTTTTGTTTTAATAAAAGGCGGACAACGAAGACGGGCAACGAAGCTTTTCAAAGTTGATTTATTCCAGAATTGCAATCGTTATTCTTCGTAGCTTTATTGCTTTATTGAAAAGCTTTTGGAAGGTAGACAAAAGACTATATAAGAAGTGCTTGGGGTCACTTCTAAGTATCCTTCACCTAGGATCAACACAAGCTTTCTAGAGCTTGGACCTCAGTAGAGGTGGTGTTTCTTCTAGCACATGGGGCAGCCATGGTGCTAACTTGAAGCATGTTGAGGAGCAGCTATGGAGTTCTTCTTGGTGATTCTTCTTGGAGAAGATGAAGGGTGTGCTCACACTCTAGCTCATGGAGAGGAGGTCATCTCTTGTTCATGGCAAGAAGACTTGATTATTAGCAGCTTGATGGTGAGGATCGCCCATCTACATGATGTATTTGAAGATCATCTTCTACAAGAAGATGTTAGGTTGAAGATTATCTTCTACAAGAAGATGTCTGGCTACTTCAAAGACATTGGATGGGACCATCTACATGATTTTGAAGATTATCTTCTACAGCAAGATATTAGGTTGAAGATTGTCTTCTACAAGAAGATGTCGGGCTACTTCAAAGACATTAGATGGTGATTAACATAAGATTTACATCTTATGTTAAGTATTCAGGTACATATTCTCTTTATGCACACAGGTACTACTTGAAGTTTATGGAAGCTGTGGCGTTCATATCAGAAGGAGTCCTATTCGGCATAGGTACAAGAGAATCAGTACTTATATGCTTTATGCATATTTTTATGAGGTGTTTGAGAAGGTGTGTTCACATGAGTTTGAGGATTTCCGGCAACAATCTTGTTAGCATTCTATGCTACGTTATACGTATGTGATCTTTTCACACACGTATCTAACTTAGGGTCTTCCATAGCCTAAGTTTAGATGTAGGTTTGTTGACCATCAGTTTCACACTGATCCTTCCTCATTCAGTCACTCATATTCACTCTTCTATAACCTATAAGGTCACACATCTCATGTATATTCAGATTACTGCCCATACATCTGAATATGTTTGTTACATTGTACATTCACTCATACATCTATTTCTCATCACATAGAGTGGCTGAGAATTTTACTCCCACATTGTACATTGAACATTGGTATATATGATACTATGAGTAAGTGATGTCTTACGTAACACCTTACACATGTCGTCTATTCTTTCTCTATCTTTATCTCATCATCTGTATGATTAAGTTGTGGTATGTTCATGTTTTGTCAATATGGAAGATTGCTGGAATTAATGTTGCATATGACTGGAACTATGGAACCATGGACCTGTGACATGAGCCTAAGGGCCTACCTCACTTCCAACATTTGGTATCAGAGCTTTAGGGATTTGGTATCAGATCACTAAGGTTTTGGTTTCAGAACTTTAGATCTTTGGCATCAATGCATTAAGGCTCATTCATAATCCCAGGTTCCTAGACTTCCAGATTTACAACATATGATTTGAAAGCATCTTCTAATATTTGACATTTGACATACACACTTAATCTAGATGAGTAGAGATTTAAGAATTAGACAATTCAGTTACATGTGTATTCATCAGTGTGGAGTATGAAGTTGATGATCTGTTAGCAGCCGAATATTTTTGAAGAGTATGCAAATACTTTACAAAAGTATTGTTTGAATACCCAGACTTGATGAAGAGAAGACTACTTCAAATTCAAGGAAGAACAATGGTTTAGAGAAGATGAAGGAATCAGATCAACATCTAATCACAGGTATCAGTTTCTACTATCAGATTATCATTTGCAGGTCATATCTTAGAAGAGCAGTTATGAAGAGATTTTGAAATTCAAGGAATGCTTTTGTACACTTTCATTATTTGAAAGTTAAAGGCTACATCAAAACAGGTATCTAGAGGTTTTTCTAGAGAGTTTTCAGAAATCTCTTTCATGGCAAGAAAGTTCATCTAAGAAGACAAGTGCAGAGATGAGATGAGTGTTTTCAGCCAATTTTCTGTTGTAAGTTGGTTGGATATCAAGGTACAAATGTATCTAGAGAAGGTAACTCTAGAAGGGTAATTCATCATTCATACAAAAGATTGGTGGATTTAGTCATTTCAGACATTTGAAGCAGAATTTTGATTCAGAGATATGAGGAGATGATAAAACATGTTTCTATATTCACTTCCATTTGTATACCATAGTTGTTTTATCTCTTACTCTTAGCACTAGAGGAAGAGAAAAGTTCATTCGAAGAAGTCAAGAGTGTTTGCTACTTCAAGATGAAGAGAACAGAAGGTATGGAAGTGAAGTTTGAAAATGTTGACATCATCAGGTGGAAGAAAGACGTAGAAGAAGAAAGTCCATCATTTCCAAAAGAAAAGTAAGGCTTCCTTTTCTCATATATTTTCCATATACTTTTCCTATTTTATCCTCTACACCCAAAGACAAGTCTACGAGAACATCTTGTTTAAAGAAGAAGCAGTTTCTTGTTTTGCATTACACTTGGTCATGATTTAGTAGATTTGACAAAGAATTGCATTGAGAGAAAGAAAAGTAGCAGATATATGTTTTAACTCATATATGTATGAGTTATGTTTTAGTTGAAGCTTTTAAGCAGGCAGCTTATATGTTCCCTCAAAGAATTCTTGGAGTGTCAATACAGAGCTACTTGGTATATGACAAGTTGCAGAGAAGTATATTTCTTCTTTATCTAACTCTTGAGGTAAAAGAGTTTTTTGTAGCAGATGTTGGAGACTTGGGTTGAGGTTTTATGTTTGGAAAAGGTTACCTCATATTCAGTATTTTCAGAAACTTCAGAATATTCAGAATCTTGTTGATGTACAGGTCATTTGAAGAATCTACTTTCTATGATTGTCTTGATTTTTTGGATACATGTTTGTATTCAAAAAGGTGTTCCATCATATCCTATCACTTGATTGAGAAGTGGAGTTAGCCAAAAGAAAGTCAAGCAGGTACTGTCACATTTCACCTGGGTAAAATATGAAAGTTATGAAGTATCAACTTGCAGCTTTTGGAGTTCTCAAGGTGAGAAGTTTGTCCACTTATATTTCTAGTAGGAGTTACAGATTCCTTGAAGGATTTGTTTGAAGAAAAGTTTTACAACTTTTTGAGAAGCATGGACACTTGGAGACATTCAAGAAGTAAATCAAACATTTAGTCATGAAGGTTTGATGACAGCAGATTCTACACAGGAGAGATCATTGATCTTGAATAGATCTTGTATGATCTTGAACATTTATGAGTCAGTTGTCTATCCTTTGTTTGGTAAGGTTCTTAGCATTGAAAGAAGTAAGTCAAAGATTCAGATTCTATCAGATTTGTGTTGCAAAGAGATAGAAATACTTGTTATGTTGCAGAAGGTTATGAATCCTAAAAAGCTTTCAGCAAGGTTTTATTATGTTAGGTTCAGCTAACCTTATTCTAGATTTTGGAAAGCTGAAGAATGACATGGAAAGCTATTGGCATGTGCACAATGCTAATAAAAAGGGTTCAGAGATTTTGTTTCAGATACAGGTATTGATCACTAAACATCAGATTTATGAAGGAAGACGTTCCACATTTCATAAAGTCTGATATATTTGAAGAATACTGGACACTAGTGTTAAATCATCCAGGGGGTGATGAAACATGAAGACTTATTTTCAAGCCATATGTAAAAGAATGTAGAGTCATACCTACAGGTATTCCTATTTCAGGTATTCCTATATTTCCTTTGTCAGGTTCTCTTTATGTTCCAGCTTTGAAAGAAGAAGGGAGAAGAAGAATATTTGGAGAAAGTTCCTGTTAGGATGTTCCTGTTCAGGAGAAGGTTCCAGAATTCTATTTGAAGAGAAGCTTGATATTTCAGAAAGGTATATTTCAGACATGCGCACATATATGTTTATACCAAGTTCTGAAGGAAAGAGGTATGAAGGATTTAAAGGATGAAGACATGATGACATCATAGATTTTTTGACTCATATTGAGTTGAGTACAGTCAAAGATGAACCAGCAATGTTCATAATGCACTAGTTGTGAGTTGTCAGTCACAGGTTCTATGATTTAGTTCCTGATTTTGTTTAGTTTATTTACATGACGCAGCAGAAGTACGTTGAGAAACCTTTTTGGAAGGTAAATGCAAATATATGGATCCCAGTGTATGTTTTCAGGTTTTTGAAGACACGAGATAGCAGGTTCAGAGATAGTTCATGCTATATTTGTTGTCAAGCAGTGATTGCTTGATGTGTACACTATTGGATATCTAGTTTGCATATTTTCTCAAGTATTATGGTTCATATTCAGCAAGTTCAGACTTTTTGAAGGAAAGTCAAATTCAGTTTTGAAGAACAAGTTCTGAAGTACGGGAGTACAAGCTAGAAGCTTGTGGTAATTTGCAGATTATAAAGTTTGCAGATACAGTTCAGATTGTACCAATATGACATTGCAGGGGGGATTGTTGGAATCAATCTCTTATTGGTCAAACAATGATCTATTGGTTTAGTCAATAATTCATTCTACTCCCTCCTACAAAAATCAACGGGCGGTAACAGCATGAGTGACGCGTTCCAGTAATGCCTCTAACAACAAAACGGCTTGGTGTGGTGGCTAAGATATTAGACTTCCATCCCAGCGACCATGGTTCAATACGTGCGGGCAACAACGTGTAGCGCGCAAGGTCTTTTTTATCATGCTTTTGTTTTAATAAAAGGCGGACAACGAAGACGGGCAACGAAGCTTTTCAAAGTTGATTTATTCCAGAATTGCGATCGTTATTCTTCGTAGCTTTATTGCTTTATTGAAAAGCTTTTGGAAGGTAGACAAAAGACTATATAAGAAGTGCTTGGGGTCACTTCTAAGTATCCTTCACCTAGGATCAACACAAGCTTTCTAGAGCTTGGACCTCAGTAGAGGTGGTGTTTCTTCTAGCACATGGGGCAGCCATGGTGCTAACTTGAAGCATGTTGAGGAGCAGCTATGGAGTTCTTCTTGGTGATTCTTCTTGGAGAAGATGAAGGGTGTGCTCACACTCTAGCTCATGGAGAGGAGGTCATCTCTTGTTCATGGCAAGAAGACTTGATTATTAGCAGCTTGATGGTGAGGATCGCCCATCTACATGATGTATTTGAAGATCATCTTCTACAAGAAGATGTTAGGTTGAAGATTATCATCTACAAGAAGATGTCTGGCTACTTCAAAGACATTGGATGGGACCATCTACATGATTTTGAAGATTATCTTCTACAGCAAGATATTAGGTTGAAGATTGTCTTCTACAAGAAGATGTCGGGCTACTTCAAAGACATTAGATGGTGATTAACATAAGATTTACATCTTATGTTAAGTATTCAGGTACATATTCTCTTTATGCACACAGGTACTACTTGAAGTTTATGGAAGCTGTGGCGTTCATATCAGAAGGAGTCCTATTCGGCATAGGTACAAGAGAATCAGTACTTATATGCTTTATGCATATTTTTATGAGGTGTTTGAGAAGGTGTGTTCACATGAGTTTGAGGATTTCCGACAACAATCTTGTTAGCATTCTATGCTACTTTATACGTATGTGATCTTTTCACACACGTATCTAACTTAGGGTCTTCCATAGCCTAAGTTTAGATGTAGGTTTGTTGACCATCAGTTTCACACTGATCCTTCCTCATTCAGTCACTCATATTCACTCTTCTATAACCTATAAGGTCACACATCTCATGTATATTCAGATTACTGCCCATACATCTGAATATGTTTGTTACATTGTACATTCACTCATACATCTATTTCTCATCACATAGAGTGGCTGAGAATTTTACTCCCACATTGTACATTGAACATTGGTATATATGATACTATGAGTAAGTGATGTCTTACGTAACACCTTACACATGTCGTCTATTCTTTCTCTATCTTTATCTCATCATCTGTATGATTAAGTTGTGGTATGTTCATGTTTTGTCAATATGGAAGATTGCTGGAATTAATGTTGCATATGACTGGAACTATGGAACCATGGACCTGTGACATGAGCCTAAGGGCCTACCTCACTTCCAACAATATTTCCCTCATGAAAATAAATTGGTATTAGTAGAACCACCACATATGCTAGACAAACCGGAGGAGGATGAAGAGCAGCAATTCCTCGAAGCTAACAAAGAATTACTATGATTTGGAGTTGTTAATGTTGCCCTGACAGTCAACTCTATTTGTGGCGGTATGGCTGCCTCAATTTGCACTGCGCTTTTGGAACCACAAGATGATAAAGGTGTAGATCTAGTGATTAAAAATCCAATGGAGCTTGGAAAAATATGTGTCAAAGAAGATTCACTAGAAGTTGTGAATTTAGGTACATCCGAAGAACCTAAACCGGTACGAATTTGTGCAGAGCTTGCTCTGAAATTTTAAATGGCCTTAATTGCATTACTACGGCAATATAAAGGTGTGTTTGCATGGACCTATGTAGACATGAAAGGTTAAGACCCCAGATTATATCATTATAGGATTTTACTCAAACCACATGCCACTCCAATGATGCAACATAGGTTTAGAATGAATCCAAATTTTGCGGAACAGGTCAAGCATGAATTGGACTATTTAATTAAAGTAGAGTACATTGTTCCTATTGGAAATCTGGAGTGGGTATCCTCGATTGTAATTGTACCGAAGAAAAATAAGCAGTTGCAGATTTGTGTGGATTACAAGAAGCTAAATGTAGCTACAATCCTAGATCTCTTCCCACTGCCATTCTTGGATAGTATGTTAAATGAAGTTGTAGGTAGAGAGATGTACTAATTCCTGGATGGCTTCAGTGGTTATAATCAATTTTGCATGCTAGATGAGGATATACCTAAGACAACATTTATTTCTAACTGGTGGTCTTTACATGCATAGTAATGTGGTTTCAACTGAGGAATGCGCCAAGTACATTTCAACAATGCATGTAGTAGATATTTGCCTCCTATCTTTTTTGGATGATTTTTCCATTTTTGAGCAAATGGTTGCACACTTGGAGCATCTCAGAGCTTGTTTTGATGCATGTCAAAAGGTACACCTCTATCTAAACCCTAATAAATCAGCTTTTGCAATCAAGTGTGGAAAACTGTAAGGAGACATCATTTCACATAATGGTATTGCAGTTGATCCGAAGTAAAAGCTATTTAATTACTGGGTAAGTCTTTCACTTTCCATGTGGACCATAGTGCACTCCTTTATTTGGTAAAGTAGAAGAATTTGGTGGGAAGACTCGCCAGGTGGGTTTTATTACTCCAGGAATTTGAATATGACATTGTACATCAACCAGGAGCAAGCCATGTACTTGCTGACTTTTTGTCACACATTGATCATGGGGAACCATCGATGAGAGTAGATGAAAATCTTCAAGACATGGATGTTTTTGCAATTATGGAACTTGAAGATGCTCTATAGACCTTTCTTACTTGGTATGAAGAATGCTTAATTTCCTAGAAAGTGGAGTAGCACCTTCACATTTGTGGTGAGTAGCACAGAAAAAGCATAGACTTCAGAGCTAGTATTTCACCATCATCATGGGGGGAAACTTTATCACAAGGTACCCAACTGGTATATGGCTAGGATGTGTGCCCCCACATGAAGTGGCGATGATTATTTAGGAAGTTTATGCAAGTGAAGAAAGCATCCATTTTAATCATTTAATCATAGTGCCAAAAATCTAGTAGACAAGCCTTTGGTGGCCCACGATGTATGCAAATGTCTAGAATGTGGTAATAAATTGCAATCCCTATTAGTGCATAGGTGAACCAATTGATAGTCACCACTTTTAAGTACAGATGATCCTTCCATCGGAACAATTCTAGAAGTAGACAAGCCTTTGGTGGCCCACGATGTATGCAAATGTCTAGAATGTGGTAATAAATTGCAATCCCTATTAGTGCATAGGTGAACCAATTGATAGTCACCACTTTTAAGTACAGATGATCCTTCCATCAGATGATCCTTCCATCGGAACAATTTATTGAGCTTATTAAACCATCTTTAGCTAGCACCTGAGCTCTCTACATTCTAACATGCAAAGACTATTGCACTAGATGGGTTGAGGCCTAGGCTACCAAAAATGCTACAACACAGACAATTTCCAAGAGACTTCAAAATGAAATCTTTCAGTTTGCCTCTGGAATTAGTGTCTGATAGGGGCACACATTTTTTGAATGAACTGATATAGAGATTATTGTCGACTATCAAATCAAGCTTAAATTTAGTTCCCCTTAATATCCACAGGCCAATGGCTTAGAGAGTACCAATTAATTTCTTTTGCACATGTTGCAAAAAATGTTGCTTTATTCTTTGGACCAATGGGAGATCATTCTTCCCACAGTGCTTTGGGTGTACTGTATTTCGTATAAAGTTTCAGTGGGAAGTACTCTGTTCAAACATTTGTATGACCAAGAAGCTATCCTTTCATTTGAATTTTCTATTCCCAATCTCCGGATTGCAGTGCAGAAGTGTGTATTACCAAAAGGCTAATCAACATACAAGCAAAATATAATGGAGTTTCATAGTAGTTATTTATTCTAATGAAGGAGCCTACCAAAACGCAAGTGAATTGGGCAGAGATTATTTTTTGGAAACTAAAAAAAAAAGTTCAGAGACTATTTAGGACTAGGAGGGCGGTGAATGCAACCCTAGACTCCAAAATTGGAGTAATCTTTACATTGATTTTTCTTCATACGCTGACTTTCTTGCCTCGTGAGTGTAATCTAGTACGGTTGAAGTATTTCTACCAGTATTGAAGAAATGAGCTGTGGAATCAAAACCCATAGAAGGTACTTCACAGGACCAGAATACCACTGATAGGCATGAAGATAAACAATCCTGGAGGCAACAAGTGGAGGAGAACTAAAGGAAGTAGGAGGCCGACCAAAAAGCATTCGAGGAAGAGGCAGCAAGAAAGAATCAAGAAGAAGAAGAAACTTGAAAAAGATTAGAAGAAGAAGAGGAAGTCAGAAGACGAGTGGAGGAAGAATCGAAGAAGAAAGTAGAAGCATAAGTGGAGAAGCTCTAGAAATATAGGAAGCACGATGCACGTAATGCAAAAAATGCCAGAAAGGTTCCCCTGCTTCCCACATTTCCATCTTGTAATCTCAATGACAAGTGAAAACAGTCGAATGGTAGAGTGAAATTTCTTGCTATCAGGTGCAGCAATTACATTCGATTACATTTATCCCTATATGTTCTCAAATGATCTAGCTAGACTGGAGTTCTTAGGACACGGCTAGGGGAATCCATTGGAGTGCCACTTCTATGGAAGATTTGATAAAGAGATCGCACCCTTTTAACTCAACAAAAGGAAGAGTGGGTAGAGAAAAAAGTAGACATGAATGTGAAAATCCGCTGATTAAGGGCGGATATTGATGTACTCAAAATGGAGGCTATGGGGAGATACAATGCAATCCATGAAGAAATGATGGAAGAGTTAAATGTTGCATTAGCGGAGAATAATACGCTAAAGGTGACAACTGAAGAGAAGTCAAAGAAAGTGGAACAACTCCAAGTTGAAGTGGCACAGAAACATAAAGCATTGCAAAAGTTAAAGAATACCAACAAGGATTTAATAGCAAAGCTGTAGAAAGAAGAACATGAAGTACAACGGTTAAAGAAGAAAACAAATAGCTAGAGTGATGAAAATAAAAAGGTAGGACTCAATGATCGTTGAAGCAAAAAAAAAATCTAGCAGTGCAAAACTTGGAATTCACGGACCTGGAAGCCAAACTCTGCATTGTATAAGAAATGTTTAACATGGCAATGGCTCAATTGGTTGGTCTCACAGAACTTGGAAAGCAGGTTGAAGTGGAGAGGCAGAGATGCACAAATGCAAACCTAGTTGTGGAAGGAAAAGAAGTAGAAGTAGTCAAGTTGAAAAAGAATGCATCAATTTTGGAGTTGAAGCACAAAACACACTTGGACGAAGCTAAGAAATTAATAGAGAGTTATATAGAAAAGATTTTTGGTCTAACTATAGCTTTTGATAATATGTTACATAAGCTATAGAATAGGATTTTGGAACTGGAAGTTTCGACAGTCAGTTACAGAAGTGTAAGCCAAACACTGTTAGATGCGAAGCAATTTTTTGAAGCAAAAGTCCAACTAGCGGAAGAAAATATAGAAGAAATGTTCAAGAAAATTAGATATGATATTGAAAGAATTATGAACCATGAGCTTCAGAATAATGATGTTGATTTATAAAAACAACATTTTGTAATTTAGTGAGTTTGTATCCACCGTGTGTGCCAGTGTTAGCTGTCAAAATGGAGTGACCACAATTTTGTAATTTACCTTGTAATAGGAAGAGGGGTTATTTTTATGAAGCTCTAAAGATTTTTTGGAAGTCTGGTATCTTCTTAATTCTGAAGTATGGAATGGTGCAAAGTAGTACAAAGAGAGAAGGAAAGAGCACGGTGCGGTATTACGAGAAGTCTATCTATGCATAATGGTGGAGTATGGAGGAATTTGTAAGAACATAACTCTGTCTTATGGAATTGTGAAAGTACAAAAGTATTGTAATGCGGTGTGAACATTGAAGTTTGTAAGTGGATTCTGTATGTAATAATCATTGTTTAGTATTTTGCAATGTGTCTATTTGAAGATCATACTAGTTCCAAAAATATTTGATTCTCTGTATAATGCAAATACTCTAAAATCCATAAATGTGTGAAAATAAGTTCAGGAATGTGAATGCATGTTGTGATTGTGGTGGTGCAGTCATAATCTATGTTCCCGTACCCAACCTTTGGATAGCGTGTTGTTTGGTTAAAGAACAAACAACCTTCAAACAAAGGCCCACCATTCCTTTTCTTCAGTAAGGGGATATAGTCTCTATTCTTTTTATTTTTCAACAAGGAGAACATCCATTTGCCAAGTCTATCCAATTTATCACCCTCAGAGACATGTTATCTTCCAGGTACTCCTCATATCTTAATTCATACGGAAGCTCAAGATCTTCTTGAGGAGACCTAGTATAGTCAATACTCTCAAGCTTTTTAATGAGGTTATCTCTTCTTTGGACTCTTATACTTTTGGCAAGTTGTTTGTAATTTTTGAAGAGGTTTTGGATATCCTGAATAGCCTTCTCCCAATTTTTTTGAAGGGGAGGGACCTAAGGAGAAATGGTAGATAAAAGTGTCTTTGATCTTTTGAACAAAACTAAGCATATTAAGTAGATTGGTATCTAGATGGGGCCAACCAACTCTAAACCTAGGGTTGCCACACTTGAGGGTAATGGCAATAGGTTTATGGCTAGACAAAAGGAAAGATTAGTCAATCTCAATATTAGCCTCCCACATATTGTGAAGGAGGGGATAGGTAATGTAGAATCTGTCAAGTCTAGCTACTAATAAGTTATCAAACTCTTTAATACTCCAAGTAAAGCCACACTGAAGAGAAACATCTATAAGGTCTTTATTATTACTAAGCTACATCCAACTAGTTTTTTCAATAACACTAATGGAACTACATTTACTGCCAAGTATATCAATGTTAGGTAAAACCATATTGAAGTCCCTTATTAAAATACAAGGTGTTGAAGCTCAAAGTGAAGGACAAAGCATGGAAACACATCAAAAGGTGGACACACAAGGAAAGGGAGCAAGTAAGGAGCTCCAATAAGTGTATGTCAAATTTTCAGAAGAATCCCCTACAAAAATAGTGATTTTCATCACTAAAAACCATTGTAAATACCATTATCTATTTTTATAACTCCATTTTGTTCAAGCCGAGGAGTCCTCGAGCTTGAGCAGTATTAGAATTACCATCGTAACAATTTTCATAATTTTTAGACTTCGTTTGAGCCCTCAAATAAGCCCTGGAACCTAATTTTTAACTAGGCCCTGTCTAGACCTAGTGTCCGGCTTAGTTAAAAATTAGGTTCCAGGGCTTATTTGAGGGCTCAAACGAAGTCTAAAAATTATGAAAATTGGTACGATGGTAATTCTAATACTCCTCAAGCTCGAGGACTCCTCGGCTTGAACAAAATGGAGTTATAAAAATAGATAATGGTATTTACAATGGTTTTTAGTGATGAAAATCACTATTTTTGTAGGGGATTCTTCTGAAAATTTGACATACACTTCTTGGAGCTCCCTACTTGCTCCCTTTCCTTGTGTTTCCACCTTTTGATGTGCTTCCATGCTTTGTCCTTCACTTTGAGCTTCAACACTCCCCCCCCTCTCGAGTCTGTCGTCCCTGACAGACCCTTGTTGTAGTGGTTGTTCCAAGTAGTGACTTGAGAGGGAGTGTCCCTTCTGTATGAAAAAAAGTTGTCTGACTTCCAGATGTGTCTGGTTCTTCCCCTATCACTGCGAGTCTTTACAAGTTGTAGTCTCTTGGTATGTGCTTCTTCCTTGGATTCCAGCATGACTGTGTCGTTGTGAGTCTCCATTGATGTTTTCTAGATCTTCCACAATTGATGTTCATAGTAGTCATGCCAAGTACTCATAACCCATATTGAGTGATGGGTAAGTGTGTTCGTGCATGGGTTGAGGAAAATATGTGCCTTGTGCACGGCCTTGTAATGTAGCCCTATGAATGCTTACTTTGGAAATGCATTGGAAGAAGTATGGAGCAAAAACTGGGGCTCTTGAGCTAAGTGCTCAAGCGTATGCCGACGAAGAGGTTTCCTAAGCTATCAAGGGTATGATGTTTCCAAGGTAAAGATACTTACCATGGAGAAGGTCGATGGATGTTCATCTCTTCGTGTTGTACACTCGGCCTTTGGGATGGAACATTGTTGATGACTGTCCGTGTTGATGGTCCACTTACGAGATCTTTTGAGTGGCAGATCATGTCTCCTCCTTTCAACGCATCATTTGCCAAATACTGAGAATTGAATTTCTTTATATTCCTTGACAAACAGCGTTCGATAACTACACCAAGCTTAGTTTCACATATTGTCTTTAGCTCACCATAAGCAGGAGTCTTCTCATCTAGTACATATACAAAGATTTGCAGGTTACCAGAACTACCCCTTGCAGATATCTCCCTGGATGCTCTCTTACATGCAATAGTTAAGCATCATGTTGGGTTGTAGGGTCTGCACATACCCACAATTGTGCATGGAAACCCTCCCTAGATCAAAACAATATCTCTTTTTGTATCTACTTAGGCATTCACATAAAAACCCTCCCTTAGACACTTTTTAATATTTTTCCAAAAGTAAGGCTTTGGAGCCTTGTTGTAAATGGTCACATCTTTTTGAAGAAAGGAAGAAAACTCCTCACGCGCGCACGTATTCTCCTCCCATGAGATTTGGTTGTTAGAGGATATATTCCAAAATCCTTTTTGAGATATGTTAGTTAGGCATGTGCTCCTTTTTGACTAGTCAAAAGGAGCACATGGGGAATTATACTGAGCCTATAAATAGAGGCTATTTCTTGTAAAGGGGGGGCCTTTTGGCCTCCATGCTAATGGAAAGAAGGTTCATTTGGCTTCCACATTTCTCCTTGTGTGTTAGGCGTTGATCCATGTGTGTGGGTTCGGCACATGGGGTTGTCTTGTGTGTGAGCATTGCCCTCCATTGTTCCCTTTGACGTTGGCCATGGTGCATTGTTCATGGACGTGGGTGTGTGTGCGTTGCTTGCACTTCTTGCAACTCCTCTTGGAAGAGCCTGTCACTTCCATGTGAGGTGGTTAGGGTCCGTTGTTCCCCAATTCTCAACATTTTGGCACCGTTGCCGGGGACATCGGCCTTTAGCCGTTGGTTTTTTCAAGCTTGCCGTGCCTACACTTTGTGGATGCACCTCACACTTGGATTGAGTTGTGGATCCGTGTGGCCTTCAATTGGCCTTGGGTACCTCTCTTCTTTTAATTTTTGAGTAGTTTAGATCTTTATTTTTGTTTGTGGCACAAAACCACCCCCCAACCTCCTTCTCTCTCTCATGTCTACATATTCCCACCCACTCAATGTGGCATCACTATCCACCCCTGTCACCTGTGTCTTAGTGTATGCCTTGGAAAGGGGGAGGGGAGGCACCTTCTCTACTCCCTTCTCTCTATTCAATTTCTTGAAAAAACACCACAAAAAAGAAAAGAGTGAGGTTCTCGGTAGACCGTAAAAATATTGTTTCTCACATTTTTGGTATACTCGAAGTTAAAATGTGTAAGGAGGAGTTAAGTTGCCCACTCTTCTCTAAGTTGGTGCGCACACCTCTGCATGTGAGGTAGGTTTTAATGTGTGTCATATCTGGTGGGTTGGCTTCTCGAGGGGAGGAGATTCCTCTCCCTCCCTCTTCATTTCTTTACGTATCCCGGATTGATCTCTCTCCGAGCTTCCCTACTTCATCAGAGTCACCAGGGTGGAAGGATCTCCATCGCTTGGGGGGGGGGGGGTCGAGCACCTTGGGCTCCCCCTTTTCCCTATCTCTTTTGGGGTTGAGCTCCACTGAGCTCCCCCTACTGTGCGTGTTCTCCTTGCAGGCAGATATTCATCACCTATTGGATCAGCTCGGTGCTTCTCTGCCCTTCTTTTTCTCCAATTCAAAGATTCCCGCAGGTGCTATTCAAGGTTGGGATCTCGTGTCTTCCCCGGTGTTGCGGGTGCTGATGGTGGATGAGCTATGGATCCTTTCCACAAAAATCCTTGATTGAGCACCAAGAACACCAAGTTTGAAGCCCTACTCCTCTGTGAAGGCATGTAGGCACTCGTTCGAAGAATCTTGTTACATTTTGACTGTTGTTGAGGTTCTCCTGTGTGTGCGGTATTGCTTTCTTGCACTATATTCAAGGTTCTCAGGAACTCCTTCTCGAAAATCTTCCTAGAAATGTGACTAGCACACAGCAGGGGATCAAGCTCTTCATTAGCTTCCCTCGCATGCTGGATGCCACCCTTGCAGAGGCCGGGAGTACAACACTTGGGCATCTCCTTTTTTCCCTCCTTGACCCATGAAGGTCTCAGCTCAGTGCTCCTTTGAGGCAATACATGCCGCACAGTTCCCAAAAGATTACTCCTTTTGTTCGACGTCATTCAGGCCTCATGATCTTTATCACATCGTTGATGGAGCATATCTTTGGGGGACCCTACTGGCAAGGTGAGCTCCGTCGTGTGCTAGTTATTCTTGGTCTCAAGTCTTTCTATCTGCAGGCAGATTGGTAGATCGATCCTCGCCTTTTTGCTCATTTCATTGTCGGGCTGTTGAACCTTCTTGCTCTCCATACCCTTATGGATGGTGCTGGCGGGGTCATTTGTCAGCTCTCTCTGATCCTTCCAGCTCCGGCTTGCTCCTTTATTTACTTGGGGTCGCTTCTTATGCATCTGTGGTACTGCTGGGTAAGATTCAACTTCATGCTCCACAGTTGGGAACTTCGGATGATTACTTCTTTTGGAGTATGTTCAATACAGGTCTCTATTTTGTGGCGTTGAAACACTGTTATGCTTGGTCAAAGAGGAGGATCATTGTGGCTTCTAATTTTGAGGGATAACTGTTGGTCCATTTGCTTAGTGCTTCTATGATTTGGAGCTTAGAAAGAGCCTTACAGGGTTAACACTAACTGAACATGTGCTCTGTCCAGGCGGTTCACATAATTAGGAGAGATTAATTGGATGTTTTCTATTCTTTTGACATTACTGCTTGAGAAATGAATCATGTGTTTACCATATGCATGGCCATCCTATTTTCATCTTCAGATACTAGTATGATTGACTTAATTGATTGAAAATAGGCCATTGCATACTCATTTGAGTCACTAAAAGGGCAACTTTTATCTCATATGTTTGAATGCAATACGTCACACATGCACCTATATGATGAAACATCAGAATCAATTATGGCATAGTTAAGAGGTTGGAGATATGGTTAAGGCACCAGCTTGTTGCTTATGAGCTCCTTGGAGCTATTTTGTGTTGATTCGCAGGGATATGGAGCACTTCTAGTCAAAACAGGTTAATTCGGCAAACACCTGACAGTCCTGTAGGACTTGATGATCCTTGAAGTAACTCAACATTTCATGACATTTGGACTCTGCTAAGGGCTCTCATCTGTAGTTCACAAAGATGCAAGAAAAGCTCATGAGGACTTGAAGAGTCAGTCCTATAAGACTTGATGCCCCTGGAAGTGGAAACAAAAAAATCAAATAAATGTTCTATTCAACCTCTTTTTCCAGGAACAGTCTATTGGTCATGTATGTTTTAATTTCAGGTTTAGGAGATCCCTGCAAGAGCTTCAACCATCTTACCTAGGACTCCACAAAGGGATGTATGCTTGGCTGACTGCCCCTCAGGGGATTGTGTCGCTCAGCTGTTAAGACTGAAGAGTTGCAAATTGAAGGATGGACTGAGGGCTTGCAGTATTGCAGATCTGAAAGATTGAAGACTGGTGTGTTGCAGGTTCGAAGATCAATGCAGAGTATGGAGACTTGAAGACTATAAACTAGAGAATGGAAGATTTGCAGACCTGGAGCTTTTCAGAGTTGAAGACTCGAGCTTGATCCAGTTCAGTTGTGTATGATCCTTTCCTCTTAGCTTTGTCGAGGACGACAAAGTCTAGGGGGGGGAGAGTGTTGGTGTAGCTCAGTGATGAGTAGTCAAAAAGGAGCACATGCCTAACTAACATATCTCAAAAAGGATTTTGGAATATATCCTCTAACAACCAAATCTCATGGGAGGAGAATACGTGCGCGCGTGAGGAGTTTTCTTCCTTTCTTCAAAAAGATGTGACCATTTACAACAAGGCTCCAAAGCCTTACTTTTGGAAAAATATTAAAAAGTGTCTAAGGGAGGGTTTTTATGTGAATGCCTAAGTAGATACAAAAAGAGATATTGTTTTGGTCTAGGGAGGGTTTCCATGCACAATTGTGGGTATGTGCAGACCCTACAACCCAACAAACAAAAATAAAGATCTAAACTACTCAAAAATTAAAAGAAGAGAGGTACCCAAGGCCAACCGAAGGCCACACGGATCCACAACTCAATCCAAGTGTGAGGTGCATCCACAAAGTGTAGGCACGACAAGCTTGAAAAAACCAACGGCTAAAGGCCGACGTCCCCGGCAACGGCGCCAAAATGTTGAGAATTGGGGAACAACGGACCCTAACCGCCTCACATGGAAGTGAGAGGCTCTTCCAAGAGGAGTTGCAAGAAGTGCAAGCAACACACACACACCCACGTCCATGAACAATGGCACCATGGCCAACGTCAAAGGGAACAATGGAGGGCAATGCTCACACACAAGACAACCCCAAGTGCCAAACCCACACACATGGATCAACGCCTAACACACAAGGAGAAATGTGGAAGCCAAATGAACCTTCTTTCCATTAGCATGGAGGCCAAAAGACCCCCCCTTTACAAGAAATAGCCTCTATTTATAGGCTCAGTATAATTCCCCATGTGCTCCTTTTGACTAGTCAAAAAGGAGCACATGCCTAACTAACATATCTCAAAAAGGATTTTGGAATATATCCTCTAACAACCAAATCTCATGGGAGGAGAGTACGTGCGCGCGTGAGGAGTTTTCTTCCTTTCTTCAAAAAGATGTGACCATTTACAACAAGGCTCCAAAGCCTTACTTTTGGAAAAATATTAAAAAGTGTCTAAGGGAGGGTTTTTATGTGAATGCCTAAGTAGATACAAAAAGAGATATTGTTTTGGTCTAGGGAGGGTTTCCATGCACAATTGTGGGTATGTGCAGACCCTACAACCCAAAACTCTCCCCCCCCCTTTACAAGAAATAGCCTCTATTTATAGGCTCAGTATAATTCCCCATGTGCTCCTTTTGACTAGTCAAAAAGGAGCACATGCCTAACTAACATATCTCAAAAAGGATTTTGGAATATATCCTCTAACAACCAAATCTCATGGGAGGAGAATACGTGCGCGCGTGAGGAGTTTTCTTCCTTTCTTCAAAAAGATGTGACCATTTACAACAAGGCTCCAAAGCCTTACTTTTGGAAAAATATTAAAAAGTGTCTAAGGGAGGGTTTTTATGTGAATGCCTAAGTAGATACAAAAAGAGATATTGTTTTGGTCTAGGGAGGGTTTCCATGCACAATTGTGGGTATGTGCAGACCCTACAACCCAACACATCACTTCAAGTTGCAGACCTTCAAGCTCTTAACTCCTACCATAGTAAGAGGAAACCATAGTTGTAGATGCCATGCTCATGCCAAGTTCTTGACATCTATGAGATAAGGCAGCAATTATATCATCTGCTAGCCAAGACACACTTCTATCCAAACTGATAAATGCCCAGTAATCAACAGTTCCACCTTTAACCAAGCATGACTCATTCATGTTTCATGAGCCAAACTTGGGAACAAGTACTTCCTCTCTCCCTTTTTGTTTTTTTTTTGAGGAACAATGTCACCAAACAAGAAGATAGATGTTAGTATCATAAAAAATAGTTGACATATGTCAATGTGCTCTTGTGCATGGGACTCTCCAATGTGTCTATGCACGGCCCTATAATGTGGCCCTATATTAATGCATACTTTGGAAATGCATACCCTGAATGGTGCAAAAGACTGGGTTGTGCAATGAGCACATGGTTTTCGCTCGTCGAGGCTTTTCGATGTTATTTGCGGATGTTGATGCCATCTATCATGGAGGTATCCATTGGATCTTGAGATGACAACTGATTCTTCCTCCTTGTAGGGATCCATTTTAGAACAGCATTTGGCACTGTAGATATTACTTCAGGCGTCTTCCTCTTTGGATGCTTTCTGAACTGTGGTATCCAATGTGGTTGGAGCTTTGGTTTGGTGGAGGCTACTTGTATTTTTGGCTTCCAAACCCATAATCTTTTTGCACGTCTTCCTACTATTGTTGAAGAGCTGATTTGATCTTCTTTCAGTCTCTGTACGTGGTTCTTACCCTTTTCTCTTTTTGGCTTCTTTGTTGAGACATTTTGCATGTGGGAGAACATAGGTTGTTGTGGATGTAAGAGCTTCTTAGGTACCCACATCTGTAATCGCCCTTGTTGAGCTGCAGCTAATTTCTTAGGCACCCAAACTTGTTGGATACCTTGTGATTGAGCTTGTCCGAGCTGCTCCCTTTATCTTCTGGCCTGGTTGGCTTGCCTGGATGGGCTTTGTGGGGGCAAGGCTGGTGGTTGCTCTCCTTTGCATACCCAGATCTGTTTCATACTCGGAACTGCTTTCTTGTCGAATGGTGTCTTTTTATTTGATGTAGCAATTGTCGTGAACGGTTGTGTTTGCCTGTGTGGTGGACTCACTACTGTGGCTACTTGATTCTTTGGAGAAAAAGAAAGATCCACCCACCTTTGAACATGTTCTTCCACGATTGACTCCTTCTGCATCATAGATATTTTGACACATACAACATCTTCTTCCATATGATTAGTCTTAGAAGAACTACAATATGTGACATCTGGATTTGTGAGCATGCCATTTTCTAGTTCTAATGTAAAGCATTGTCCCTGGACCCAAACTTGAAGAAGTTGACTTCTTAGGTTTAAGTTGACTGCATTGTCATAAATCCAATCTTGTCCTAAGACAAGTGGTTCTGTAAGGTTCTCATCTTGACACACTAGCACTTTGACTTTCATTGGAACATCTTGCAGGTAGATGGGAAGTTCCACCTCGCCCAAACAAGGGGTTTCCACACCTCCCAATCCTATGAGATAAGCTTCTATGGGATTGATGTTCAACTGCAAGTTTTGGCAGTAGGATAGTCTAACTGCACTACTTGCTGCACCTGAGTCAATCAATGCTTTCATAGTCCTTGCATCCTTTCCTTGTCCTATCTCTATGGTCACAAAGGGTCTTCGGTCAATGACTTGAGAAGTCGCTATGCCTGCCTTTTGGCACATATCCATGTGATATTCTGGGGCTTTTGAGTTGACATCTAGGCCTAGTCACCTTAACTTATTTCGCCTTATGCGCTCTCTAGCCTCTGCTTGTGCTTCTTCTCTTACCCTTAACTCCTCTTCTTTTCGCTTCTTAGCAGTGTTGAGTCTTGTAAGCATATCCTCTGTAAGAGGTTCTTGGTATAACTTGACTTTACATCCACTAATATAGTTGGGCAAGATATCACCTTCTAAAGTAGCCAATTGAATTGCACCGCTAGTGGAAATTCTGTTAATGATCATGGGTCCATATCCTCGTTTTTCCAACTTACGGGCATGTTGTTTTAGTGTGTAAACCAACACTAGATCTCCCTCTTTCAATCCTTTATCTTTGATGTGTGCATCAAAGTATGCCTTTTGTCTTTTCTTTGCAGCATAGATGTCTGCCGCCGCTCGTAGCCTCGTCTCACCTAAGCGTTCTAGATCAAAGATCCTAGAGGACAACTCATGTCCATTCCACTCATGCTCTTGTGCTACCTTTAAAGCTGGGATTAGGAAATCCAATGGTAGCACAGCATTCTATCCAAAGACCATCTGAAATGGGGTGGCATTGAGTACTGTTTTGTAGGCAACTCGGTAAGCCCAAACAGCATGATGAAGCTGTTTGTCCCAATCAGAGCGTTTATTATTTACCAATTTAGTCAAGACATTACATAGGATCTTATTTGTGCTCTCGGCCTATCCATTAGCTTGGGGATGATAGGGGGCAGACTTCTTATGTATCACCAAGAATTCTTGGAGAAGATTTTCAATGACTTCATTTAAGAAGTGGGTGCCTCTATCGCTTACTAACTCTATTGGTAGTCCATATCTAGTGAACACATTCTTGAATAAGAACTTAGCCGTCGTCTAAGCATCATTCTTTGTTGTGTCTTTGACTTCTACCCATTTTGTAAGGTAATCTGTGGCTACAATGATGTACTCTGCATGGGAGTTTCTAGCTGGGGGTTTAATAGGACCTAGAAAGTCTATACCCCACTTTGAGAATGCACGTCCTCCCATCACGGGCCTCAAGGGCATCTCGTCTTTTCTGATAGGATATTGCGCACGTTGGCATGTGTCACATTTCTTCATATAGGTATGTGCATTCATATGAAGAGTTGGCCACCAAAGTCCTAAGAATAGAATGGTCTTGATTACTTGATCAGGACCAAAGTGTCCACCTGCAACACCGCTGTGTGCAGTCTCTAAGACCTTTAAATAGTCTGATTCATGAATGCACGGTCTTAAGTAACCATCTTTGCCTCTTCGGTATAGGTTCTCTCCTACTAAGGCATAGCCTTGAGCCTCTTGCTCCATGCTTCTTCTTCTTGCTAGACTAGCCTCTTTGGGTAATCTTCCCGACCTCATAAACTCTACCAATGGAGCACTCCAATCTGGAATTAATGACACTTGATAAAGGGTCGCATGCTCCACTGGGGGTCTCTCTCTGCACCTTGGACAATTCTTAATCCACTCATGTATTTCTTTGTCCATGCTAGGCCAATACACTCCTAAACGCTTTAGATTCTGCAATGTTCGTTGTTTAGAATAGTGATTTCCTAGCAATCCTTCATGAGCTTGCTGCAACCAACTACTATGTTCATCATCCTCGACACAACAAGCTAATACACCCTCAGTATCTTGTTTGTACATGCTTCCTGCCAATATGTGATATTTTTGTGATTTTACAATTTCTTCTTGTGATGTTTTCACATTCTTATTTGCAGGGCCGAAGGTTAGGACTGGTACCAACTTATTTGCCCATTTAGGAACAACTTCTAAATTGAACAGATAAGCATCGGGTAATTCGTCAGACACTCCTTGCGGTGACTCTCCTGAAGTGATGCGAGAAAGGTGATCTGCTCGAAGGTGGGTTCTACCTTTCCTGACAACAACTTCAAAGTCATATTCCATTAGTAAGAGGTGATCTGCTCGAAGGTGGGTTCTACCTTTCCTGCCAACAACTTCAAAGTCATATTCCAGTATTGCAAGGTTTATTGACCAAATATAACAAAGCTTGATGATCAGTGAAAAACTTGAACTTGTTGGCCAATAAATAGCGTCTAAACTTCTTCACAGCATATACCATGCCTAACCCTTCTCGCTCGGTTGTGGTATAATTTCTTTCGGCTGGGTTTAGTTGTCTACTAGCATATGCTATGGGCAAATCTAAATTCCCTTCACCTGTGGATTGTGCTAGCACACATCCTATGGCATGATTGGATGCATCCACATGGACATGGAATGGCTTATTCCAATCTGGAGTGGTCAGTATTGGTGTTGTGCACAAACGTTTCTTCAATTCATTGAAAGAATTCTTGCATTGGCCGTTCCACTCAAAATTAGACAACAAGGCATAAAGGGGTCTAGCTATGATTGCGTACATGTGGATAAACCTACGGTAATATCCACAATCGCCCATAAAGGCTTGTACCTCTTTAACATTCCTTGGCCGTGGCAGCTCTGCTATGGCTCGTACCTTATCTTCATCTGTTGAGATTCCATTCTTAGAAAAAATATGACATAAGATTTTACCTTGACGCACCATGAACACACACTTTTCTGGGTTCAGACACACTCGATATTCTCTACACTTGTTAAAGATTTGTCTGAGTTCAGGGATGTGAAATCTTCTTTCTTGGGAATGAGCACATAAATCATCCACATATACTTCTAAGCTCTTTCGCAAGAACTCTTTGAAGACATGACACATGAGCCGTTGGAATGTTGCAGGTGCATTTGTGAGCCCTAATGGCATAACACGAAATGCAAAGATTCCCCACTCTGTGGCAAAAGCTCTTTTGTGTTGATCTTCTGGGGCAATGGCTACTTGATTGTAACCTGAAAATCCATCAAGGAAGCTATAAACTTCCTTGCCAACAACACGCTCCAATAGGTGTTCTGTGATTGGAAGTGGATAACTATCTCTGATCGTAGCAGCATTAACTTTTTTAAGGTTAATACACACTCGCAACTTCCCGTTCTTCTTGGGTACCACTACAATGGGGGACACCCATTCAGTATGCTCAATCTCATAGATGAATCCAGCTTCAATCAGCCTATCAATTTCTTCTTTTATTTTGGCTGCATAGGTATCATTATATGTGTAGGGCTTCTGTTTGGTGGGCTTGGCATCAACAGTCATGGGGATAGTATGAGAGCAAATTCTTGGATCTACCCCTTTCAAGTCTCTATAGTGCCACGCAAACACATCCCTATATTCCCTTAATAGAGCTACAAGCTCCATTTCTTCTCTTGCACTTAGGTCATCTCCTATATATGTGCATCTCTCTTCGTTCTCTTCGATGGTCACTACAATCTTCTTGGTCTTTTCTTTATTATCATATGATTCTCCTATGATGGCCTCTCTCTTAGGCATTCGTACCAAAATTTTGCGGTCGTCAACTTCATATTTCTTGAAGTTTTCTCGTAATTCAAACAATGATTACTCCTCTTCTTGTTTCACTGCTTTTCTTTTCTTTTTCTTTTGACTGCTCTCACTTCCATCCTTCGAATTTACCGTTTTAATACTTGTGAGAGGTTCTTCTTCTTTCTGGGTGAACACTCCTATATCTTCTAGATAGTGTTGCTCTGAGTTAAAGCAACTATCCATCACAATGGACTCCAGATCATCATCATTCTCTTCTTCTTCTATGACATCACTAGGGTCACATTCTTCTAGTAAGGGTTGACACATGAACACTGAGATATCATAACCCTCCTCATCACAATGAGGTGTCCATTGTTCTTCATTGACTGCAATATCCATGGTAGCTAAGATTTCTGGCTAGCCATGAGGCTCAAATTCCTCATCTGGAAAGATCATCGGTGTGTAGGCTGGGTCTCTAACTGGTCTATCTTCTTGAGAAGCTCCTTCTTCTCTTGCCTTTAAACGTTTTTCCTCTTCCTCTGTGACCTTGCACATCCACAAATGAGTATCTTCATGCAGCCATGATGGATCAGGTGAACTTTCAGAATGCATAGAGATGGAATCTTCTTTTGCTTTGTGGATAGAATTCCACTGTAGGGGTGGTACATCTCTGAAGGTGTAATCCTTCAAATTGACCTTGGTGGTGACCCCTAAGTGCTGTAAGTACAAGGAGTTGGTTCCCCAATCTTGTACTATTTGCAATTGTCGTAGGAAGGGTCTTCCTAGGATCATCTCATAGACATTATTTTCCTCGAAGTCACATATAGCAAATGTATGTTCAAACTCCACACCACAAGTGGTTAGAGTTATCCCTTCTAGCAATCCTAGAAGTCTTTCAAAATGACCATCAGCCATTTGAAGCTTCATTCTAATTGGTCTTAATGTGGGCTTGCCCCATTGCTTCCACAAGGAGGTGGTCGCAATAGCAACACCAGCACCTGAATCTATGATTGCTTTGGTTGTGTAACCTTGGTAGGTGATTGGAAGATAAGTATTACCTTCTTCACCCTCACACATTTCCCCTATTTTGTCTAGAGGTATCTCTGGTACTTTTTGCTTAGAGCCTATTTTTGGCATATTGGACTCAAGTTCTGGAACCTGATCCTTCACATGATTCCATAGCTCAGGTTTTGCTTTGAGCAGCTCTTCTACAGTGAGGTGACACTGAACCTTAGTGTTCTTCACGACATCAGTGTTCCTTGGAACCATTGAGTCTTCATTTCTTACCTGTATTGTGGGAGCTCTAATCTGGAGAGATTCAGATTCCCATGGACCTGGAAATTGAGGCAGTTCTTCTAGGGTATTAGATTCAAAATCTAATCTTTCATCTTCTTGTTGTTCTGCTTCATCTCCGTAAATAGATGCAATGTCTTGGGGAAATTGATCATGAAGATCATCAATCTCAAGAATAGGAGGGGAATTACCCTTCTCCTTGGCCCATTTCTCTTCTTGTATTTCCTGCAAGAACTCTTGAGAGTACTGTTGAATTGAAGGAGGTATTCCAGCATCTGTGGAATTAGGAACATAAGCTTCCATTGGTGGTGAGCTTCCTCTTTCAATAACTGGTTGAGCCTGTGGAAGTAAAGAAACTTGTGGTTTGTTTACCAATTGCTTTAATCTTTCTAGTAAGCCTTGGAAATGCAAATCCGGTTTGACAGAGTTTGTCTGATTGAACTTTTGACTAGTCTCGAGTATAGCTTGAGCTTGTTCTACCATTTTCATGCACATTTTCATCCGTTTAATCTCTAAATCTGCTCTAGGGTAACTCTTGTCTAGGTTTGCAGTTGTAGGCCCTTCTTGAAGTCGAGCCTGGTAGGCCTTGAACATCATGTCCAAGCCTTCTGGGGTTGGATCTACAAGAACAGACCCTGGTTGCGATCTATTTACAATGGGTGGTGGGGTGGGATGAGGTGGAGTGGATGGAGTTTCGGCATGCGAGGGGCTTTGAGATGCAATTTCTTCTATTTTTGTTTTCGCTTCTTTTAAGCTTTCTTCTAGTTCCGATAACTTTTTATTCCACTTGCGATTGGCCTTCTCTCTGGTATCCTTCCATGTTCTTGTTTTCCTCTTACTAGGCTCTCCTGATTCACTCGACTCTGATTGTTCTGCTGGTTTATCCTGTTTTAAGGCTTGTGCTCTAGTGACAGCTTGTATAGGAGCCACATTGCTACTACTTGAACTTGAATCTGCCACTAAACCTACCACATTAATGGGTGTAATCTTGGGTGCACTGGAGGGGTTTCTTGGACAATCTCTGGGGAGATGGTCTTTGCCACAATCAGGACAAAAAGCATGTATTGTGATAGCATGTCCTTGACTCGGAGATGGTGGGTGGGGACAGTCACGAATGAAATGGTCACCTTGACATCTGAAACAAGATCCTCTAGGGGCTTGTGGTCTCATTTGTCTCAATTGGGGCCTAGGGTTAGGATTTGTGTACATGACATTGGAGTATTTTGGCTCCCAATTTTGCTCCATAGGTGGTGCCTCATATTGATACGAGTAAATCTCACTATGTTCAGGTGACTCTGTGTACTAAGCATGTGGACTACCTTCATGGGAGTAGTCTGAACTATGAGCATAAGAGTCATTTTCTGAGATCAGTGGGGTCATTGGCACCAAGGCTGTATGTGGATTTTCCTCTCCCACAGCATACTTGACTGGAATCACATTGGCAGGAGCTGGTGGTTGGTTGCCCAAGACTGGTTGTGGCCTATATGGTGCCTGATATTGCTGTTGTGGTCTATAATATGGCTGTTGGTATTGGTTTTGATACCTACCTGGTTGGTAAGGTTGTTGATAATTCTGTCTAACAGCCTGCCTATTATAGGGACAATCTTGAGCCGTGTGGTTCATATATTTTCTCTCAATAGTGCAATATGGAGCATTCCTTTCTCTCATGTTCTGGTTGTGCAATGGGCATACATTATCCATGTGATCGCCTCCGCAAGTATAACACCGATTCAATGGAGTGACTCTCTCTGTTTGTTTATTTTGGACTCCCAGCTTCTTGGCAACTTGCTCAGCTATCTCCTCTATTTCCGTGAAGATTTTTGAAGTATGACTAGTAGAACTATCTGAATCCTTATAGAGTTTGGATAATCCTAACTCCTCACCCAAGTTATCTTCTATGTCAATGCATGTCCGCATGCACTCTTCTATGGATCTAGGCTCTTTCAAGTATACATATGATCTTAACTTTGTGCTCAGTAAGCCATCTAAGAACAAAGCCACTTGTTTGGCTGGTGTGGGTAGCTCTGGAGCAGGGCATCTTTCTAGGTACTGTCTAAACCTTCTTCTTGCTAGTCGCACTGTTTCTTGGGGTGTCTGCTTGAAGCTGTGGATCAAAGATGAAGTGTTATGCATGATACCACTCTTGGAAAATTCTACAATGAATTCGTCTAGCAGTTGACCTATATCACGATAGTTGCGACTACTCAGTGGTTGAAACCAAGCTAAGGTAGTGCCCTTAAGAGCCAGACCAAATGCCTTGTACTGGGTGAACAAATCCTCAACCTATTCAGCTCTTAACACTTGTTTGAACTCGGCCACATGATCATAAGGATCTCCTGACCCGTCAAAACAATTCTTCATATGTGCTTGATGTCTCTCTCTTTCAGGTATTTCATTTTCAAATCCTAACCTATTCCTGCCCACGGTGTGTGCAAAACTTACCTCAGGTCTCTCTCTAGTTCTTTCTCTCTGGGCTTCATGAGCGTGGGATGATCCTACTCCTTGGAGGCCATGGGAAACATTGGATCTTGGTGGAGGGAAAATCAATTCACTCTTCCAAGTATATGCATGTCTATCATGTTATGTTACCAAGAATATCTTCTCTGATGTGTTATCCAGGTAGACAACTTTGCCTGGTATCTCAGGATCTTTGAATTCATAGATGATGACTATGCCCAATTGGCTAGGTTGATCTGGCTTGAATCTCCAAAAGGCTTCCTCTGTTTCTCTATTCAAGAAGAGTTATATGCTTTTGTTGTCTTGAGGGATCCAATCTGGTGTGATCACTCTGGTCAGAACTGACTTACCTCTAGGAGTCTGGGATCCTTGTCCTACATTTCCTTGTTCTAGGTCTCCTATCTCATTCTCATGAATGACATTTCCAAACTCGTCGGTCCTATCTGGTAGGTTGGTGACCACATACATGGTTCCTTCCTTATCAATGTATGAACCCTCTTCGAACTTGACCACCGGGTGTTCAAGTCCAAAGGATTGATCTGGATTTTTGAGTTGGACCAGTGATCGCCTCAGACCATCCTCATAGATGTGAGCACCTAATCGGTTGGTCCGAATATATTCCAATTGTGTCTTATAGGGACTTCTGGTGTTTGTAGATGGGTAGTCCCTGAGCCACGTGCAGGTTTTCCCATGCTAAAAGACATTTCTGAGTCACTTGTGTCAGAGTTTAGTACATAAGGGAAACCACTTAGTTTTTGTGCCTAAGACTTTGCTGTGTGGTTGACACTGGACTGAGAAGATCTAATGCTTTGTCTATCCTTTCCTAGGTGTCTACGAGATCTCAGGTTCATAAGCTTTGTCTAAGAGTCCAAAATTTCCCCTTGGTATGGTTCGCAAATCCTTTGGAGTCCCCTTGGGTTCTTGGTCCCTACCTGAGGGTCAACTTCAAAATATCCTATCTTTAAATCAACGCATTATTCTTATAAAAAACAATTGAGGCCGTGTAGGACTCGAAAAGAGCTTTCCAATGAGCTATAGAGCTCAAAAAATGGACTTTGGATAAAAAAGTTATGTCAAATCAGGCTCCTGGGAGTCAAAACAGGCAAACAGGACCTTTTGGAAAAAATCGCGATTTTGTGATCTTCAAGAGAATCGTGATTTTGTGAACTTCAAGAGAATCGCGATTGTGTACCTTGAGAATCGTGTTTTCACAAAATCATGTTTTGGCTGAAAATCGTGATTTGTGAGAATCGCGATTTTGAGCACAGAATCATGTTTCTGAAAATCGCGATTTTGAGCAGAGAATCGTGTTTTTGAAAATCGCGATTTTGAGCACAGAATCGTGTTTTTAGAGAATCGCAATTTTGTCTCAGAGAATCGTGTTTTTGAAAATCGCAATTTGGAGCACAACCACAGAATCGTGTCTTCTCAAAATTGTGTTTTTTTTGCTGAAAATCGTGATTTGTGAAAATCGCAATTTTGAGCAGAGAATCGTGTTTTCACAGAATCGTGGTTCACAGAATCGTCTTTTCACAAAATCGTGTTTTTGCTGAAAATTGTGATTGGTGAGAATCGCGATTTTGAGCAGAGAATCATGTTTTTTTGAAAATCGCGATTTTGAGCAAAAAATCGTGTTTCCATAGAATCGCCTTTTTCACAAAATCGTGTTTTTACTGAAAACCGTGATTGGTGAGAATCGCGATTTTGAGCAGAGAATCGTGTTTTCTTGAAAATCGTGTTTTTTGACGTGAAAATCGTGATTTTGTCTTAGAGAATCGTGTTTTCACAAAATCGTGTTTTCACAGAATCGTCTTTTCACAAAATCGTGTTTTTGCTGAAAATCGTGATTTGTGAGAATCGCGATTTTGAGCAGAGAATCGTGTTTTTGAGAATCGCGATTTTGAGCACAACCACGGAATCGTGTTTTTTTCAGAATCGTGTTTTCTTGGCTGAAAATCGTGATTTGTGAGAAGCGCGATTTTGAGCACAACCACAGAATCGCGATTCTGAGAATGACCACAGAATCGTGTTCTTTTCAAAAGGCTTTTAGGTGGGAAACAGAGAATCGCGATTTTTCAAAAAAATTTGAATTTTCACAGAATCGCGATTTTCATCACAGAATCGTGTTTTTTGGCGGGAACTTCGAATTTCTGAGCGCCGAGCAATGGCGAGCTCTGCATGTGCAGAAAATCATGAACAAACACAGCGCTTGCACTCTCTTGCACTTCTTAACTCCTCCTCGCACAATAATGCATGAAAGATGGTATGAAAATGATGAAAATGCACTAAAAAACAAGAAATTTCTATGAAGAAGAAGATGGAGATGGTGATGATGATGAAGATGAAGAAGAAAAATCAGAAAATGAACAAAAATGATAGTTTTTTTACCTTCCAACGTTGCAAATCTACTATCTTACCATCACAACGCTCGTCCTCGAAGCTCTCTCCCCGGCAACGGCGCCAAAATTTGGTGTAGCTCAAGCGTAAGCACCACCTCCTTTACTTGTCAATCCGCGGAGACGTGAGGACCGGTATGAAGACCACGAGCAAGTGAAGGCACAACTGCGTGAGTGAAAGCACACAAACATGCACACACATACACACACACACGCACAAGGTAAGATCAAAGAGAGGAACAATGGAAAGCTTTGATTGCGAAGAGTTCTCTTACAAAGCTCTATTCTCTAACAAGCCAACTTGCAAAATGAGCTCTCTAGCTCTTTTTATAGTTTTTTGAGTAGTTTTGGCCCTGTCCAGACCTAGTGTCCGGCCTAGTTAAAAATTAGGTTCCAGGGCTTATTTGAGGGCTCAAACGAAGTCTAAAAATTATGAAAATTGGTACGATGGTAATTCTAATACTCCTCAAGCTTGAGGACTCCTCGGCTTGAACAAAATGGAGTTATAAAAATAGATAATGGTATTTACAATGGTTTTTAGTGATGAAAATCACTATTTTTGTAGGGGATTCTTCTGAAAATTTGACATACACTTCTTGGAGCTCCCTACTTGCTCCCTTTCCTTGTGTGTCCACCTTTTGATGTGCTTCCATGCTTTGTCCTTGACTTTGAGCATCAACACAAGGCCTTTCAAGAGAATTGACCTCTTCCCAAAACATTTTGCTCTTATTACTAAAACTGGAAGCATATATGTTCACAATAGTAAAGTTATAAGGATTACTAAACTTTAAAGCACATCATTAATTAGTGTTGTTGCACATAGTTTCTTTAACAAAACATAAGATGGAGGAAACAATACCAATGGTTGCCTCGCCTTTACCATGGAGGTGGTTGGTGTATTTCCACACGAAATCATTAGCTATCATGTTCAGATGGTTGAGCACGAGAACTCCACTAACTTTAACTTCCTAAAGTCAAATAATCTCAGGATTAATAGAGTTATCATTAATCCAATTGTTAATAGTCTTAACCCTAATAGGATAAGTAGTCCCTTTAGTATTGAGAGAAATGATCTTTAATTGATTCATTGAAAAGGACAAAAATAGACCACACCAAAAGTTACTTTCTGCTAGTTTTTTTAGGCTTTAGCTGGGAGCTTGAGCTTCTAACAATTTCCTTCCTTTTAGGTTTCCCTTGGCCTATATAATTACTACCTTATGGTTCATTAGCCCTCTCTCTCTCTCTCTCTCTCTCTCTCTCTCTCTCTCTCTATATATATATATATATATATATATATATATATATATATATATATATATATATATATATATATATATAGAGAGAACATTGAAAAAAAGTAGATTGAAAGAGGTAAATTCTTGTGGTGTATTTGGAAGAGCATTAACCAAATGGTTTTCAACAAAATCTACAAAAATGGTATATATATATATATATATATATATATATATATATATATATATATATATATATATATATATATATATATATATATATATATATATATATATATATGTGTGTGTGTGTGTGTGTGTGTGTGTATGTATGTATGTATGTGTGTGTGTGTGTGTATATATATATATATATATATATATATATATATATATATATATATATATATATATATATATATATATATAACATTGAAAAAAATAGATTGAAAGAGGTAAATTCTTGTGGTGTATTTGGAAGAGAACTAACCAAATGGTTTTCAACAAAATCTACAAAAATGGTATATATATATATATATATATATATATATATATATATATATATATATATATATATATATATATATATATATATATGTGTGTGTGTGTGTGTGTGTGTGTGTGTGTGTGTGTGTACCATTTTTGTAGAATTTGTTGAAAACCATCTTGCTAATGCTCTTCCAAATACACCACAAGAATTTACCTCTTTAAGTCTATTTGTTTCAATGTTATGACCACATAACTCTCTCTCTCTCTCTACGGTATATCATTAGAGGGAAAATTTCCATTAGGTTCCCAATGAATCGAACCTGCATGTCAGAGATTGCCATGAACACCTGATTACATTAGTCAAGAAAGAACATGATATGCTCTCTTAATTTTAAAGATCATAAAGTTGCTTCCATTACAAAAGCAAACGATTAGCACATGCTTAATTTGATGAAGTATTGACATTTCCATTCACTTCTACAAGAAAATTCCAAGTTTCTGTCAAGAATAAAAGTGTGGTGAGAATTCTCATGCTATGTCATGTCATAAAAAAGATCTTGGCGAGAGAGTTTGAAAAGTGGAAATAAGTAATCAGACATGTCAAGCCACAACACTGTTGAAGCTGAAGGTCAAGGACAAAGCACAGAAGCACATCAAAGAGGTGGACACACAAGAAGAAGGAGCAAGTAGGGAGCTCCAAGAAGTGTATGACAAATTTTGAGAAGAAATCCCTATAAAAATAGTGATTTTCATCACTAAAAACCATTGTAAATACCATTTTCTATTTTTAAAACTCCATTTTGTTCAAGCCGAAGAGTCCTTGAGTTTGAGAAGTATTAGAAGTATCATCCTACCAATTTTCATAATTTTTAGACTTCATTTGAGCCCTCAAATAAGCCCTGGAACCTAATTTTTAACTAGGCCGAACACTAGGTCTGGACAGGGCCAAAACTAGTCCAAAAACTAGAAAAAGAGCTAGAGAGCTCATTTTTGAGGTTAGCTTGTTAGAGAATAGAGCTTTCGTAAGAGAACTCATTTGTAATCGAAGCTTTCTATTGTTCCTCTCTTTGATCTTACCTTGTGTGTGTGTGTGTGTATGTGTGTGCATGTTTGTGTGCTTTCACTCACGCACTTGTGCCTTCACTTGCTCCTGGTCTTCATACCAGTCCTCACGTCTCCGCGGATTGACAAGTAAAGGAGGTGGTGCTTACGCTTGAGCTACACCAAATTTTGGCACCGTTGCCGGGGAGAGAGCTTTGAGGACGAGCATTGTGATGGTAAGATCGTAGATTTGCGACGTTGGAAGGTAAAAAAACTGTCATTTTTGTTCATTTTCTGATTTTTCTTCTTCATCTTCATCATCATCACTCCATCTTCTTCCATCTTCTTCTTCATAGAAATTTCTTTTTTTTTAGTGCATTTTCACCATTTTCATACCATCTTTCATGCATTATTGTGCGAGGAGGAGCTAGGAAGTGCAAGAGAGAGCAAGCGCTTGTGTTTTTTTATGATTTTCTGCACATACGGAGCTCGCCATTGCTCGGTGCTCAAAAATTTGAATTTCCCACCAAAAAACACGATTATGTGATGAAAATCCTGATTCTGTGAAAAATTCAATTTTTTTTTTAAATCACGATTTTCTATTTACCGCCTAATAGCTCTCTGAAGGAAACACGATTATGAGGTCATTCTCAGAATCACGATTCTCTAGTTGTGCTTAGAATCGTGATTCTCTAAGTTTTTCAAAAACACGATTCTCTGGTCATCCTCAGAAGTGTGATTTTTTTTTGGCGATTCTCAAAAAATACGATTCTGAGCAAGAACATGATTCTGAGATCATTCTCAGAATTGCGATTCGGTGGTAGTGCTCAAAATCGCGATTCTCACAAATCACGATTTTCAGTCAAAAACACGATTGTGATCAAACACGATTCTCTGTTGGCAATCGCTATTTTCAAAAACACGATTTTCATCCAAGGCACAAAATCGCGATTTTCAGAACACGATTTTCATAAACACGATTCTAAGAAAACACGATTTTCAATGGGCTCAAAATCGCGATTTTCACAAATCATGATTTTCAGCTAATAAACACGATTTTCTGAAAGCACGCTTCTCTGTGGCCTCAAAATCACGATTCTCAAAAACACGATTCTCTACTGGCAATCGTGATTCTCAAAAACACGATTCTTACTCAAAATCGCATTTCTTGAGATTCATAGCATCGCGATTCTCTTGAGATTCACAGCATCGCGATTCTCTTGAGATTCACAGCATCGCGATTCTCTTGAGATTCACAGCATCGCGATTCTCTTGAGATTCACAGCATCGCGATTCTCTTGAGATTCACAGCATCGCGATTCTCTTGAGATTCACAGCATCGCGATTCTCTTGAGATTCACAGCATCGCGATTCTCTTGAGATTCACAGCATCGCGATTCTCTTGAGATTCATAATATCACGATTCTCTTGATTTCACAAAATCGGGACTTTCACACAAAATCGTGATTTTTTCATAAGTGCATGTTTTCATGTTTTGACCCCTAGGAGCCTGATTTGACATAACTTTTTCATCCAAAGTCCATTTTTTGAGCTCTATAGCTCATTGGGAAGCTTGTTTCGAATCCTACACGGCCTCAACTATTCTTTGTAAGAATAATGCGTTGATTTTCAGATAGACTAATTTGAAGTTGAGCCTCAAGTGGGACTAGGGAACCAAGGGGACTCCAAAGGATTTTGAACCATACCAAGGGGAAACTTTGGACTCTTAACCAAAGCTTATGAACCTGAGATATGGTAGACACCTAGGCAAGGATAGACAAAGCATTAGATCTTCTCAGTCTAGTGTCAACCATACAGCTAAGTCTTGGGCACAACAACTAAGTGGTTGTCCTTACATACTAAACTCTGACACAAGTGACTCAGAAATGTCTTTTAGCATGGGAAAACCTGCAGGTGGCTCAAGAAATGCCCATCTACAAACACCAGAAAGTCCCTATAAGACACAATTGGAATATATTCAGACCAACCGATTAGGTGCTCGCATCTATGAGGATGGCTTGAGGCGATCAGTGGTCCAACTCAAAAATCCAGATCAACCCTTTGGACTTGAACACCCGGTGGTCAAGTTCGAAGAGGGTTCATACATTGATAAGGAAGGAACCATGTATGTGGTCACCAACCTACCAGATAGGATTGATGAGTTTCGAAATGTCATTCTTGACAATGAGATAGGAGACCTAGAACAAGTAAATGTAGGACAAGGACCCCAGACTCTTAGAGGTAAGTCAGTTTTGACCAGAGTGATCACTCAAGATTGGATCCCTCAAGACAACAAAATTATAGAACTATTCTTGAATAGAGAAACAGAGGAAGCCTTTTGGAGATTCAAGCCAGATCAACCTAGTCAATTGGGCATAGTCATCATCTACGAGTTCAAGGATCCAGAGGTACTAGGCAAAGTTGTCTACCTGGATAACAGATCAGAGAAAATGTTCTTGGTATCAGAGCATGATAGGCACGCATATACTTGGCAGGGTGAATTGATCTTTTCTCCACCAAGATCCAAGGTGTCCCATGGCCTCCAAGGAGTAGGATCATCCCAAGCTCATGAAGCCCAGAGAGAAAGAAATAAAGAGAGACCTGAGGTTAGTTTTGCACATACTGTGGGCATAAATAGATCAAGATTTGAAAATGAAAGACCTACAAGAGAGAGACAACAAGCACATAGGCAACAAAGTGATGAGCATGATTTTCCATTGCCTAGACCCCGAGAGCACACAAGAACCCTTAGACCCACTCAAGTGATCAAGGCAATGAAGAATTATATTGACGGGACAGGAGATCCTTATGATCATGTGGCCGAGTTCAAACAAGTGTTAAGAGCTGAACAGGTTGAGGATTTGTTCACCCAGTACGAGGCATTTGGTTTGACTCTTAAGGGCACTGCCTTAGCTTGGTTTCATCCATTGAGTATTCGCAACTATTGCGATATAGGTCAGCTACTAGACGAATTCATTGTAGAATTTTCCAAGAGTGGTATCAGGCATAACACATCATCTTTGATCCACAGTTTCAAGCACACACCCCAAGAAACAGTGTGACTAGCAGGTAGAAGGTTCAGACAGTACCTAGAAAGATGCCCTGCTCCAAAGTTACCCACACCAGCCAAACAAGTGGCTTTGTTCTTAGATGGCTTACTGAGCACAAAGTTAAGATCATATGTGTACTTGAAAGAGCCTAGATCCATAGAAGAGTGTGTGTGGACCTGCATTGACATAGAAGACAACTTGGGTGAGGAGTTAGGACTATCCAAACTCTATAAGGACTCCGATAGTTCTACTAGTCATACCTCCAAAGCCTCCACTGAGCTGGACGAGATAGCAGAGCAAGTTGCCAAGAAGCTAGGAGTTCAAAATAGACCAATACCAAGAGTCACCTCATTGAATCGGTGTTATACTTGTGGAGGTGATCACATGGCTAATGTATGCCCGTTGCACAACCAGAACATGAGAGAAAGAAATGCTCCATGAACCATACGGGTCAATTGTCCATACAATAGGCAGGCTGTTAGATAGAATTATCAGCAACCTTACCCACAAGGTAGGTATCAGAACCAATACCAACATCCATATTATAGACCACAACAGCAATATCAGGCACCATATAGGCCACAACCAGTCTTGGGAAACCAACCACCAACTCCTGCCAATACAATTCCAGTTAAGTATGCAGTGGTAGAAGAGAACCTTAATAGAGCATTGGTGCCAGTGACCCCACTGATCTCAGAGAATGACTCTCATGCTCATAGTTCAGACTACTCCCATGAAGGTAGTCCACATGCATATTACATAGAGTCACCTGAGTATAGTGAGATTTACTTGTATCCATATGAGGCACCACCTATGGAACAAAATTGGGAGCCAGAATATTCCAATGTCATGTATACGAATCCCAACCCCATGAGACAAGTAAGACCACAAGCCCCTAGAGGATCATGTTTTAGATATCAGGGTGACCATTTCATTCGTGAATGTCCCCACTCACCAACTCTAGGCCAACGACAGAACATCATGATACAAGCCTTTTGTCCTGAGTGTGGTAAAGACCATCTCCCCAGATATTGTCCAAGAAACCCCTCTAGTGCACCCACGATTACACCCATTAATGTGGTAGGCTTAGTGGCGGATTCAAGTGGTAGTAGCAGTAATGTGGCTTCTGTACAAGCAGTCACTAGGGCACAAGCCTTAAAACAGGATACGCCAGCTGAACAATCAGAGTCAAGTGAATCAAGAGAGCCTATCAAGCGGAAAACAAGAACATGGAAGGATACCAAAGAGAAGGCCAATCGCAAGTGGAATAAAAAGTTATCAGAACTAGAAGAAATCCTGAAGGAAGCAAAAACAAAAACAGATGACATTGCATCTCAAAGCCCCTCGCATGTTGAAACTCCATCCACTCCACCTCATCCCACCCCACCACCCATTGTAAATAGACCACAACCAGGATTTGTTCTCGCAGATCCAACCCCAAAAGGCTTGGACATGATGTTCAAGGCCTACCAGGCTCGACTTCAAGAAGGGCCAACAGCTGCAAACCTAGACAAGAGTTACCCTAGAGCGGATTTAGAGATTGAACGGATGAAAATGTGCATGAAAATGGTAGAACAAGCTCAAGCTGTACTCGAGACTAGTCAAAAGTTCAATCAGACAAACTCTGTCAAACCAGATTTGCATTTCCAGGGCTTACTAGAAAGGTTAGAGCACTTGATAAACAAACCACAAGTTTCTTTACCTCCACAGGCTCAACCACTTATTGAAAGAGGAAGCTCACCACCAATGGGAGCTTATGTTCCTAATTCCATGGATGCTAGAATACCTCCTTCAATTCAACAGTACTCTCAAGAGTTCTTGCGGGAAATACAAGAAGAGAAATGGGCCAAGGATAAGGGTAATTCCCCCCTATTCCTGAGATTGATGATCTTCATGATCAATTTCCCCAAGACATTCCATCCATTTATGGAGATCAAGTTGAGCAACAAGAAGACAAAAGGATAGGTTTTGAATCTAATACCTTAGAAGAACTTCCTCAATTTCCAGGCCCATGGGAATCTGAATCTCTTCAGATCAGATCTCCCAGAATACTAGTAAGAAACGAAGACTCAGTGGTTCCAAGGAACACTGATGTCGTGAAGAACACTAAGGTTCAATGTCATCTCACTGTAGAAGAGCTGCTCAAAGCAAAACCTGAGTTATGGAATCATGTGAAGGATCAAGTCCCAGAACTTGAGTCCATTATGCCAAAAGCAAGCTCTAAGCAGAAAGTATCAGAGATACCTCTAGACAAAATAGGGGATGTGTGTGAGGGTGAAGAAGATAACACTTATCTTCCAATCACCTACCAAGGCTACACAACCAAAGAAATCATAGATTCAGGTGCTGGTGTTGCTATTGCAACCACCTCCTTGTGGAAGCAATGGAGCAAACCCACGTTAAGACCAACTAGAATGAAGCTTCAAATGGCCGATGGTCATTTTGAAAGACCTCTAGGATTGCTAGAAGGGATAACTCTAACCACTTGTGGTGTAGAGTTTGAGCACACATTTGCTATATGTGACTTTGAGAAAAATAATGTTTATGAGATGATCGTAGGAAGACCCTTCCTACGACAATTGCAAATAGTACAAGATTGGGGAACCAACTCCTTGTACTTACAGCACTTAGGGGTCACCACCAAGAAGATTCAATCTCTGTGCATTCTAGAAGTTCTCCTGACCCATCCTGGTTGCATGAAGATACTTATTTGTGGATGTGCAAGATCGCAGAGGAAGAATAAAAATGCTTGAAGGTGAGAGAAGATGGAACTTCACGAGGAGATAGACCAGTTAGAGACCCAGCCTACACACTGATGATCTTTCCGGATGAGGAATTTGAGCCTCATGGCTGGCCAGAAATCTTAGCCACCATGGACATTGTTGTTAACGAGGAATAGTGGACACCTCATTGTGATGAGGAGGGTTATGATATTTCAGTGTTTATGTGTCAGCCCTTGCTAGAAGAATGTGACCCTAGTGATGTCATAGAAGAAGAAGAGAATGACGATGATATAGAGTCCATTGTGATGGATAGTTGCTTTAACTCAGAGCAGCACTATCTAGAAGATATAGGAGTGTTCACCCAGAAAGAAGAAGAGCCTCTCACAAGTATTAAAATGGTAAATTCAAAGGATGGAAGTGAGAGCAGTCAAAAGAAAAAGAAAAGAAAAGCAGTGAAACAAGAAGAGGAGGAATCATTGTTTGAAGTACCAGAAAACTTCAAGAAATATCAAGTTGACGACCGCAAAATTTTGGTATGAATATCTAAGAGAGAGGCCATCATAGGGGAATCATATGATAATAAAGAAAAGACCAAGAAAATTGTAGTGACCATTGAGGAGAACGAAGAGAGATGCACACACATAGGAGATGACCTAAGTGCAAGAGAAGAAATGGAGCTCGTAGCTCTATTAAGGGAATATGGGGATGTGTTTGCGTGGCACTATAGAGACTTGAAAGGGGTAGATCCAAGAATTTGCTCTCATACTATCCCCATGACTGTTGATGCCAAGCCCACCAAACAAAAGCCCTACACATATAATGATACATATGCAGCCAAAATAAAAGAAGAAATTGATAGCCTGATTGAAGCTGGATTCATCTATGAGATTGAGCATACTGAATGGGTGTCCCCCATTGTAGTGGTGCCCAAGAAGAACGGGAAGTTGCGAGTGTGTATTAACCTTAAAAAAGTTAATGCCGCTATGATCAGAGATAGTTATCCACTTCCCATCACGGAACACCTATTGGAGCGTGTTGCGGGCAAGGAAGTTTATAGATCCCTTGATGGATTTTCAGGTTACAATCAAGTAGCCATTGCCCCAGAAGATCAACACAAAACAGCTTTTTCCATAGAGTGGGAAATCTTTGCATTTCGTGTGATGCCATTTGGGCTCGCCAATGCACCTGCAACATTCCAAAGGCTCATGTGTCATGTCTTCAAAGAGTTCTTGCAAAAGAGCTTAGAAGTGTATGTGGATGATTTATGTGCTCATTCCCAAGAAAGAAGATTTCACATCCCTAAGCTCAGACAAATCTTTAACAAGTGTAGAGAATATGGAGTGTGTCTGAACCCAAAAAAGTGTGTGTTCATGGTGTGTCAAGGTAAAATCTTAGGTCATATTTTTTCTAAGAATGGAATCTCAACAGATGAAGATAAGGTCCGAGCCATAGCGGAGCTTCCAAAGCAAGGAATGTTAAAGAGGTACAAGCCTTTATGAGCCATTGTGGGTACTACCGTAGGTTTATCCACATGTATGCAATCATAGCTAGACCCCTTTATGCCTTGTTGTCTAATTTTGAGTGGAAGGATGAATGCGAGAATTCTTTCAATGAACTGAAGAAACGTTTGTGCACAGCACCAATACTGACCACTCCTGATTGGAATAAACCATTCCATGTCCATGTGGATGCATCCAATCATGCCACAAGATGTGTGCTAGCACAACCCACAGGTGAAGGAAACTTAGATTTGCCCATAGCATATGCTAGTAGACAACTCACCGCAGCTGAAAAAAACTATACCACAACTGAGCGAGAGGGCTTAGGCATGGTATATGCTGTGAAGAAGTTTAGACACTATTTATTGGCCAAAAAGTTCAAGTTTTTCATTGATCATCAAGCTTTGTTATATTTGGTCAATAAACGTTTTTCATTGATCATCAAGCTTTGTTATATTTGGTCAATAAACCTTGCAATATTGGACGCTTAGTAAGATCGTTCCTCTTACTAATGGAATATGACTTTGAAGTTGTTGTCAGGAAAGGTAGAACCCACCTTCCGGCAGATCACCTTTCTCGCATTACTTCAAGAGAGTCACCGCAAGGAGTGTCTGATGAACAACCTGATGCTTATCTGTTCAATTTGGAAGTTTTTCCTACATGGGCAAATAAGTTGGTACCAGTCGTCACCTTCAGACCTGCAAATAAGAATGTGAAAACATCACAAGAAGAAATTGTAAAATCGCAAAAATATCACATATTGGTAGGAAGCATGTACAAACAAGATACTGAGGGTGTATTAGCTTGTTGTGTTGAGGATGATGAACATAGTAGTTGGTTGCAGCAAGCTCATGAAGGATTGCTAGGAAATCACTATTCTAAACAACGAACATTGCAAAATCTAAAACGTTTAGGAGTGTATTGGCCTAGCATGGACAAATAAATACATGAGTGGATTAAGAATTGTCCAATGTGCAGAGAGAGACCACCAGTGGAGCATGCCACCCTTTATCAAGTGTCATTAATTCTAGATTGGAGTGCTCCATTGGTAGAGTTTATTAGATCGGGAACCTTACCCAAAGAGGCTAGTCTAGCAAGAAGATGAAGCATGGAGCAAGAGGCTCAGGACTATGCTTTAGTTGGAGACAACTTATATCGAAGGGGCAAGGATGGTTATCTAAGATTGTGTATTCATGAATCAGACTATTTGAAAGTCTTAGAAACTGCACACAACGGTGTTGCAGGTGGACACTTTGGTCCTGATCGAGTAATCAAGACCACTCTATTCTTAGGACTTTGGTGGCCCACTCTTCATATGGATGCACATACCTATGTGAATAAATGTGACACATGCCAACGTGCACAATATCCGGTTAGAAAGCACGAGATGCCTTTGAGGCCAATGATGGGAGGTCGTGCATTTTTGAAGTGGGGTATAGACTTTGTTGGTCCTATTAACCCCCCAGCTAGAAACTCCCATGCAGAGGATATTATTGTAGCCACAGATTACCTTACAAAGTGGGTAGAAGTGAAAGCCACAACAAAGAATGATGCTCAGACTACGGCTAAGTTCTTATTCAAGAATGTGTTTACGAGATATGGGCTACCAATAGAGTTAGTGAGCGATAGAGGCACACACTTCTTGAATGAGGTTATTGAAAATCTTCTCTAGGAATTCTTGGTGATACATAAGAAGTCTACCCCTTATCACCCACAAGCTAAGGAACAAGCCGAGAGCACCAATAAGATCCTCTGTAACGTATTGACAAAATTGGTAAATAATAAACGGTCTGATTGGGACAAACAACTTCATCATGCTGTTTGGGCTTATCGAGTTGCCTACAAAACGGTACTCAATGCCACCCCATTTGAGATGGTCTTCGGATAGAATGTGGTTCTACCATTGGACTTCCTCATCCCAGCCTTAAAAGTAGCACAAGAGCACGAGTGGAATGGACATGAATTGTCCTCTAGGGTCTTTGATCTAGAGCGCTTAGGTGAGACAAGACTACGCACGGTGGCAGGCATCTATGCTGCAAAGAAAAGACAAAAGGCATACTTTGATGCACACATCAAAGATAAAGGATTGAAAGAAGGAGACCTAGTGCTGGTTTATACGCTAAAGCAACATGCCCGTAAGTTGGAAAAAATAGGATACAGACCCATGATCATTAATAGAATTTCCACTAGTGGTGCAGTTCAGTTGGCCACTTTAGAAGGAGATATCTTGCCAAACTATATTAGCGGATGTAGAATCAAGTTATACCAAGAACCTCTTACAGAGGATATGCTTACAAGACTCAACACTTCTAAGAAGTGAAAAGAAGAGGAGTTAAGGATGAGGGAAGAAGCACAGGCAGAAGCTAGAGAGCATATTAGGCGAAATAAGTTAAGGTGACTAGGCCTAGATGTCAACTCAAAAGCCCCAAAATATCACATGGATATGTGCCAAAAATCGGGCATTACTATTTCTCAAGTCATTGACCGACGTTCCTTTGTGACCATAGAGATAGGACAAGGAAAGGGTGTCAGGATTGTGAAAGCATTGATTGACTCAGGTGCAGCAAGTAGTGCAGTTAGACTGTCCTACTGCCAAGACTTGCAGTTGAACATCAATCCCATATAAGCTTATCTCATAGGATTGGGAGGTGTGGAAACCCCTTGTTTGGGCGAGGTGGAACTTCCCATCTTCCTTCAAGATGTTCCAATGAAATTCAAAGTGCTAGTGTGTCAAGATGAGAACCTTACAGAACCACTTGTCTTGGGTCAAGATTGGATCTATGACCACGCAGTTAACTTAAACCTAAGAAGTCAAATTATTCAAGTTTGGGTACACGAACAATGCATTACATTATAATTAGAGAACTGCGTGCTCACAAATCTAGATGTCCCACATTCTCTTAGTTCTTCTAAGACTAATCATCTGGAAGAAGATGTTACATGTGTCAAAAGCTCTATGATCCAGAAGGACTCAATCATGGAAGGAGAGTCGCAAAGGCAAGCAAACCCTCCTTCTTTTTTGAAGAGTAAAGCATCCATAGTAGTTCAACCTCAGAAGCAAGCACAACAATTCAAGACAACTACTATAGCAAATAGAAAGATACCCTTCAACAAAAAAGCAGTTTCGAGCATGAAGCAGATCTGGGTACGCAAAGGAGAGCAACCACCAGCCTTGCCCCCACAAATCCCATCCAAGCAAGCCAACCAGGCCAAAAGATGAAGGAAGAAGCTTGAACAAGCTCAACCACAAGGTATCCGACAAGTTTGGGTGCTTAAGAAATTAGTTGCAGCTCAACAAGGGCGATTAGAGATGTGGGTACCTAAGAAGCTCTTACATCCACAACAACCTATGTTCTCCCACATGCGAAAGGTCTCAACAGAGAAGCCACAAAGACAAAAGGGTAAGAACCACATACAAAGATTGAAAGAAGATCAAATCACCTCTTCAACCATAGTAGGTAGACGTGTAAAAAGGGTATGGGGTTGGAAGCCAAAAGTACAAGTAGCCTCCACCGAACCAAAGCACCAATCACACTGGATACCATAGTTCAGAAAGCATCCAAAGAGGAAGACGCCTGAAGTGATCTCTACAGTGCCAAATGCTATTCTAAAATGGACTCCAATAAGGAGGATTACATCAGTTCGAGACCCAATGGATACCTCCACCAAATTCGGCATCAACATCTGCAAATAACATCGAAAGCCTCAACGAGCGACAACCATATGCTCCTTGCACAACCTTGTCTTTTGCACCATTCAGGGCATGCATTTCCAAAGCATTAACATAGGGCCACATTACATGGCCGTGCATAGACACAATTGAGAGTCCCATGCACGAGAGCACATTGACACATGTAAACCATTTTTTGATACTAAACTTTGTCTTCTTGTTTTGTGAAATTGTTCAAAAAAAAAAAAAGAGAAAGAACTTGTTCCTAGGTTTCGTTCATGGAACATGATGAGTCATGCTTAGTTGAAGATTGAACCATCAATTACTGGGCATTTATCAGTTTGGATAGAAGTGTGTCTTGGCTAGCAGATGATGTAATTGTTGCCTTATCTGGTAGATGTCAAGAACTTGGCATGAACATGGCATCCACAACTATGGTTCCCCCTTACCATGGTAGGAGTGAAGATCTTGAAGGTTCGCAACTTGAGAGATGCTTAACTACCATATGTACAAGAGCATCTAAGGAGATATCTGCAAGGGATAGTTTTGGTACCATGCAAATCCTTGTATGTATACTGGATGAGAAGAGTCCTGCTTATGCTGAGCTAACGAGAAGATGTGAAACTAAGCTTGGTGTAGTTACCCAATGTCGTTTTTCAAGGAATATAAAGAAATTCAATTCTCCGTATTCGGCAAATGTTGCTTTGAAGAGAGCAGACATGACAAGACACTCAAAGCATTTCATCAGTGGATCCTCAACACGGACATTCATCAACAATGTCCATCACAAATGCCGGGAGAACAACAAGACGAGAGAAACATCGATCGATGCCTCACCATGGTAAGTATCCTCTACTTTGAAAACATAATAACCATGATAGATTAGGAAACCTCTTCGTCGGCATACCCTTGAGCACTTAGCTCAAGACCCCCAATTTTTGCACCATAGTTCTACCGATGCATTTTCCAAGTAAACATGCATAGGGCTACATTACAAGGCCATGCACGAGGCAGATATTTTCCTCAACCCATGCACGAACACACTTACCCATCATCCATTATGGGTTATTAGTACTTGGCGTGATTACTATGAACATCATCTTATGAAGATCAAGAGGCCATCAATGGCGACTCACAACGACCCAATCATGCTGGAATCCAAGGAAGGAGCGCATACCAAGGGACAACAACTTCCAAAGGCTTTTAGTGACAAATAAAGAACCGGACAACCAACCCTGCCACATTTGGAAGGTAGTCGGCTCTTGTTCCTACCGAACAGACAAGACCTCTCAAAGCACTACAGGAAACAACCATTACAACAAGGGTCTGTCAGGGACGATAGACTCGAGAGGGGGGCTGTTGAAGTTGAAGTTCAAGGACAAAGCATAGGAGCACATCAAAGAGGTGGACGCACAAGAAGAACGAGCAAGTAGGGAGCTCCAAGAAGTGTATGAAAAATTTCCATAAGAAATCCCTATAAAAATAGTGATTTTCATCAGTAAAAGCCATTTCCTATTTTTGTAACTCCATTTTGTTCAAGACGAGGAGTCCTTGAGCTTGAGGAGTATTAGAAGTATCATCCTACCAATTTTCATAATTTTTAGACTTCATTTTAGCCCTCAAATAAGCCATGGAACCTAATTTTTAACTAGGCCGGACACTAGGTCTGGATAGGGCCAAAACTAGTCCAAAAACTATAAAAAGAGCTAGAGAGCTCATTTTTGAGGTTAGTTTGTTAGAGAATAGAGCTTTTGTAAGAGAACTCATTTGCAATCTAAGCTTTCCATTGTTCCTCTCTTTGATCTTACCTTGTGTGTGTGTGTATGTGTGTGCATGTTTGTGTGCTTTCACTCATGCAATTTTGCCTTCACTTGCTCGTGGTCTTCATACTGGTCCTCACGTCTCCGCAGATTGACAAGTAAAGGAGGTGGTGCTTACACTTGAGCTACAAACACCATAAGTTTTTCAATTGAAGAGGTCATATAAAAGGTCTCTTTAATTTTGAACTCACTAAAATGTATAAAATATGCAAAATGAAACGATCCATTTTCTAAATGAAAAGAATATAACTGCAAGTCAAAAGTAACATTACATAAACTAGCATATGATATTCATTCATGTTTATTCATGAAAGATGTGATTCTATTCTAAACACATATGCACACTGCCTAATGGGCATCAAGGCATCATTGAATCCCGAAAGTTTTACACAAGAGGTGGGTCAAGATGTAGGCAAGACTTGAACCTTGGACATTGTTGATATATTTAGGTAGTGATGTGTGTGAGCACACTAGGACCAGTGGGGCACTTTTTCCCTCCTTCATAGGTTTTTTCCCCTCGGCTTGTATATACGCCTATAATCCTAATAGGTCATATATCTTTTGCACATGCTTGGTAATACATTGAGTATTTTGTGTTGTGTTCCAAGCTTCTTCTTCTTCCTTCTGATGTTTGTGTGCTTTTGCAGACCTCAAACTCCAACAATTGGTATCAGATCAGGTCACTGCTTCATCTAGGGCATCATCAATGCCTCTCTGGTCACAGTCTCAAAATCTCACAAAATTAGGTGATCATACTCAAGGTGATTAGGAGTTCAGTGCACTATTGCTTGTGCATGCAATTTCATCTTTTTGTGCCAAAGATATATATACATTTCAGTTTGCCTATATAAGCATCTCAAAGTATGCTATAGGTCTAGCAAAACTCGACAGGGTAGTTATATTCAACTTTTTGAGATACATTCATTTTTCTGCATCAGGGTATTACTTTATACCAAGCAAGGAATGAGGCTTGTGTTGCTTACCTCCAAAAACCATTGGAGAGTGGGCACATGAATGAAGGAGATTCCATGGATAATTTGTTAACAAATTACTTATGCATTACTCGGCCAGATATTCAGTTTGCTATCTCATAGATGAGTAGGTTTATGCATTGCCCAAGTGTCAAGCATTGGCAGGTGGTTACGCGCATCTTTTGCTGCTTGAGTGGTCCCTGGCTACTTGGATTGTTTTATCCCAAGGGGGGATCACTACCGCCAGATTTACATGTTTTTTCTAACTTTGATTGGGCTAGTTGCTATGACACTTGTTTGCCCATGAGTGGTTTTGCTTCATTCTTGGTAACTCATGCATATCTTGGTTGAGCAAGAAGCACCCTACTCTAGCCACTTCTAGTTGTGAGGCTAAGTATAGGGCAGCTTTCACAATGATTGTTGAATGTGTGTCGCTCGGAAACCTTATGGCTGATTTGGCTATTGATCAGCCTTCTACCACCACCATCTTTATTGACAGTCATAGCACATTGACAATCGCGAGGAACCCTATGTTCCATGCTCGCACTAAGCACATTGAGGTGCACTATCATTATGTCAGGGAGAGGCTCTCTGCTGGAGAGACGAGTTTTGCATATGTGCCCACACAGGAGAACATTGTAGAACTTTTCACAAAGGCTCTTCCTAGGGATAAGTTTGAAGCTTTCTACAAAGATTTGGGCTTACTTCCTTTTGTGGATTGATTCCACATAGCTTGGCACTTCCTTGTACATGCGTAACAGCTCATTGTTCACTGCATCACTCCCAGGGGGGATTTTTTGATACATATAGGTAATGATGTGTGTGAACACACTAGGACCACTAGGGCACTTTTTTCCCTCTTTAGGAGGGTTTTTTCCCATGGCTTGTATATATGCCTATAACCCTAACATGTCATATATCTTTTGTACATTCTCATGGTAATACATTGAGTATTGTGTGTTGTGCTCCAAGCTTCTTCTACTTCCTTGTGTTATTTATGTGCTCTTGTAGACCTCAAACTCCAACAGACATCCCCCTAAACGTTCAAGTGTGTTAACCACCAAGCCACCCCCCTTACAACTATAGTTGTTATTATGTGATGATACCTAAAGAAATTTTTATCAAAGAAGACATGCTTGCTCACTTGCCTATATTGTTTGTGTATGTTCTAGGTGATCTTTTAACTAAGACAGAGCCCAATCCAAAAAAAAAAGTCTCGGTATTGACGCACATAAAGTATGCATCATATTGTCTCACTAAATGACCTTGCATCAAGGCACATTTTGAGCTTTACCCATGCACCATGAGTGATGGAAAGGACTTTTGTATATGCAAATGATATGTATGTGAGTGAGTGCACAAGCTTCTTCAACAAACTCCAATTACCTTGTATTTCACATTATGTTTTTCGATCATGCACATTTCAAAGTATGCAATTGATACGGTTATATCATACGTCCTTGCATAAGCACATTGCTTGAATTCTCATGCATGTGAAGTAATTTGTCCAACATTGAATTTGACATTCAAATAGAAGAAATCATAATTGACCCATTCAAAAGATGTGCAACTTTGGAGGGTGTGAATACCAAAGAGAACTTTTTCTCTATTCTTCTTTGAAAGACAAACCCAATCAAAAGGTTTCAAATTATAATGTATGTGTCTGATTGTTCAAAAAGACCATTATTTTCCAATGCTTGTCTCTATAGTTCTAATTAATACTTGTTTGAAAATGGTGTTATGATGTGTGAGGTTTATCTATCATTTATCTATATACCCAATGTGTGTGCACTACCACAAATAGGAATATTTCATTGCATGTGTGAGAAAATACTATAGCAAGATGCCAATTCGCAATTTATCTATGAGTTTCTCCTTTCCCAAGTGCACACCATTGTTCTATCTCTAAAACATAAGTGCATAGATTAAGCATAACTTTTATGTTGGCGTTTGAGGTCTGCAAAAGCATGCAGACAACATAAGGAAGAAGAAGAAGAAGCATGGAGCACAACACACATTACTAAATTGATTATCAAATGAATGTACAAGAATAGTAACCCATTAGGGCTATATCCATATATACAAGCTAGGGGAGAAAATCCTCTTAAAGAAGAAAAAAAGTTTACTGGCGATCCTAAACACACATCACTACCAAAATATATCAACAAATCCCCCCTAGGAGTGATGTAGTGAACAGGGAGCTGACACTCATGTATAAGGAAGTGCCAAGCTATGTAGAGTCAATCCACAAAACGAAGTAAGCTCAAAGCCTTGCGAAAATCCTCAAAATTCTCCCTTGAGAGGGTCTTTGTGAAAAGGTTTGCAATGTTCTCCTGTGTGGGTAGATTTGTGAGACTAATCTCTCCAACAGAGAACGTCTCCCTGGCATAATGATAGTGCACCTCAATGTGCTTAGTGCAAGCATGGAACACGGGTTCTTTGCAATGGCCAATGTGGTCTGACTATCATTGAAGATGGTGGAGGCAAAAGACTTACCAATACCCAAATCAGCAAAAAGACATATGAGCCACATACACTCAAAAACTGCTCTGAAAGCTTCACTATACTCAGCCTCACAACTAGAAATTTCCACAATAGACTGCTTGATTAACCATGATATGCATGAGCTACCAAGCATGAAGGAAAACCAGTGGTGGACACATGAGTGTCATAGCAACCAACCTAGTCAGAGTCAGAAAAAGCATGTAATTCTAGCAGTAGTGATCCCCCCTTGGGATGAAACAATCCAAGTAGTCAAGTACCACTGAAGTAGCAAAAGGTGCACTTAACCACCTACCAATGCTTGAAACCTAGGCAATGCATAAACCTGCTCATCTAAGAGAAAAAAGAGTCAATATCAAGTTGGACAATGCATAAGTAAGTCAAGCATCCAACAACCTGCTGATAGAGAACAACATCAAATGCATCTCTTGCATCATGAAGACTCAACCCTAAACCTGTTTCCATAGGAGTGGTGATAGGTTTGCAGTCTTCAAGGCCAAAATGCTCCAATAGTGTGTTAATATATTTTGTTTGACACAATCAACTTGCATAAGTTAAATGCCCAAATAATGCTGCAAATGTGCCAAATTTGACATCTCAAAAGAGGCATGCAAATCAGCCTTAAAATCAGTAATATGCTTCTCATTAGGACCAGTGAACATCATGTCATCAACATAGACAACAATGATCAAAAGCACATCATTTGCATGCTTAACATATAAGGTGCTCTCAATTGGATTGTTCTCAAAACCGTAGGCATGTATCTTTTCATACCAAGCACGTAGTGCTTGCTTCAAACCATATAATGCCTTTTTCAATCTATATTATAACATATACTATTCTTTTGCTAATTATGGATGCTTGCGCATGAACTACAAACACACAGAGATGTGCATCTTCAAACCTCCCAGTAGCTGAGCTGTTTTATGCTTTTGTGAGAGCGACTACTCATGCATGAGTCTCATCATGAGATAATAATCTCTAAGGAGAGATAATCTTCTATCCCCTCTTCTACCCATACATATGGAAAGAGAATCCATCTGATGTCATGTGGTGAACTCCTTTTAAGGGGTGTTCCCACCATGATCCATAAAGTGATATGACATTTCCTTCCCCTTGAAAATATTTTTGTCCCAAAAAATGTAGATGAAAAAATAAATGTCTGTAATGGTAGAAGAAAGTGCTTAGACTCTCCTGAACCCTATGTAATCTATGTACATGGTCATCTCTGTGTGTCATTTCCCCATATCCTTCCCCTTAAGAAGCCTCATATGAGATCATCTTAAAGGTGGGAAACCATTTGGGTCCTACCTACTATCTCCCATATACACTCAACTTTCAAACTATCACTCCCATGATAAGTGATATCATCAAAATGACCTAAGTCCATATGATGTATCCTCTATGGAGTAATAATATAAAAGGAAAGTGTAAGGTGCCAAGCTTATAGGCTTGACCGTATCATAATGGAGATAGTAAACCATAAAATCCTATGAAATATAAAGCAAAGTCCCATAAAAAGAGACTCCAAACCCATCATAACACTCTAGGTCTTCCTAGCCTTGAGTGTAATCACAAGTAATAGTTTCATTTAAACTACCTTGTGAACTATGCAAACCCACCATCTAGCTCATATATAAGAATTCCTTGGTAGTAAAATGAAATCTCTACATTCCACTAATCAAGACGTCTTTGGTTTGTCATACATTAAGTTGGACTAAGTTCTATTGGAAGAGCATCTATTGGCACTAATGCAAACTCTAAAATATTCTCTTCCCTGTAGTTTACCATATGAATGCAAAGAGCATTCTTTTTTAGATTCAGATAATCCCTTAGTACCCATCCTCCTAATTGATGTTTACACATCATGCTCATGATGTAACACCAATTAAGAGTTTGATACCCCCAATAGGTGAAATATATCTCTATCTCTTAGAAACTCTAAAGAGATGATTTATAACTCTACTCCGAGTCTCAGTAATGTCAATAACTAGATCATCTCATCTAGTCAGGGATCATCATTGGAAATAAATATAACTACTTCTCTTTAGAGTCTACAGGTGAGACAGAATCTAACCATCATGATTAACTGATCTCCCTCTTGTCTTTGATAGAAGAGTGTCTACTAAGATCTCTCCTATGATCTAGTGAGACATGCTACCATGAATGATGAGTCCTTTTTTCCTTGGCCATAGAAGAAGAGTGCTCAAAGGCAAGTTGTTTCCACCATCCCATACCCATGGAACCTTCTTCCAATTCATGATGTCATATCTACACTAAATAAAATATATATTGCACATATATGTAATGGAATATGTAGGTGGACTCTAATGAATCCCATATCCTGAAATCATGTTGGTGGACTCAAATGAGTCCCATGTCCTCGAACTAGTTATTTTGGTTTTAATCAACATTTGACAATGGATATCACTTTCTTATTCCAAACTAACTTGTTCCTAGGTACCAAGAATGAGTCTAAGTACCTCTCTGTGGCCTTCCTAATCATCACTCAAATCCCATAAGCACCCATTCATGCTATCTCATGAAACCCATCTCTATGATCCCATCTAATTGGTTTCCTTGGTAATGTAGCAAAAATGTGTCACTACTTTCTAAAGTGATGTGTATGAGTGAAATTAGTCACTCTTTGGGTATTCATCATAATATCCCATGGTTTCATAATCATACTGTGAGACTCTCGTGGAGATAAGTAACTCTTCACTAACTTGGAGATTATCATAAATGTATCTCCCATGCTACATGCAACTTCCCATAACCTATAGGATTGCTTGTGCACATTCATAATGGTGAAGGTATATCTCCTTCCCCCTAGCAATCCTGTGGTCTAAATCCATAAGTATTATATGTACGGATCCTATTACTACTTAATCTCCCTTATCTATACTACTATGATGGTCCTAAGTCCATTAAATACATGCTTACAAGCATGCTATCACCTTATTGATGTTTGCAAAAAATGCATGTTACCATGTCATAACATTCTTACCTAAAGATAAGTGATGTTGGAGCAAATTCTTGACAAGCCTATGATGGCTTGAGTATCACACAATTATGGAGTCATGAAGCAAACAATTGAAGTAATGAAGAGTTTTCTTGTGAACTCACCCTTGTAACTCTTTGAGCATTTACCTTATGTAAAATTTGGAGAATCAAAGCGGTTGAATCCACTTGATGAGTAGGAAAAGAACTCCACAAATTAATTGAGTTATTTGAAGAATCAATCACTAAAAGATAGGAAAAATTATTTAGGTGAGCAAGATTTCAAAATTCAAATCTTGGCTCCAATACTCACTATTTATACATGTGATTTAGTCGTAGGATTTATCTCCACTTTAGCAGAGCTTCTTGCCATATCAGAGTGTGATCTCAAGGCACACATATGTACCTGTAAGTTCATTTTTATTTTTACTCAATACACATTTGATTTCATGATCAATTGTGACCATATCTCCATGCCTATGTGAGTGCACAGTTCTCTGTCATAGTCTTCAGTTTTTCACTTAGATTGCATAAAGGATTTCTCTTAGCATACTCCATCTTCTTTAGTACTTTAACTTGTTAATGGTAGCTCTCTAATTCTACCTTTAGACTACAAAGTTTTGATTCATTTGGATCTATGAACTATGAGTAATGTTCATCAGAGCTTCACTATGTATTTACATCTTCTACTTCCTAAAAAGTCTAGTTTACATTGGTGGATTGCTAAATTAATTTCACATCATATAGTCAATCATTTTCAATGAAATAACCTAATTGGATTCATCATACAGTCATGAACTATGAACTATGAGTAATGTTAATCAGAGCTTCATTGTGTATTTACATCTTCTACTTCCTGAAAAGTCTAGTTTACATTGGTGGATTGCCAAATTAATTTTGCATCATACAACCAATCATTTTCAATGAAATAACTTCTAATAGGTTGCTTTGCTTCCTAATTCTATTTGTCTAAAAGCCCTTGGGTCAATTTTGATCAGAGAATGAGCACTGAGTAAAATACTAAATGTCATCTTTCAAAAATAGATAGTCTTGCCTAGTTGACTTTTAATTAAACTCCTCTGTTTTGATTTATCTTTTTGAGAGTGATCTTCCAAGGTGTACAGGGTGTCTAATACATCCATTGGCAAGCTAAAAGGGTCCATCACATATCTCTAAAGTTCATTTGGCTGGTGTAGTGCAAAGATTTTGCAGCACCACTTCATCTTCATCAAGTATCAATCCATTTCTTCACAGTGGTATTAGAGCAAGGTTGGACAAGATGGCAAATGGATTCCCTTCATCAATTGACAAATTGGATAGAGGTAACTACTCAGCCTGGTCATTAAGGATGGAGGCTTATATTCAAGGTAGAAATTTATATGCTTATGTAGCTAGGGATGAAGTTATGCCTAGTTTTAGGAATAAAATTCAACCTACACAAGAAGAGCAAGAAAGATTAAGCACATGGTGTTCCAAGGATGCACTTGCAAGCTCTTATCTCCTCAACTCTATCTCAGATTTTTTGTTGCCTCACATTAGAAGTTGTAAAACATCTGAGGAAGTGTGGAATGCACTTGATGCCTTCTTCTCTTCAAGCACAAAGGCCAAAAAGAATCAAATATGGTTTGGACTTCACAATCCTCAAGAAATCTTCCAAGAAAAATGTGATTGATCTTGTCACAAAGATCAACAACATTGTTGATGAACTAGGAAGCATTGGTGAAGTGATAGATGAAGAACAAATTGTAAGGAAATTCATCAATGGCTTGAAGGTAGATGACAAGTGGGAAGCCTTTACAACATCAATGAATCTGTACATGGATATGCATGTATCAGATTTCAATACACTCATGAGACAACTACTTATTCAAGAGGCTAGACTTATGAAGAATGGAGAAGGCTCCAAAGGTAATCAATCTTCTGCTTTGTACATTGATAAAATAAATCCAAAGACAACAAAGGAAAGGAAAGAAAGTGGATGATGAAGCAGGTACACATCAAGCTAACTATGTAGGTAGAGGAAGACATGGTAGAGGTAGAGGCAGAGGAAGAAGACAAGGCAGGGGGAGACCCCAAGACTCTAATCCTTGTTCTATTTATGGATTAACTAATCATACAACTGAGAATTGCTTTAGGAACTCCAAGAATCAAAGAGGCAGAGGCTACAATAGAGGAGGTTATGGCTACTCAAGAGGAAGGTTCAACAATTTCCATGACAATCACAACAACTACAACAATTCAACCTACCAAGGAGGATACAAAGGGAGAAGAGATTACAATAATTACATAGAATACTCAAACCAAGAAGACTCACTACTACTGATGAATATGACAATCTCTCAAGTTAAATTTGATGAACATGTTTTCTACATAGATTCAGGTTGTTCCAATCATGTGGCAAGAAATGTGGCCCTCCTATTAGATTTAGAAGATCCAAGGAACAAGCATGAAGTGCAAACAGGTGATGACAAAAGGCACCTTGTGGAGAAGATAGGAAATATAAAAGCACCTGATGGAAAGATCAACCTACTTAGCAAGGTACTATATGTCCCTACCATCACAAAGAATTTGATAAGTGTATGGTAGATTATGGAGAAAGTCTTACAAGTCAGGTTCACAAAAGGAGGAGCATTTGTTGAAGATCCAAGTCAAGGATTTAGGAGGACTACAAAGGGTGAAAAGACATGTAGATTATTCACATTTGAATTAGAAGACACAAGGAACATTGCTCTCTTTAATTATGGTAGTCAGATACTCACAGAATTGGAAGTATGGCACAAGAGGTTAGCACATATTGGTGAAAGATCATTAAAGCAAATATGTAGGGACCAAAGTGTACTTGGACTCCCTAATTTTTCAAAGCAACACATGATTTATAAATGTAGTGCATGTCAGTTTGGAAAAGTCTCACAAGTTATATGGATGGAGATCTCTTGGACTTGGTTCATATAGATGTATGGGGACCTAGCAAGGATGCTTCAATATCTAGATCAAGGTATTATGTTTCCTTCATTGATGATTGCAATAGATGGACTATCCTATATTTTATGAAGCACAAGGATGAAGTCTTTTCATGCTTCAAAAGGTATTTAGCTCTTGTGGAGAACCAAATAGGTAAAACACTAAAGAGGTTAAGGTCAGATGTAGGGGGAGAATATTTCTCCCATGAATTGGATTCTTTCCTTCAAGAAAGGGGAGTCAAGAGAGAAGTTACTACAAGGTACCCGCTAGAGCAAAATGGAGTAGCAGAGAGAAGAAATAGGACAATTGTTGAAGTTGCAAGGTCTATGTTAAATGAAAAACATTTGCCTAATTATTTATGGGTTGAGGCTGTATCTACAGCCACTTATTTGATTAACAGGTTACCTTCAAAGTCACTAGATGGCATGATACCATATGAGGCTTGGAATGGAAGAAGACCAAGCTTGGATCATTGCAAGATTTTTGGATGTATTGCTTATGCTCATGTTCCTTCACAAATTAGAGGGAAGATGGATCCAAAAGCAGAAAGGTGTGTATTCATTGGATATGACAACAATCAAAAAGGTTATAGACTATACAATCCAAGCAACAAAGGTTTTTTTGTGAGTAGAGATTTAGTGTTTGATGAGAATAGTTCTTGGTATGAAGATTCATACAGGAAAGTCAACTTACCTTATGACATTGAAGAAGATTTTCCAAAGCTTGTCAAGGACAACCCTCCTAAAGTTGAAGAGCAAGATACCTCAGAAGATGATGAAGTATCTCAGATTGAAAGATTCAAAATATGGAAGTTTAAAAGTAAAGCTAAAGTGCAGGAGCTTGGACAAGAGGCAGGATCATCAAATCATGCTCTAAGAAGATCTATGAGGGAGAAAAGGAAACTAGAGAGGTATGGATATGAGACTTCTCTTGTTAGTAAACACTTAATTTACTTAGCATAGGATCTAAGTCAAGAAGAACCCTCAACATTTGAGGAAGCTAGAGAGAAATCATAATGGAAGCATGCAATGGAAGAGGAAATTGAAGCACTTGAAGAAACCAACACTTGGGAATTGGTTCCCAATACTTCATGTATGAAGTAATAAGTTCAAGATGGATTTACAAACTAAAGAAGAATTCTGATGGTTCCATTAATAGGTATAAGGCAAGGCTTCTGGCAAAGGACTTTGCACAAACTCAGGGAATTGATTATGAAGAAACTTTTTCTCCTATGGCAAAGATGCCTACAATTAGAGTTCTACTTAGTATTGCTTCTTCCAAGAATTGGAAGATACTCCAATTTTATTCCTTACTCAAAGGAAGTATATCAAAGACTTGTTGTCAAATTTCAAGATGCAAGATTGTAAGATTTCAGGCACTCCAATGGAAGTCAATCACAAATTCAATTCACATAAAGGTGAACTCATAGAAGATATCATAGGTTATCAAATCCTTGTGGGTATTTTAAACTATGCCACATTGACAAGAGTAGATATATGTTATAGTGTGAGTGTGCTAAGTCAATTTATGCACACACCCCAAAAACCTCACATGGATGATACCAAGAGGATACTCAAATATCTCAACGGGACCACAAATGAAGGGTTATATTACCCTTATGTGTTTGATCTAGGTTTAAAGTTGTTCTCTGATGCAGATTGGGTTGGCTCCAAGGAAGACAGAAGGATACCTCAAGATACCTTAGCTTTGCAAGGTCTGTTTCATGATCATCTAAGAAGCAACCTACAGGTGCTCTCTCTTTTACAGGAACTAAATATAGAAGTCTTGCTATAGCTACTCAAGAAGAAATGTGGATGAAAACATTATTTACAGATCTTGGATTGGAGGTTGAAACTTCAAATATTTTTGGTGATAGCATAAGCTCCATTCACTTGGCTGCCAATCCAATTTTCCATGCTAGGACTAAACATATTGAAGTACATTATCACTATGTAAGAGAGAAGATTCTGAGCAAGGAAATTCAGCTATCATATGTGTCAACGCATCAACAATGTGTAGACATATTGACAAAGACCTTGGATAGTTCTAAACTCAACAGATTCAAATCTATGATTGGTTTGCAGGTAATATTTGAAGATTAAAGAACTCAAGCACATTAGGCTTGAGGGGGAGCTATTGGAGCAAATTCTTGACAAGCCTATGATGGCTTGAGTATCAGACAATTATGGATTCATGAAGAAAACAATTGAAGTAATGAAGAGTTCTCTTGTGGACTCACCCTTGTAACTCTTTGAGCACTTACCTTATGTAAAAGTTAGAGAATCAAAGTGGTTGATAAGTAGGAAAAGAACTCCATGAATTTGTGATTGAGTTATTTTGAAGAATCAATCACTAAAAGATAGGAAAAGTGATTGAGGTGAGCTAGATTTCAAAATTCAAATCTTGGCTCCAATACTCACTATATATACATGTGATTTGTTGGGGGATTTGTCTCCATTGTAGCAGAGCTTCTTTCCATATCAAAGTGTGATCTCAAGGCATACATATGTACTAGTAATTTCGTTGTAATTTTCACTCAATACACATTTGATTTCATGATCAATTGTGACCATATCTTCATGCCTATGTGAGTGTACTGTTCGCTATCATAGTCTTTGGTTTTTCAGTCAGATTGCAGAAAGGATTTCCCTCAGCATACTCTATCTTTTTCAATACTTTAACTTGCTAATGGTAGCTCTCTAAGTCTACTTTTATATTACAAATTTTCCTTTCACTTGGATCTATGAATTGTGAGTAATGTTCATTAGAGCTTCACTATGTATTTACATCTTCTTTTTCTTGAAAAGTCCGGTTTACATAGGTGGATTGCTAAATTAATTTCTCATCATACAGTCAATCACTTTCAGTGAAATAACTTCTAATAGGTTGCTTTGCTTTCTAATTAAATTCACCTAAAAGCTCTTGGGTCAATTTTGATCAAGGAATGAACATTGACTAAAATATTGAATGTCATCCTTCAAAAAAAGAAAGTCTTGCCTAGTTGACTTTCAGTCAAACTCATCTATTTTGATTTATCTTTTTGAGAGTGATTTTCCAAGGTATATAGGGTATCTAATACATCCATTGGCAAGCTAAAAAGGCCCACCACATATCTCTGAAGTTCATTTGGCTGGTACAGTGTAAAGATTTTGCAGCACCACTTCATCTTCATAAAGTATCAATCCATCTCTTCACAAGTGCATATATAACGGCATGAGGTGGGAAAATTTTTTACAGCATTTCCCCAAGGAAATGGAGTCCCAGAAAATTTTAACCATAAACTTAATGGCACACAGACCATTCCAACATAACATAGGGCTTTGCAAGCCCATGGCATGCATGCCATATACTCATATATAGACTCCATAACCTGCGAAAACATTAAAAAAATGCTAGCAACAATCTCTTTGTTGCATAACCATGTAGTTCCTACAACCATGTTTCCTGCAAACAATCAAAAACGTGTACTCATAGCACATTCATCCATACTTTTAAAATTAAAAAAAATGATCAACTTTGATGTATGCATTTCAATTGATGCATACACATAAAAAATATGCCATAGCATAAAGTAAAATGCCTGAAAATATAAACCATATGTCCCTATATGGTTTGACATCGAAATTACATGCATCTATTAGCAGTCAATGTGGTCAAACTATTCTTGTAATCATCATTCTGATGTAATAACGGAGATACCAGGAATTTTCGTAAAATGCTAATTTCTCACATCTTTCTATTTCGGAGCTTCGAAACGGTGTGAAGCCTTTAACCCTTACCCCTTTCTTACGAAGTATGGTGTTAAGTTATGTGGAAGCGGATTCCAGAAGTAACGGATACGGAATGAACAAAAATGCAGAGTAGTGAAGATCGAAGTCTGGAAGTGGAACACAAATTGTATCTATGATACTGTAACGTAATCGATGGTTTCTTCCGAATTCAGAACTTATTAATCATGAAGTTAAGATTTCGAATACATTGTGTTTATGGATTTTTCTGTATGCACTCATTTACATTGAAGTAAAGGAACAAAAACCCATGTTTACGAGTATTCATATTCGTAAATCCCCGTTCCCGAACCTGTATATTGTGTATTGTTAATCTATCGGCTATAAGTACCAAACATATGGCAACCAGGATGGGATGGGGTAATAGAGCACCGCACAAAGTAGATTGATGCCGGTACGAAGTGGCAAGGAGTACTTACAAAAGCCTCATCATCCCAATTATCTAGATGAATTTTTGCAACAGACACTCGCAACATGCAGTTGGAAGATATTCCTCTTGAGGAAGCAATTACTATTATAGAAGAAGTACATTTTTGGGTGGAAACTGGAGTTTTATCCCCCAAGCTTTTGAAGGATCTAGTCTTTGAGTGGAAGGATATAAAACTAGCTAAAGTATTGTGGCACGGGGAATTCAGTAGGATCGACCAATAGAACCACCTGTAGGAAGAAGAATACCCTGTAGAAGAAGGTCAAAGCGGCGGTAGCGTACCCTCGCCAGAATTGCAGTTAGCTTTAATACCCCTACCTCAAAAAGCTATATTACATACGCTTGGTAATTCGATGGCGAACAGGAACCCACTACCTATACTAAACTATACTCATTTTTATGGGTGAGTGGATGAAGATCTTGATGTGCACATACATACATTTGAGAATCAGTACTTATTTAATCATCATAATCTGTATGATAATCGACACAAATTTCAAGTGTTTCAAGCCACATTAGTCGGTGATGCAGTCAAATGGCTTATTGAATACCCTCCCCATTACTTTTCCACATATGATGAGTTGAAGGATTCTTGGAACAATTCTAGACTGCATAGAGTATTTCGGAGTTACATTCTTCACTTTAGTATATGTTGCAAAAAGGGACGGTTGAGCAGTATGCATTAGATTTCAGATCTGCATTGCGGCAGTTTTCGACAGATAAGTGTCCTACAAAGGAAATGCTAATAGAATTCTTTGTGGACAGATTGCAGCCACCCATTAAAGAGAAGATCTATATGTACATGCTTGCACAATCTCGTACGCTAGATCAAATAATTGACTTAGCAATCCATATGGATCAGATGATGCAGTTTGCCACTGTTTGGGGCAAATTTGCCTACCTGGGATATTAAGGCTGAGGATAGGCTCTTTGATTTGGAGATTTGTAAGAGATTGGACGCTATTTTCAAGCCGGAAGGTGAGCAGTCTGACCACACAGATTTTGAAGGACTAGAAACACCTCCTCAGAACTCAGGAGACAGGAACGGTACCACTAATAGCACCATGAGTGGACAACAAAAGCAGCAACAGCAACAGCCACTCCCACTTCGACCTGTTCCAACAAGGGTAACTTACACAAAGTTCGGTGGATTTCCAGATGACAACCCTGATTCACATGTGCGTACCTTTGAGATAAGTTATGCCGTACTGAACCATCCAATCGATCCGGCGTACAAGGCCATCGTATTCCAGTCAACATTACTCAATGAAGTAGTGAGGTGGTTAACAGAGTATGATATCAACCATTTTGTTACCTATGAGGCAGTAAGGGATGCATTTTTGCAGAGGTTCCGGCTGAAGAAGAACCCTGCCAAAATTTTCGATTACTTGCAGAATAACAGACAGAAGCCGCACCAGATTGTTCAGGAATATGCCACATTATTTAGAACTCATTTAAGACAATTGACTCCGGCACATGCTAATTTACCGGATGATGTTATAACCCAATGGTTCATTAATGGTTTGACCCCATAGCTAAGACAAATCATGATCATCCGATGTGTGGGTGCTATGACACTAGATGTTGTTATCGCGATGGCCCTACAACTAGAGCATAAAGTTGGAGGATTCATTGAAGACTTGGAGTGGCTAAAAGCCAGCAAGAACGTTACAGATGATCCGGCTAAACAGATGTATTGCACCAAGTGCAAAAATCCAGGGCACACCAGTGCTACCTGCGCCCTTAATTAGATATATTGTGCCATCTGCAATACCACCGGACACTCAACCGAAAATTGTGCGTATAATGCCAAAGTGCAGGGATGAGCAGCCCTAAATGCCATTATACAAGAACCAGGTCAGCCAGCAACCCACTATGTGCCACCGCAGATGCGAAACAATCAGCCACAAGGATACAGAAATTATCGAGGACCACGGAATACTAACTTCAATGCAAATCGATGGCAGGCAGGTACATCAGCGGAATGTACTTCTCTGCCACCACCTCGATGTCACTTTTGCGGTGAGATTGGCCACATCCAGAGATTTTGCAAGGATGCAGCAAAATATGACAAAAGGAAGAACAAAAGTCAAAACCCGATGACCAACATGGTCTATATCTCACCAGTGGAATCACAAGCAGCAGTGGTCCAGACAAGATCGGGTAAACAGCTGCAGCCAGCAATTGAGGTGTTCGAACCGGGTATCTGTGAGTAGCAGCGAATGCATACCAAGGCCAGTCAGTGGATCACTAAAGAACCAACTATATTCCCTGATTCAATTTCGGTGACACAGGCTCCCCTGCCAAAGGTGAGAGCACATGAACAAGACTCTACCGTGGTAACAGGAGAATCATCATCAGAATCAGTGAAGAGTTCAATTCCAACAGACAGGTATGGGATATTCTCTCGAAGGCTTCAATTACACTCCCTTTGGGGAAGCTACTGGCCTTGGTGCCCGGAGTTAGGCAGCAATTCCAGCAATAGGTCAGTCTTGGATCTCCTAGTACTTCGACGATGACAACAATACAACCGGAAGCTAATTCTACAGTGGATCATTCAGTCCCCTTAATCACGGTAGGGCATAAAAATCACAAGATTACTCAAGTGCTAATTGATGGTGGTTCGGGTGTGAATATAGCAACTACAGCTCTCTGCAAGAAATTGGGGTGGACCCAAATCGAGCCTGTCCAGTTCTTTGTCAGAATGGCAGAGAATTCCCGAGTCCATCCGGTGGGACTAGTACGGAATATCCCGATTACTTTGCAGGGTACTACAATCAAAATGACTTTTGTAGTCTTAGAACTACCAGAATCCAGCCTCGACTACAATCTACTTTTCGATCGGCCATGGTTGAAACAAGCCAAAGTCATACAGGGCTGGTCAGCACAAGAATTGACTTTCAAAGATAATCACCGTAAATATGTTGTTAAACTAGATGCCATCCAGCTGTGCGAGCTTCATGCCAGACCATATGTAGCGGAGCCGGTCCACATGTTGGATGGCTTGTCTAACGATGAAGAAGAGGCGTTTCTGAAGAACAATGGAAATTTGATTTCCTTAGGTACTATAGATCTTCAAGCTGTAGCAGACAACTAGAGTCCGACAGCCTGTACGGTTGTTCTTGTGACCGGAGATGCAAATGCAGATGATAGTGTTGCTATGGATGGAACAATCCAATTACCGAATGAACCCCAATTATGCAGCACATGTCAAAGCAGAACTCGATCGGTTATTGAAGGTGGGATTCATTGTACCAATCGAGCACGCTGAATGGATATCTCCGATCGTGATTGTTCCGAAGAAAAATAAACAGCTACAAATCTGTGTGGATTACCAAAAACTGAATGCAGCCACGGTACCTGATCCATTTCCTCTCCCCTTTCTCGACACAATGCTACACAGAGTGGCCGGACACGAGATGTACTCCTTTCTGGACGGCTATAGTGGTTATAACCAGGTGCGAATGGCTGAACAAGACATACCGAAAATAGCTTTCATTACGAACTGGGGTGTTTTTGCTTGTACAGTCATGTGGTTTGGGTTAAGGAATGCTCCCAGCACATTTCAATGTTGTATGCAAGAAATCTTTTCACCCTACCTGACTACTTTTATGCAAGTCTATTTAGATGATTTCTCCTTATTTGGCAAGATTGCGGAACACCTGTATCATTTACGGTGCTGCTTTGAGAAATACCGTGAATATCGACTCTATCTGAACCCGACAAAATCTGTTTTTGCGGTTTCTTGTGGTAAACTACTTGGACATATTATATCTGCACAAGGTATCCAAGTCGATCCAGACAAAGTCGCAGCTGTGTTGGAAGCACCCGTCCCTACAAAGCCGAAAGAAGTTATGCGCTTCCTGGGTCAAATCCGGTGGCACGACAGACATTTACGGTGGTTAGCTCATTTAGCAACACCACTCAATCGGCTAATGACTAGTACTCCACGACAGTTCGAATGGACTCCGAAATGCCAAACTGCATTCAATCATCTAAAAGGATTATTGATGCAGGCTCCAATTTTGCAACCTCCTAATTGGGACTGCCCATTCCATGTCTTTGTAGATGCATCGGATATAGCCATTGGCAGTGTTTTAATGCAAAAACGGATAAATGGTTTTGGCCTGTCTATTATGCAAGTCGCCGTCTAGCTCCTGCTGAAAGAAATTATTCACTGACCGAAAGAGAATGTCTCGGGTTGGTGTACTCTGTGAAGAAATTCCGGCATTATTTTCTCGGCCGAAATTCACCTTTCACGTGGATCATGCCGCACTTGTATATCTCATCCGACAACAACATTTAGGTGGTCACTTGGCTCGTTGGGTTTTATTGCTACAGGAGTTCGACTATGAAGTGATTCATCGACCTGGTACAGCACATGCCTTAGCAGATTTTCTCTCTCGGTTGGATTCCGATGAAGCTCCGGTGGGAGTTGATGATACCACACCAGCAATTTACGCTGCTGAACCAGCTCGTGACGAATCTACCAAACATCCTGTGCCGCCTACCTACTATGATACATTGTTAACTTTTCTGAGTGATGGATGTCTTCCTCCTCATACACCTCCTGCTCTACGGAGGAAAATTGCAGTTTATATTCACAGATTCTGGTTGATCGTCGGTCAGTTGTACTACATGGACCATACTGGTGTCTTGCTTCGCTGTATTCCACCACATGAAGTAGACTCGGTTATTGCTATGGCACATTTTGCAGTAGATCTTACTCACTGGAAAATTCTGCAAAGTGGGCTTTGGTGGCCTACCATGTATAAAGATGTGACTCGGTTTGTGTAGCAGTGTGATACTTGTCAACGGTCTGGACAGCCATTACAGTGCCACTTCTTTCCTCTGCAACCTGTATTACCTTTGGAACCCTTTCAGAAGTGGGGTCTTGATTTTATTGGGCCAATAACACCACCAGCAACCCTTAGCAACAATCCATATATACTAACATGTACAGATTACGCTACCAAGTGGGCAGAAGCTTGGGCCTTACGGTCCGCCACAGCTGTTTCGGTGGCAAAATGCCTGATGAAGGACGTATTCCCGCGTTATGGATTACCTATAGAACTTGTGATAGATCAAGGAACACACTTTGCTAACAATTTAATGCGCGTACTAACGCATACTTTTCAAATGCTGCATAAATTCAGTTCCCCATATTATCCCCGTGCTACTGGTTTAGCTGAAAGTACCAACAAGACGTTGTTGAGTATGCTTCGCAAATTGGTCGTAGAATCTCCAGAACGTCGGGATCAGTTACTACCCGCAGTGTTATGGGCATACCGGACTACATACAAAGTTGCAACCGGAATGACCCCTTTCAAGCTTGCTTATGGGTTAGAAGCAATCGCGCTGATGGAGACTGTAGTGTCAAGTCTACGCGTGGCCATAACTCAGAAGCTGTTACCCGAAGACTCTTTGTCATTTTGGTTGGATACACTCAGTGCCTTGGATGAACATCGTTGGGAAAGCTTCCTAACTCTTCAAGAAGATCAGTTGCGGCAAGCTCGGACTCATGATCGGTTCCTCAAGACTCCAAATTTTACGGTGGGCCAACTTGTGCTGTTTTATAATGCTAAATCAAATCGTTCTGCTGGGAAATTTAAATTACGGTGATTCGGTCCTTACCGGATTAGTGAGCAAGTGGGACCAGCTACTTTTCGGTTGACTACCTTGACCGGAATTCCTCTTCCTAAAGTAATCAATGGTTCAAAGCTACGCCCATATCACCAACCATCTGATCACCACTAACGTGTTCCTCATTTTTCCGTGTGTCGTTTCTTTTCTTTTTATTTCCGTATTTTAGTGAATATCAACTGTAACTCTCCTCGTTTTGATATCTACTTATGATTAATCGCCGCCTTGTGATACTGATCCTGCACATGCATGCACGTCGTAATTATGGTGGTTATCATCTCAACACCACGCGATGATTAGGGTTTTCGATCACCTCACGTTGTTGTGTATCTACTTAATCTTGTTCCTTTCACTGTTAATCTCTATTGTGTCTGTGTGTTCTGTGCGCTGTGTTTTTTTTGTGTTTGCTGAGTATTCGTGTTCTTGTGACTTCGTGTGCGCATCATGGAAGCATTAGCCAATTTCGCTACCTTCTGTGACGGACTCCCTCAGGACGTGAGTGAGTTCTTGCGTATCCGCGGCCTATTGAACTTCGCTGAATTGCCTTGGCATTCAGTGGAGTGTCAACACTTTTATGCGCAGATCATATCTGCCATAGCCGCCACATCTGCCACCGAGCAATGTTGGCCGATTACATGTTTACCGTCTCGTGTAGTAATCACGTTAGCATCATTCGCTGAAGCATTTCGTCTGCCCATGGCAGGATTGGAGAATGGTCCTCTCCTTTCTATTGCCACCATGGTCAAATTATTCCCAAGGCACTCATCAAATGAGTATGCCATTTTGTGTTGCCCTGACCCTGAATGCACTGCATTACAATTCTTAGTTGCTATCCTTAATTTACAGAAACGTACGTACGGGATTTTGCGTCCCTTTTATTCGATGATTGATATGGCTTCTCGTGAGCCTATCAATTTCGCCTTTTCCGGTGCATTCACCGTGAATGCGTTACGGTCATTAAACATGTTAATAAGGGTGATATTCCGCGTTCTCGCCTTCCCCATATCCTTACCTTTCTTTTCCCGGTACTCCAAGCCGCGCAACTGCCTCCCAACGCTCCTATCTTGTTCCATGAAGACTATGTTCAAGTGCTCGAAGACGATGACGAAGAGGATGAAGATCTTTTCCAACTCCTTCGTCGGAAACGCAATTGCATAAGCCCGTTTGAAAGTCAAGTACAAGGTTCCACCGCAGCCAATGAAGAAGAGATCTTCCATGACACCGCAACTTTGATCCACCTTGATTCTTCTGCTCACTCTTCTCCCATCCGGCAACAGGAACAAGGCGCATCCACTACTGATTCCGAAGAAAGCTCTTCTCAGGAGAATTCTCAGCAGCAGACCCACGAAGATGTGCAAGCCATTGTCGCCGACATTGTTAATGAAGTGATCGCTTTGGTGGATACGATAATTAACAGAACTAAAACCACAACGCAACAGACAACCGGGATTGTGTTGGTACCTATCATGCATTCTGATGCACCAATTGTCCCAATTCAACCTATTGTCCCTGAAGCACCGGATTCCTCATCCTCTTCGCCTAATTATTCCCCACCATCCTCCCCTCACCTCTTATCAGCCTCTTCATCCCATCCACTTCCTCCTCCTCCTCCTCTTCCGGTTCCCATGTTTACTGTATTAGAGTCCACGGGTCGTATGCTAATCCAATTCTCACAACAGTTATCGATGCAACTCAGAATGGTCGCTGATAATATTCGTCAAGAATTGCAGCATAAAGTCGATATCTTAGAAGCAGATATTACTCCACTACAGGAAGAACTCGATGCAGTTAAGGCAGAAAATCATGGCCTACACTTACAGATTCAACAGCTTTAAGATCAGCTAGCACAGAGAGATGCTTTGCTGTGTCAAAAGGATACCGAAATCAGCACGTTGAAGCAAGAAATCATTGATAAAACAGATGCAATGACTGGCATAGGCAATGAAATGCATAGCACGCGGGAAGCATACAACATATTAGAAGAAGCCTCTCAGTCTCTGGCCACCAATGTACTTAAAGCTGAAGCAGAGCTGCATAAAACTACGGAAAATCTGTTCAAGCATGATCAAGAGTTACAGGAAGAGCTTGGCAGATATCTCCGTTTGAAGAAAGAATTGGAAGGAGTGCATAATGAAAGAGAATCCTACTATAAAACCATGCAGTTCCAATCTGAAGAATTGGAGAGAAGAGAAAAGCAGCTCGGTTATCAAGCAGAGCGTTTATCCAGAATAGATAAACAGGTTGAAGATATGAGATTGAGCCGTGACACAGCTCTTGCAAATGATTTTTACTTGCAGGAGGCATTTTTGCTGACGCTGACAAAAATTTTGATGAGTCAAGTGATTGCAACAAGTTCTGTTCGCACTGACGCTCAGTTAGTAGATCCGGAAACTTTAAAGTTAATGCTGGATTCTTTGAAATAGAAGATTTCCAGAAATTTTAAATTAGCTCGCACCATGTATGTACAGGGCATAGTAGATGAGCCCTAAATTTTGTTCCGTTGCGGGTTCAAGTCCACCGTGCGTGCCAGTGTAAGCCGCCGGACTGTATTTTCATAATTCCTATATTTTCCTATCCCACACGAACCGAAAGGTCGTAGCGAAGTGTTGTATCTTTTTATCAATCAATGAAAAGACATGGCAGTGACTCTCCGGTGATGATGAGCAAAATTGCCAGACTGTCTGTCTGGGCGATTGCAGTCATTGGAGACGTTGTGGTGTATGATTCGTGAAATCCTGAGTAAAGTTAACTCTTACTTTGTTTAATTGCATTGATTTGTGATTAACTCAGTACTGTTAAGTGGCCGATAATAAGTCTGTGCAATGGTGTTGAATAACTCCTGCGTTGCATACTGTGAAAAGTTTAACCAGAATCTTGATAGTAAGATGTATAAAGGATTCGATATTGAACATTAACGTATTGCTGATTGGATAAGTTAATTGGGAAAATTAAGTTACAGGGCCTCTGATTTATCAGACCCCTACCACTCCCAAGAACCCGAAAGAACTTAAAAGTGCCTATGACGGAAACGCACTTTTAACAAAAGCAAAGGTATAATGATTACCAATCATCAGTGATACAGAATATTGTGAAATCCTACAAGAATCACACATAAAATTGACTTTAGGGGCATTGCTAAAATTAGTCCCTGCATTCCGAACACAGTTATTACAACAACTGCGGAACAAATATATACCTTCCAAACATCCAGAACCCTCAGTTTCAATGGTATGGAATGTGCCGGACCGAATTGTGGATTATGTGGTACCAATGATCACAGTGCATTATAAAAATAAAGTTTATCCAAAAGTTTTGATTAATGGGGGTTAAAGTATCAATATTGCATCTACTACCACGTGTAAGCAAATGGGTTGGAACAATGTTGACGCCACTCCTTTCTTTGTTCAGATGGTAGACCAATCATGGGTCCAACCAGTAGGGCTAGTTAAAGATGTCCCAATTCGGATTGCACAAGTTCTCTTTAACATCACCTTTGTACTCGAACTAAAGGGGATCAAATTTAGATTATAATTTATTATTGGGTTAGCCATGGTTGCGCAATGCTAAAGTTCGTCAAAACTGGGATGAAAAGACAATTACTTTTCAAAGAGGTAATACTAAGCTTTTCGTTCCGTTGGATGACGAGCATCATTGTCTTCCGGAGCAGAAACCAATGCTAGCAGAGCCTCCGCATATGTTGGAGGGGCTCGACGAAGATGAGGAACAACAATTTTTGGAAGCCAATAGAGATCTACTCTCGTTCGGGGTCATTGATGTGAATTCCATCATTAGTTCCGAATGGGATAGTACGGTAGCTGTGGTATGTATGAGAGCTCCGAAATTGCAGGAAGAGGAGTGTATTGAGCCGGTACTTAAAGATCCCGTGGAGGATGGCCGAATATGCGTGGAAGAGGATTCCTTAGAGGTGGTTAATTTGGGAACTCCGGAGGAACCTAAACCAGTCCGAATTTGTTCAGAGCTTGCTCCAAAATTCTAGATGGCCTTGTTTTCACTGTTACAATAGTATAGGGATGTTTTCACATGGACATATTTCAACATGAAAGTTCTGGATCCTAAGCTTTATCATCACTGAATATTGCTTAAATCAGATGTTACCCTAGTGATGCAGCAGTGATACAGAATGAACCCAAATTTTGCAGAACAGGTCAAGCATGAACTGGACAGATTGATAAAAGTTGGTTATATTGTTCCGATTGAGAATCTGGAATGGGTGTCCCCCATAGTGATTGTTCCAAAGAAAAATTAATAGTTACGAATCTATGTGGACTAGAGGAAGCTCAATGCGGCCACTTTACCAGATCCGTTTTCCTTACCATTTTTGGACAGCATGCTTGATGAGGTTGCAACAAGGGAAATGTATTCATTTCTCGATGGATTTAGTGGTTATAATCAGGTCCGGATGGTGGACGCAGAAAGCCCAAAAATTGCCTTTATTACAAATTGGGGAGTCTTTTGCATGTACTGTCTTGTGGTTTGGATTACGGAATGCGCCAAGTACTTTCCAGTGCTGCATGCAACAAATCTTTGCCCCATATCTTACTTCTTTTATGCACATCTTTTTAGATGATTTCTCTGTTTCGGCCACAATGGAAGCTCATCTAGACAATTTACAAGCTTGTTTTGACTCCTATCATCAAGCGCACCTTTGTTTGAATCTGAATAAATCCACTTTTGCAGTGAAATGCGGCAAACTATTGGGCCATGTAATTTCGCCAAAGGGCATCGCAGTGGATCCAGACAAGGTCAAAGTTATCCTTGACACACCCGCTCCCAAAACTCCCAAGGAGGTATTACATTTTCTGGGTCAGGTGTGATGGCATGGTAGGCACTTAAGGGGTCTTGCTCATATAGCCATCCCATTAAACAAGTTGGCCCATGTGAAACCAGCAGATTTTGTCTGGACACTCGACGCACAACGAGCATTTGAGCGCTTACAAAAAATGCTAGCCACAGCTCTGATACTGAAAGCTCCGGATTGGATGCAGCCATTCCATGTATTTGTGGATGCTTTCGATCGCGCTATTGGAAGTGTTTTGATGCAGAAGGAAGATCGAGGTTGGTTCCGCCCGGTATACTATGCGAGTGGCCGACTTACCATGGCTAAACAAAATTATTCGACGACAGAACGCGAATGCTTGGGACTCATCTACTCCATCAAAAAGTTTTGGCATTACTTGTTGGGCTGCACCTTCACTTTCCATGTCCATCATAGTGCGTTGTTGTATTTGGTTAAGCAATAGAATTTGGTAGGCGATCTTGGTCGGTGGGTCCTACTCCTACAAGAATTTTAATTCGATATTGTTCATCGCCCTAGTGCTAGTCATGCGATTGCTGATTTTCTTTCCCGCATCAATCATGGGGAACCTCTTGATGGAGTCGATGATTCTCTACCAGATGCAGAGGTTTTTTCAGTCATTGAAGTGGAGATCGCACCTCTCACTTACCCTACATGGTATGAAGAAATGCTTAGTTTTCTGGAGAATGGTGTTGCCCCATCTTATTTAAGTTTTGTAGCATGGAAAAAACTTGGCCTTCGTAGTCGTCAGTTTAGTGTTATTATGGGCCAGTTGTATCATAAGGATCCCACTGGTGTTTGGTTGCGTTGTGTTCCCCCACATGAGGTGCAGGCCTTCATTTTGGAGGCTCATGCTAGCGTAGCTGGCGGACACTTCAGTCATTCGATTACGGTGCAGAAAATTCAGCAGTCTGGCTTATGGTGGCCAACAATGTATCCCGATGTACAACAACCAGTAAGGAATTGTGATCCCTACCAACGCACCGGAGAACCTCGGGCAAGCCAGCACTTTTCGTTGCAGCCAATTTTGCCCCTCAAACCTTTTCATAAATGGGGATTGGATTTTATTGGTCCCATCAAACCCCCTGCTATGCGTACCGGTGCCCTGTATATTTTAACTTGCATGGATTACTGTACCCGTTGGGCAGAAGCATGGGCAATGAAGCAAGCTACTACACGAACGGTCACCCAAAAATTGCAGACTGATATCTTTTCGCGTTATGGTTTATCTCTAGAATTGGTTTCTAACCGAGGAACACATTTTTTGAATCAGTTGCTTGCTCAACTTACCGCCAATTATCAAATTAAGCATAAATTTAGCTCTCCTTATTATCCTCAGGCAAATGGATTGGTAGAAAGTACTAACAAGGTGTTACTCCAGATGCTTCAGAAATTGTTGTTGTATTCCACAGATCAGTGGGAATTGATGCTTCCCACTATCCTTTGGGCTTACAGAACTGCTTATAAAGTTTTCATTGGTAACACACCTTTCAAATTGCTTTACGGACAAGAGGCCATACTCCCCTTTGAATTTGTGGTACGCAGTCTCTGGATTGCAGTGGTGAAATGGTTGGTTCCGGATGAGTCTTTCGCATATCGAATGTATCAATTGTGGTGTCTGGATGAGCAACGTTATCATATCTTTTTACTGCTCCAGTAAGTGCAAACCCATCAGAAGCGATGGCATGACCGTAATCTCCGGACTAAAATTTTTTGCCCAAGGGATTTAGTCCTTTATTTTCATTCTAAGATGAAGCACAAGATGGGTAAGTTGAAATTACGGTGGACAGATCCATTCCAGATTCATGAGCTGTGTGGACCTAGATCATTCCGATCAGCTACGTTAACCGGAGAAGTTCTGTCGATGGTCGTTAATGGGTCTAAGCTTAGGCCCTATCAATGTTCCCGTTAAAAATTAAAAAAAAATTGTGGGATCTAAGGCATGATGAGCAGTTTAAATAATTAACATGCAAAACGTACAAACCCTTAATGGATGGCGGCGGCTACGATGATTCAAATATGAATGATGAGTTCTTATTTTGCAAGCCAGCAATCAGTGTAGATTCGCGAGTTATGATCCTTTGATCACTTGTCATGATGCAAACTTGCAGTTCATCACACAGGCAGATTAGGCATAAAAGGCTGCGAACTATGCCGAATCCAGCTCATTTGGTGAATTCGCAAGCAGAGCGACTACAGCGAGAGAAGTGCGAAGATTATACAGAGCTTTTGTGCGTATGAATCATGAAGCAGGCGCATAGTAGCAAGACGGCAGTGTCATTCTCGGATTGTCACCTGCTCTACATTCTTGAGAAGCTATCCAAGGAGTAGAAGGAGTCATTCGAATGCAGAGGACTCCTACAATGCGCTATGCTAGATTGGCGCAACATTAGACCTCACCCCCAAGCAAAGGAGATTGCTATGGAGATAGTCCGATAGATAGAGGGTAATGACAGCAACGCACAGGATATCAGTATTCATATAGGGCAGGAAGTGGTGCATTTGTCGGTCGATCTAATTGTTGAGCAATACCATGTGGCTAAGGAGGGTATCACGTCGAGCACGGAGCTTGTTGATGTTGCAGAGATTTGCACATTGCTAGGCAAACCATGTTCGGGTGAATATCGTTTCGCGTAGCTGTCGGACGATAACCCGTTGAAGTTGGGTATGTTGTTAACAATGATGGTCATCAACTTTCTCGTTAAACATTATGGGGTGTCCTAGCAGCTCTTTGCTCTGGTGAAGGAATCTGCGAAGACCCAGGTAAATTGGGTAGAAATTATTTTGCGGAAGCTGAAGAAGGAAGTCCGAAGGTTGTTTCGATGCATTGGACGAGTTGTTAATGCAGTACTAGACTCCAAAGTGGGAGTAATCTTTTCCCTACTCTTTTTGACTCAGGAATACTTACCTCGAGAATATACAGTATGCTCGAGTAAAGTATTTTTATAGCTTCTAAAGAAATGAGCGGCAGAGCGGAAATCAAGAGGGAACACTTCTCAGGATCAGGTTGAGACCGAAGTTGATGAGGAAGAAGAATATAGAAAGCGCTAGGTGGAGGAGAATTGTAGGGAAGAAGCTAAAAGGAAGGCCAGAGAAGAAGACAAAAGGAATGCCAAGGAAGAATCCGAGAGGAAGGCAAGCGAGAGAGAGGCAGCGAGAAAACAGCAAGAAGAAGAGAGACACATAAGAGAAGAAGAGGCAGCGCGAAAGGAGGAAGAAAAAGAGCGATGCTGAAACCAACAACAGGATCAAGGTGGTCATTCCGGTGAGTCTTTGAGCCGAATACGAGTATTATATACATTTGAGGAGTGTGGTCTAGTGGACAAATGGAAGACCAGAGAAGACAGGGTGAAGTTACCCCCACTCTAGTCCATAGATGTGATATATCTGTGGATGTTTAGTAATGAGACTGTTGGACCGGAACTCCTTGGAGATTTAGCTTGTGGTTTGGCTTGGAGTTCAGTAAAACTTAAAGATTTCCAGAAGAAGTACAATGCTATGATGCTGGAGAAGGATAGTTGGGTTGCAGAGAGGGAGCACATGGTAGCTCAGGTCAATCAACTCCAAGGAGAGATAGAAGTCGTCAGAGCTGAGAATATAGATCGAGTCAGCCTGGCTAATGAAGAACTAGTTGATGAGTTAAATGAGACATTGATAGAGAACAATACTCTGAAAGTCACTATAGAGGAAAAAGCAAAAATCATAGCTCGATTGCAAGTAGAGATCGGCCAAGTGCAGAAATCGAATCAAAAATTAAAGAAGGGTAATAAAGAGTTAGTTATAAAGTTGCAGAAGGTTGAGGAGGAAGTATACAGATTAAAAGTTAAAGTTAAAGAACAGAGTGGAGAAATGAAAAGGGAAAGTATTTGAACTGTGGAAGTGGAAGAAAGACTAGCAGTCCAGAATTCAGAGTTTACTGCATTGGAAGAAAAGCTTCGGACTCTTCAGGAAAACCTAAACACCGTACACGCACAGATCATAGGAATACCTGAGTTGGAGAGACAGGTAGAGCAATGGAAGCAGCATTGCGCATATGAAAATATGGTATTGGAAGATAAAGAGGCAAAAGTGGATAAGCTCCGGAAAGTTGCATCAATTTTGGAACTTACTTGTTAGACTAAGTTAGATGAGATGACGAAAACTACTACGGAATGTATCACTAAATTATCATATGTAACTTTAGCCTTTGATAAATTATTAGAGGGTTTTCAGCAAAGAATTCCCGAATTAGAAGCTTCTGCTATTAGTTATAGGAGTGCTGGTTAGCAACTATTAGACCCTAAGGAATTTTTTGAAGCAGAAATATTATTAGCCAAAGAAAATCTTAGAGAAATGTTCAATGAGTTGCACTATTATGTAGAAAGGATTATGTTTTCGCAATTGCAGAATCAAGAAGATGATTTGTAACTCCGTATATTTGTAAGTTATGGGTTTGGATCCACCGTGCCTGCCAGTGTTAGCAGTCGGTGTGGTCGAACTATTCTTGTAATCATCATTCTGATGTAATAACGGATATACCAAGAGTTTTCATAAAATGGTAATTTCCCACATCTTTCTATTTTGGAGGTTTGGAATGGTGTGAAGCCTTTAGCCCTTACCCATTTCTTACGAAGTACGGTGTTAAGTTATGCGGAAGCGGACTTTAGACGTAACGGATACGGAATGAATAGATACATAGAGTGGTGAAGATCGAAGTCTGGAAGTGGAAGACAGATTGTATCTATGATACTGTAATGTAATCGATGGTTTCTTCCGAATTCAAAACTTATTAATCATGAAGTTAAGATTCTGAATACATTGTGTTTATGGATTGTTCTGTATGCACTCATTTACATTGAAGTAAAGGAACAGAAACGCATGTTTACAAGTATCCATATTTGTAAATCCCCGTTCTTGAACTTGTATAATGTGTACTGTTAGTCTATCGGATATAAGTACCAAACACATCCAATCATTTTTTATGAAACTCAAGACCTCTGCACCTTCCTCCTCAGGTCCCAATATAAACTTTGAAGTACCTGAAAACATCATATCACTTCCTGAAACATAAATCATGGTCAAATGATTACCAAAATAATACAAATTTACCTAAAAAATGCATATGTAATCCTTCTTTAAACCTTGCAAAAAAATTTTAGGACTTGCAAGTCAATATGGAAGTTTGCTTTGCAAATCCTTCTAAGAGCCATATCTTACAAACCAGGAAGGAGATTGCAAATTTTTTTTAGGACTTCTTAATCTTATATGGAAGTCAATACATACACTATAAGTATACATGATTTTCTTTGTCAAACTAAGAAAAGTCCCACTTCATTTCCCTTTCCCAAAATGGCTACTTATCCAAAATAGCTCCTAAAATTTATGTGAAAATCATCAACAAGACTATTTTGAATATGCCTAAAGCTTGTGGTTTCTTTTATTTTAGGGGAATCCTTGACTTACGATAAGAGTATATATGCCATACTCTGCCTAAAAATGATTTCCCTCCAAGAACTTTGTCTGCTAACCCTTCATTGTCCTTCTCAAAGAGTTAGACAATTATCTTGAAATTACTAAAAAATAACAAAACTTTTCATACCTATGCTTAACATGAAGCTCCATGCTTTATCACTTTCAACCACTATGTTGGAGAGGATGTTTATGTAGCATGTGCATCCAATTTGCACCTTTCTTGTCTATTCTCGATCTCATATGAAGGTGCCCTTTTTACTCCTTTCCCTTTAACAATGGGGCTCCAAAAAATATGCCAAGAAACAATGCTTGTTGAGCATCCACGTGTACTTATGCAAGTCCAAATCCTACTTGTGAACATCTAAATCTTGCTTGTGAGTTCGCATAGTTTTGGTTCCTCCCTTTGACCCAACATGCTTTCCTTTCGATATAGATACATGTGAAATATTGAAGGACTAAATTTCCATGAAGAAGAAACCTCGTCATCCTTCTTTCTGCTTGTTCTTTCTAACATTCTTCAGCTTTCAATCCTAGAATACAGAATATCGGCAGCCATGATTTTCAGCATACAAGCATGGCTCCTTGGGTAGAAGAAGCACCTCCCATCGTTGCTAACGGAGTTCAAACCCCGCTTCTTGCACATGTGAAGGTCGATCAGAATCTCATGCTCTGATACCAGTATTATAACATATACTATTCTTTTGTTGACCATGGCTGCTCGCGCATGAACTACAAACACACAGAGACATGCATCTTCGAACCTCCCAGCCGCCAAGTTGTGTTATGCTTTTGTGAGAGCGATTACTCACACGTGAGTCTCCTAATGAGATAATAATCTCTATGGAGAGATAATCTTCTATCCCCTCTTCTACCCATACACATGGAAAGAGCATCCATCTGATGTCATGTGGTGAACTCCTCTTAAGAGGTGTTCCTACCATGACCCATAAAGTGATATGACAACCTGCACACTTTGCTTTCATGCTCTTTCTGCACAAAACCACAGAGCTGAAATACATACACTTTTTCATGTAAATCATCATTCAGAAATGCATATTTAATGTCCAACTAATGTACATTCCAACCATGACGAGCAGTAGGTGCACAACTGCTACGAATAGTAGTCATTCAGCAAGTGTGTGCATAGATCTCATCAAAATCAACAAGCGTAGCCTTACAACTGTCAACTATTCCATCAGGCTTATATTCAGCTTGTATACCCATTTAGTACCGATGGCCTTTTTTCTTGGAGGCTAATCACATAAAGACCAAGTACCATTCTTCATAATAACATCATGTTTTGATCACATGGCACCCATCTAACTTTTTGAAATTTTCTACTTCATCAAAAGAAACTGGATCATTCTCATCAGAAAGAATAGAGGTAGCCATAGCATAGAAAAATGATCCAAAAGAAGCACTATGAGAGCATGAATGAGTATGCTATGACATATGTGCATCTAATTTGTTATCTCGCAAAGTCTATACCAACCATTTCAGCATAGTTTTTGCCTCCTCTATATCAGCTCTCTCATCAAGAAGTGCATCATTTAAATTTGCATTAGAAATGGAATGATATGCATCATCATGTGAAACCTATAAAGGCTAAGAAATTGCCTCATTTGGACTAGCACTAGGTTGTTCACCTATAAAAAAAGGCAACAAACTGTGATACACATCTTTAGAGCTAACTAAAGTCTCCTTTGGTGCATGAAAGTAATAGTTGAATTGCATCTTCCACAAATAGAACATCAAGGCTACCAAAATGCATTTATTTTGTGGATGATACAAATGATAGCCTTTTCTTTTAGAATTGTACCCAACATAAATACATTTTATTGTTTTATCATCCAATTTTTTGTGTTGTTGTTTAGGCACTAATCCAAATTATCATAAATAAAAAATTTAATGCATAAATTAATTGAAAAGATCTATCAATGCAATCTCAAAGCAAGCACTTATTGATTTTGTTCATATGCATCATTCAACATGTTATAAAATAAGGCTATGATATGAGCATCTAATCGATTCAAAGAGATCTAAAATTTGACATCGTTTGAACATTCTCCTCTAGGGTCAAAATCTCAAGTTTAGAGTCAAATACAAGTTCATGTGCTCTTTAAACAAGCAAAGTTCTTAGCCTAATGGTTAATTCATATAGGTGGTGAGGACGACGTCTTGAGTTCAAGTCCTACAAGAGTCATAGGATAGAGTTTTGCCCCAAGAGCTCTAGAACGATCTAGAGGCATGGAGTTGAGTTAATTCAGGGACAAAAATGTTGGGGGAAGAATGTTATAAAGTAAGATTATGACATGAGGTATTAGAATGGCTTAGACATATCTGAAATAAGATATCATTTGGTCATTCTTGTATAGGACCAAAGACTTAAGTTTAGACTCAACTATAAGTTCATGTGCTCTCTAAACAAGCAAGGTGCTTAGTATAATGGTTAAATCATATGGATGGAAAGGAAGAGGTCTTGAGTTCAACTCCTACAACAATTGTGAAAGTGTTTTGCTGCAAGAGCTCTACAGTCTTCTAAAACCATCCACTTGAGTTAACTCTAATTAACTAGAACACTTGTTGCATATGTAGTTACATGGCTGACACTTGGATGGATAGTTTCAACTTTCCAAAGAGGGCAATCCCTTGGAGATATCTATATATAGAAGCATATGGTTGAAAGAAGAGTCATCACTCTAGCTTATGGTGATCCTAATGGTCTAGTTCAATAGACTATACTTATGGCAAATGCTTGGAAAAGCTTTTGAAATAACCTTTGATAATGGTGATATGCATATGCTCAAAAGATCTAGTACTTCTTAACATAGTAAATACGTTTCTCAATTCTGAAAAAAATTAATGAGAATATATGGAAGAGATATTGCTTCAACTAGAGGGCCAAAACAAATGCTTAAATTATTATAAACGATAACTAGAACACTTGTTGCACATGTAGTTAAATGGTTGATACTTCGATGGATAGTTTCAACTTGCCAAAGATGGAAATTCCTCAGAGAGATCTATATAGAAGCATAAGGTTGAAAGAAGAGTCATCTCTCTGGCTCATGGTGATCTTAATGGTCTAGTTTCATCAGAGTATAATTATGGAAAATTATTGGACAAGCTTATGAAATAACATTCAATAATTGTGGTATGCATATGCTCAAAAGATCTAGTACTTCTTAACATAATAAATACATTTCTCACTTTTGAATAAAATTGATGAGAATATATGGAAGATATATTGCTTCAAGGATAATCACAAATATTCAAATTATTATAAAAGATAATGCTATCAACAAGTTTAAATACATGGCCTACTTCCAATCGGCATCTTTTCATGTTAGCATATGTTTCTGCTCACTTGGATTATGCCCCTTGGAGAGAGATGTATATAATGGCATAAGCTTAGGAAGAGAGTTATCTCTCTAACTCATGGTGATCCTAATGGTCTAGTTTCCTCACATTATAATTATGGCATAAGCTTAGGAAGAGAGTCATCTCTCTAACTCATGGTGATCCTAATGGTCGAGTTCCTTCACATTATAATTATGGCATAAGCTTAGGAAGAGAGTCATCTCTCTAAGTTATGGTGATCCTAATGGTCTAGTGTCTTTACATTATAATTATACTTTCTTTAATCATTACAATATGCATATGCTCAAACAATCTAATACTTCTTAACACAATAAATACATTTTTCGATTTCGAATAAAATTGATGAGAATATATGAATGAGCTACTTCTTCAATTAGAGGGCCAAAGCAAATGTTTAAATCATCATAAAAGATAATGCTATCGAAAAGTTTAAATTCATGGCTTATATTTCAATTCGCATCGTTTCATCTTAGCCCTTGAATTGAAGAAAAATATATTTCGATGCATTTACAAAAACCACCGAACACCCAAAAGATCATACATTTCAAAACAGTTGGTCAAAACTATGTGCATCAAAGAGAAGAAAATTCATAAACCTAGCATGACATATGAAATAGACATACTTTTTCTTTCAACTCCTAAAAAATTACGTCCCAATATATTGCTTTATAAGGACTCGCATCCAATCCAACATTACATCCCAACATATTACTTTATAAATCCCAATATATAAATCCCAAGGCCTTCATTTATAATTGAAATATGAAAAAGCATGTTCTTACACGAATTATGGAACACTTCAAGATAAAGTGCTTTTGATTCAGAAATATTTGGTAAATTTCTAAAGAAATAGGACTTTGAAATGATCCTTTCAACTAAAGTTTGAAAAACTAAAATAGTTTGAAAGCGACCATTTGACAATGAAACTTGGTGACATCAATATCTTTGCTAGTAATGCATAAGAATTGTATTCCAAGTAAATATACGAGATTGAATAAAGGAAAGATTAACTTAGTTTATGAGGAAGCATTAATGCCTTGAGTAAAACAATAAAACATTATCAATAGACCTCAATGGCTTGCAATGTGTGTTGGAGTTAGACGTCTGCGGAAGCACATGAACAGCACACGGAAGAAGAAGAAGCTTGGAGCACAACACATAATATTGAATGTATTACTAGAGAATGTACAAAGATAAGTAGCCCATTAGGGAAATAGGCATATATACAAGCCGGAGGGAAAAAACCTCCTAAAGAGGGAAAAAGTACCCCTACGGTCCTAGAATGTCCACACACATCACTACCTAAATATATCAATAAATCCTCCCTGGGAGTGATGCGGTGAACAAGGAGTTGGCACTCATGTATAAGGAAGTGCCAAGCTATGTGGAAATCACTCCACAAAAGGAAGTAAGCCCAAAGATTTGCGAAAATCTTCAAACTTCTTTCTAGGCAGAGCCTTCGTGAAAAGGTCTGCAATGTTCTCCTGCGTGGGCACATATGCCAAGCTGATCTCCCCAGCAGAGAACCTCTCCCTGACATAATGATAATGCACCTCAATGTGCTTAGTGCGAGCATGGAACATAGGGTTCCTCACAACTGTCAATGCGCTCTAACTGTCAGTGAAGATGGTGGTGGCAGAAGACGGACCTACACCCATATCAGCCATAAGGCATCTGAGCCACACACACTCAAGAGTCGCTGTGAAAGCTTCCCTATAGTCAGCCTCACAATTAGAAGTGGCCACAGTAGGCTGCTTCTTGCTCAACCAAGATATACATGAGCTACCAAGCATGAAGCAAAAGCCACTAGTGGACATACGAGTGTCATAGCAACCAGCCCAAACAGAGTCAAAAAAAGCATGCAAATCTGGTGGTAGTGATCCCCCCTTGGGATAAAACAACCCAAGTATTCGAGTACCACTCAAGTAGCGAAAGATGTGCTTAATCGCCTGCCAATGCTTGACTCCTAGGCAATGCATAAACCTGATCATCTGTGAGATATCGAACTGAATATCTAGCTAAGTAATGCATAAGTAAATCAGGCACCCAATAGCCTGCTAATAGAGAACAGCATCAAATGCATATCTAGCATCATGAAGACTCAATCGTAAACGTGTCTCCATAGGAGTGGCAATAGGTTTAGAGTCTTCAAGGACAAAATGTTGCAATAATGTGTCAATATATTTCGTTTGACACAAAGCCATTCCACCATCAACATGCATAAACAGAGTGCCCAAATAATTATACAAATGCCCCAAATCAGACATCTCAAATGAGGCATGCAAATTAGCCTTAAAATCAGCAATATGCCTCTCATGAGGACCAGTGAGTAGTATGTCATCAACATAAACAACAATGATCAGAAGCACATCATTAGCATGCTTAACATATAAGGTGCTTTCAGTTGAACTGTTCTCAAAACCATGTGCAATCAGATAGGCATGTATCTTCTCATACCAAGCACGTGGTGCTTGCTTTAAACCATATAATGCCTTCTTTAACCTGCACACTTGGTTTTCATGCCCTTTTTGCACAAAGCCATGGGGCTGAAAAACATACACTTCTTCATGCAAGTGACCATTCCGAAATGTAGTTTTAATTTCCAACTGATGTACATTCCAACCATGATGGGCTGCAAGTGCACAGATGCTCTGAACAGTAGTCATATGACATGTAGATGCAAAGGTCTCATCAAAATCAATGCCTCTTTCCTATGCATAACCCTTTGCAACAAGCCTAGCCTTATACCTGTCAACTGTTCTATCAGGCTTACGCTTCAGCTTGTAAACCCAGTTAGTGCCAATGGCCTTCTTGCCAGGAGGCAAGTCACATAAAGACCAAGTATCGTTCTTCATTATAGCATCATATTAAGATAACATAGCAACCATCCAATTTTCTGAATTTTGTGCTTCATCAAACGAAAGAGGCTCAGTCTCATCACAGAGACTAGATGCAGCCATAGCATAGCAATCTGATGCAAAAGAGGCACTATGAGAGCCTGATCGAGTATGATATGACAGACGTGCATCTAATTTCTTACCATGCAAGGTCTGCACCAACCATTTTGGCATAGTTCTTGCCTGCTCAATATTAGCTCTCTCATCAATAAGTGCATCGTGTAAATCTACATCAAAAATGGAATGTTCTGCATCATCACATGAAACCTGCAAAGGTTGAAAAGATGCCTCATTAGGACTAGCACTAGAATATCCACCTATAAAAAGAGGCAGTGAAGTGTCATACATGTCTTTGGAGCTAACAGATGTCTCCTTAGTACATGAAAGAGATGGTTGAATAGCACCTTCCACAAAAACAACATCACGGCTAACCAGAATGCATTTAGTCTTTAGATTATACAAACGATAGTCTTTACTTTCAGAACTGTACCCAACAGAAATACATTTTACTGCTTTATCATCCAACTTTTTGTGATGTTGTTTGGGCATTAATGCATATGCCAAACAACCAAAAACACGCAGATGAGCAACATATGGCTTGCAATCATGCCAAGCCTTATATGGAGTGATAGACTATAGTGCTTTGGTGGGATACTTGTTAAGTACATATGCTATACGCATGACAACCTCAAGCCAAAAACTATGTGGTAAAGCCTGGATCTTGACCATATACCTCTCCATCTCCATGAGTGACCTCTTCTTTCATTCAGCAACTCCATTCTGTTGAGGTGTATACGGAACTGTACACTGGTGTTTTATCCCACGTTCAACCAGAAATGCATTAAAATCAGAAGACATATATTCCCCCCCTTGATCATAATGGAGGGTGCCCATTTTACATATTGACAGATTTTCAGCCAAAACCAAAAACTGTTTGAAGCACGTGAATACTTCGGACTTTGCCTTCAATGGATATACCCATGCATGCCTGAAAAAATCATTGATGAAAGTCACAAAGTAAAGATAATTCCCAAAAGAAGGTGTCTACATAGGACCACAGACATCACTATGTATAAACTATAATTTCTGAGTAGCCCGAACTAAACCATCTTTTGGAAAGGAAGAATGCTGCACAAGTGAGCTGCCTAGTATAACCTCATCAGCAAAATCAATTGTTTCTTCAAGTCTTTGATCTTTGTTAGAAAACTATCCACAGAATCACCTTCATTGATGTGCTCACTCTCCAACTGTTTTCAAAGGGAAGCAACACGAGCCTCATTCCTAGCTTAATACAATGTGGTAAGTGTATCCCAAACATCTTTAGCTATTCTGCAAGAGCGAATGTGAGGAATAATGGCATGTTTAACAGACAAAGCTATCAAGGCATGTGCTTGGGCATCTCTGCCATCCCAATAAATTTGCTCTGTAGTAGGTGTAGAAGAAACCATAGCACGAACAGGAATATGCAGAATATCATCATCTTCGATACCTTCTGCATCAGCTTCGGTACCTGCAACTGTAACAGTTGCAGGTGTGATAGAACGTTTTTCAACACCCTCCATAATGTTCCACAATCCTTTTGCAACCAATACATGTCACATCATATAAGCCCACAACAGGTAGTTGGTACCATCCAACTTATCCTCAACAGCCAACATACGAAATACATCACTTCTTTCAGCCATGGTTCGTGACTAAAATACCTTGATGCAAAAAATTGATTGTATCTCAAAAAGTTGAATGGAACTGCCCAAATGAGTTCTGCTAAACCTATAGTAGACTTCGAGATGCTTATACTGGAAAACCAAAACGGGTATATACCTTTGGCACAAAAAGACGAAATAGTCTGCACAAGCTGAGACTGCAATCGGAGAGGTGTAGACGATGCCCTAGATGAAGCGATGACCTGCTCTGATACCAATTGTTGGAGTTAGACATCTGCGAAAGCACGCGAACAACACACGAAAGTAGAAGAAGCTTGGAGCACAACACTACTGAATGTATTACTAGAGAATGTACAAAGATAAGTAGCCCATTAGGGCAATACGCCTATATACAAGCCGGGGGAAAAAAAACTCCTAAAGAGGGAAAAAAGTGCCCTAGCAATCCTAGAGTGTTCACACACATCACTACCTAAATATATCAACAATGTGGAAATTGGATATCCCACCAACATTTAGAGGTTGATTGATGTTCAAATTTTGCTCCAATGATCTTTTTTTTAACATTTATCAACAATGTGGAAATTGGATATCCCACCAACATTTAGAGATTGAATGATGTTCAAATTTCGCTCCAATGATCTTTTTTAATATTCTAATTCTCTTAAAGATAGAGAAAATGCTTCAATATTTTATTGAAATAGATCTTTCAAAAGTTAAAGTCTTGAGTCATATGAAGTTTGATTCACATCAAGTTCAAGTTTCTTAAAAGTTTGAATTGGTTACATAAATATTTAGTTCTTTGCTTTCAGTTGTCCAATGTTTTTGGATTTGATTCACATAGAGTATCTGTCCAATGTTTTTGGATTTGATTTACATAGAGTATCTAGTTTCTTGGAGAAAAGACCAATCATTTAGAGAAAAAGTGAACTTTGCATGGATCTTGTAAGGATTCCTAATTTCAAAGGTTAAAATGAATCTCTATTAAGAGGTAAGAAAAAACCACCAATGGTATTGTATATTAAAATAAAAACTAAAGTCAAAGAGAGGATTGGTGTGCTTTTCTAGTCTTTAGATCTCTTGGTTGGATAGCCAAGATGAAATACAAAATTTGGAAACTAAAAGTCAAAAGACAGCACACACTCTCACCAAAAGACAAAATAGGAAGACTCTTGAGAGAAGACAAAAGAAAATATTAGAACGGCCAGGATTTCTACTGCTTGGATCTTATTAAGCCAGAATTCTAAAAATTGGTACAAGATGGAATTGTTAAAACAGATTCTCAAGAACAAAAAAGATCGAAACGATTGTCCGAGCTCGCATAGCTTAGTGGCTGACACCTTGAAGTTGTAGGAAGAAGTCTTGAGTTCAAGTCTTGACTGGACATGTCCATGAGTCTCGCATGATGGATATCTCTACCTTATGAGGTTGGATGTGTGAATGTATTTCCAATTCATTGTATTCTATAAAAAAAAGATCGAAACGATTTCATTGATATATACACCTCCTCCACGACTCGAAACCCTTGCACGACTCGAAGCGCTCTTCGACTGCTCCGATCGGATACAGCAGTAATCTTCACTGCAATGCTTAGGAGTCGGGAGTCGGGACGCAGTTCGGAGGTCCGACATCTTTCAGACGTTTAATGAAGAGCTGAATGTTTGTATAGCTGGAACCACCCTCCAGCCTTGCGAGGTCGCTGCTTCGCTGAAGCCGCCTGGCGTTGCTCCGGAGCTCTTCACCTTCCTTGCCTTTAGTTACCATAGCAAACGCTCTTTGCAGCGCGTCTCTATCCACTACTCCATCTGCGCGGCTGCTGGAAAGCCTCAGCCCCATCTTCCATACCTCGCTTGCGAACTTCACGTCCATGAACTGGTCGTAGAAAAGCGGCAAGCACAACATTGGCACCCCACACTCGACAGCCTCGATCGTAGAATTCCATCCGCAGTGAGAGACGAACGCTGCCACAGCTGGATGACGCAAAACTTGACGTTGCGGCGCCCATTGAACTATGCGCCCTTGGTCCTGTGTCTGTGACAGGAAATCCGCAGAGATCGAAGAAAGACAAGCATCCGAGCTATTGTATACGGGGCCATGAGTGCGATGGACCCAGAGAAAGCGTTGGTTCTCCCTGAGGAGAGCCTCACAGATCTCATTTACCTGAAGAGGGGAACTTACTGCCAAGCTTCCTGAGCTTATGTAAAGAACAGATTTTGCGGGCTGTTGATCGAGCCAATGAAGACACTCATTATCTTCAATCCATAAGCTTGTGCTGAGCTCCCCTTTCAAAGGTCCCACCGAATACACAGGAACGCCCAGCCGTTGCCGAAGAGCTCTAAATGCGTCTGGCTCAAGCTCCTCAAAACTCTTGACGAGTAGTCCCGGTTTGCTGGCCTGGTGGTTGGGCCCCTCGCCTCTTGAGGCAGGGGCGAGGGTTCAACCCCTGGCAGCAACATGTAGGGACATATAAATCCCAGGAACTGATGTATGTGGCTGTTGGCCACCGTTTGATCATCCCCGCGGTAGTTGTGACCGCCTTTAACCCAGTTGTAAATCCCTATTCTTGTGGGATAAGGGGGGTCCCATGGGTACTATGCCCTTCCTTGTACAGTTGTAATTTAAGGGGGGTCCCATGGATACTATGCCCTTCCTTGTACAGTTGTAATTTCAAAGTTAAAGTCCGGGGGAATAGGCCTCGGCCAAACCTCCATTTAAAAAAAAAAAAAAAAAAAAAAAAACTGTTGACGAGGATGCAGTCCCCCTTTTCCTTTATGCGCGTAAGGTTCCTTATGAGAACGTTGTATAAGTAACGATCCTCATCGTGAGGTTGTCCATCAGGCACGGGCGTCTGTGGCACTTCTGCGTTAGTCAGTGTGGGCAGGCCAGGCAAGGTTGCCTGGAAGATCTCTTCGTTCCGTATTTTTCTGTTTTCCAGCATCTCCATTACTGCAAGACGAGAACACAGATCTCTCTCTCTCATAGACACACACGCGGACATACCTTTCTCCATCGGGACGATTCTTTCTTGAAGATAATGGAAAAACAGTAGGAAACTTGCACTCGAACTGCATATCCACGCCCTTGGGAGGGATACGGACTCCATAGCTTTCAACATGATGTCGACGATACAGATGTCTGAGAACACACATGTCACAGGATTTTCCTAATGCATATGCCTCTGAAGAAGCTGTGAGATGGCGGGCACGGCGTTATCCAAAGCATTCACGGTAGTTTGTACTGTGGATTGAAAGAGCGTCTGGAAATCCAGGCCAGGAATAGGAAGGAACGCAAGTGAAATGCGACGATCGACATCACGAGAAGATTCTCCATTTTTAACATCCAGATCAGACTCAGCGCAGCTGCTTCCGTTCTGCCTGTGCTGGCTGCCTATGAGACGCTCGTGGACGGCATGAATATTAATGAAGGTAACAGAGAGAGCGTCGTGAGGGGGTGAGCTAAGCGTTTCACACAAGCGCATCAAAGCACTCATATGGCTTTGGGCTGGAAGTGGGAATGCAAACCCACGGAGTTGCAGACGGGAGGATGTCGCCATGGCTAACACGTCACAGACTCACAGCAAAACAGTTCTCTTGATGCGAGGAGCTTATTAGAGCAGGAGACGACTTTCAGTTACGTCTCATGTCATGTTCATCTTCCCTCCTCTCTTTATGATCCCCCTCAAACCGCCCTTCTTCATTACTTTTTTTTTTTCTTTTTTAAATAAAAGAAGTTCGGTCTTAGCCTCCTCTCTCACACTTGAATTAATTAAAAAAAAAATACAAAACAAGGAGAAAAGTGCTCATCAGTGTTCACAAAAACCCCCTCTTATATCGTACCCTTAAGATTGACAAAAAATGGCTTCTTCAATTTGATGCCTTATTTTACACGCCTAAAATTTTGCATGATTCTTTATTTTACAGGCTCTTCCATGGAAACATCTTTTTTTTTAAGACTATAAAAAAAAACCCTTAAAATAAAGGTTCATCTGAAAACCTTGGATAACTATATATATATATATATATATATATATATATATATATATATATATATATATATATATATATATATATATATATATATATAATTAATATATATATATATATATATATATATATAACTCTCTCTCTATATATATATATAAGTTTGACAAAGTGTATTTACTATTATGCAATATGGTGCTTATCTCCAGGAGCCTCGCGTAGTTGAAATTTGAAAGCCATTCGTGAATTAATTTGGTGAAGATTTTAATACACCGCCTACATTCTCGACTCGCGACTCTCAGAATTCGAATTTATAGTATGTACACAGTACTACCCTAGGGCATGAGCGATGAGCACTAGGGACTCCTGAGTCGTGACTAAGCTTCGAACCCTCTAGCATGGCTCCAAACTTTCAACCTCAATCAGGCTACAGGCATATGCATTCTACGGAAGCGCATCATGCACACTGGGCACTGTTCATACAGTTCGAAGTTCGTTAGTCTGGACTGAGGACTCTCTGTCATTTGGAGTTCTGTTGTAGTACTATGTTGCTTCAAACCCCTACGCAGAACCATCTTAGAGTAATGTGCACTATTGAAACTTCATCGTATTGTTTGTGAGCTTTGGCGCACTGTTGGAACTTCATCATATTGTCCATGAGCACTCATGCTTGACTAGGGGTTTCAACTTTTGATTTTTTTTGATGTCAGATTTTTTATGAGGTAATTGCAAGGGTTCGAGCAATGGGAAACCAAAAGTCTGACAAGGAATAGATCATTAGAAATTGGTACTTGTCACTGGACACTTGTTCCGCTCCAGCCTCGAGCCACCAGGTATATTACTAAATTCCCTATATGTCATATGATTTGTTTCCATTGGCATTTACGTACTACGCATGTGCAGTGTGGATGATGTAGTAGTTGAATTCATCATATGGAGCTTCTCACATGGAAGTCCATTAAGAAACATAATCAAACATAATACAAAATGTTCTTACTTCGATTGTAAACAGTTTTCAATTGAATTCGGTAAACCTTAAATTAATTTTCATTTAAATAATCCACATTGTAAACTTTCGATCGAAACAGAAAGATTTTTGTGCTAATCAACGAACAAAAGAGATCAAAATGGAAGTGAGATTAAGTTCTAAAGTCTGAATATTCCATTTTCATGATGACAAGTGTAGACTATCTCGCTCACGCCTCACACAAAGACATACGTCTGTGCGTGTAAAAAGAAATCTCAAGGTTGTAGGCATGTTTCCATCGTTACTCTCGAATTGGATAAACCTGATGCTAAGAATTCTTATGCTGCTGTGAATTTAGAAGTGTGCCATGTTGGTGTCAGTATAATAGAAGTGTGGTCAGAGCTTTCGAAATTAAACACAGGCCTGAAAGAGGTTAGTAAGTAATTAACCACTACTACGAATGAGAGATAGCAGTTGTGAAGTAATCATATGCATTGCTATCAAAGGAGGTCATAAAGTAATCATATGCATTGCTATCAAAGGAGGTCATAGATTGTGGCAAAAAAGAGGGAGAAATGAGATTAAAGTGTTCACCATGATTAAAGAGTGGTTGAAAATGATGGCCTCATAACGTCAACACTAAGAGCTCACCAACGATGCTAGTGATGATGTCATGTATACGCAGGGAAACTCATCATGGTTAAAAAGAAAGAGGTCTAAGATTGTGTAAAGTAAGGGTAATATTGTGTAAAATAAGGAATTAGATGTAAAGGATGTATTAAAAATCATAGTTTATCGCTATGTTGTGGATGGGAGCTTCCATGTTGTGGAAGAATTGCAATTGCAATCATAAAACATAATTCATGTTTGTTCTTTTAAATTTTATCATGGCAATGTAATGGGTGTGGTTTTGAAAAGTTTTTTTTTTTAATGAATATGATTTTACCTATTTATTTAAGATAATGTTCATTTAAAAGTTGTGCCTTTAAAAAACCGACATTTTTATTTATTTGCCTTTAAAAAACTGGGGGAGACTACTCTTTGTCTTTTGAAATCGGTTGATATGGAAAAATCTCGGCTAACATGTAAAGAAGTAGGTATTTTGATTGGTTAATAATAAGGTTTTTTGTGAGCCCTAGTGCCCATGCGATCCCCGAAACAGAGGGGGTAGCTTCTTATTTTATCTTTTTTTTTTAAGGAAGTTCGGCCTTGGCCTATTCTCCCGGACTTTAATTAAAATAAAGAAGAAAAGTTACAAGTGAATGGGACTAGTGCCCATGGGACCCCCAAATCCCACAAAGCAGGGGACCAGTTCGGTAAGCTAGAGGGCATTACAAATGAGGCGTACAGATCTATCATCTCCCTCATGCGGGATCCATTTGGGTTTCAACTTGTTATCAACGAGAAGATAAATGCAGTGGTGCCTAAACAAAGGAGATCTCTTATCACGGGAGATTCTTTTACCTAAAAGAAACAAGGATTTCTCAATCGACTCTTCCTTTGTGGTTTGGCCAAAGTTGATAGCACATCGCTCCCTCCAAATCTTCCAAAGAGTCTCAACCTTGATGGCATTTCACAGCCTTGATGAGCAGCCAACCGCCTCACCCAACAGCGCCTGTTTCCAATTGATTTGGTTCGTGAGTCTCAAAAACCGTGTCACGTGATGCAAAATAACACAGGACTTAGGGCAACCGAAGAAAAAATGAACAAGATCTTTGATGCATCGATGGCACCGCTTGCGCCATGGAGGCACACCACAAATTATATTGGTCCTTGCATTGTACCAGATACCCTTATGCAAGATCTGCCACATGAGAATGGACTTTTTGATCTGCCAAATAGACATGAACTTCAGTTCCCATCGAAGTTTGGTCCAAGAAAGGCACCACGCCTTGTTAAGAGTGTGATGACCAACTAAATTTTCTTTGAAGTTGGGAATTCTAGATAGTTTCTTACCATTGCTCCATTTGAGGCCCTCCATGCAGGGAAGATCCTATCCGTAGAGAAGGCGGGTAGTTCAGCGATCCCATGCTAAACACCTCTTTTTGAAGAAGAGTCCATTCCTCGGGGGAAACTCTATGTCTCGAGTCTAAGTCTTCAAACCTGATCCATTGGCCGGTCTCTTGATTCCAGAGCTGTTTCCACTGCTTGAATGCCTTGTTCCAAAGCCGCTTAGCAGTTTGGAGGTTCCAAGTCTTGACCCCCCCTTATGCCAAAGATCGGAAACCAGATGGAGTCATTTTGTCTTATCCCAGCTGCCCACTTCCACTCGTCACTAATTCTGATAAATTGATTGGCTTTGTTCCAACTCTTCCATAAGGAACACACTAGAGCCTTTAGGGGACACTGGGTGGGGGGAGAACAAAAGTGTGAGGATCCCAATGTCCTTCCAACCGAGAAGACCAACTAAGCTAAGGTCTTTCAAGTTTCTGAAGATCAATTTAGCCCAAGAGGAATCCCTATTGCTCCAAGCTTTGATAAACCACTTTGCTGCCAACTTGTCAGCCAACCCAACGACATCCAAGATACCCAAGCCCCCGAGTCTTTCGAGCTAATACAAGTTTCCCATTTGATTTTGGGAATCCCCCTCCTATTAGGGTCCCCAGTCCATAGGAAGTTTCTACAGATTCTTTCCACTTTGGCCAATTCTTTCTCCTTTGGTCTCCAACACGAGATAAAGTATATATTCATAGAAAGCATAAATGTGTTGATAACCATTGCATGCCCTGCCAAGTTAGCTTGCATACCTTTCCAATGATTTAGTTTGCTATCCAATTTGGATAGAACCCAGTTCCATCGTTGGTCCATTGAGATGTTGAAGCCCATCGGGATACCATAGCATGAAACCAAGGAGCTTTCCGGAGCGTGGGAATCGGTTTGAAAGAAAGAGTAATCGGGTAGTGGTCCGAGATAGTCAAGTCTATGTGTTGGGAAATCGAAGGAATACCCCATTGGATGAAAGAACTTGGAGAAGCTTGTAGAAGGTAGAAAAGTGCGTTTCGAAGTGACTAAGTTTGGTCAAGCCAACCGGCACAAGACTAGCCCTTGAGCTTATGGAAACTCAAATAGACCTTATAGGCATGCAATACGTGCAAAGAAACACACTATGTACTTTGGAGAATCAAGGAGAATGAGTCGATACAAAACAGATAGGTTCGCAGGTCGACTAGCTCAAAAAACTTACTATTTATGGAAGAGACAATGAACTTCAAATGCCCATAGTGACCAGCGTGATTACAATTAGAAAACATCCTTTTATGGGAGTGATACACATAGGGTTGAGTGTATGGAATGCACAAAAGTATAAGAAATAAGTAAAAATATGCTATACGAATGAATGCGACATTCACCGGTGGTACTTCCTATTTTTTATGAATACGTAGAGATTGATCCCAAGACAGAAAAACTCAGATTTCTCCCAATCTACTAAACTAAATCCTTTGAAACTCTATACGCATAAACTAGACACTTATATCTTTCCAATAAGCCAACTTGCACTCAATTTGGAGCTTTGGAGAGAGAGCAACAGCCTCTGCAAGGTTACTATTGGCGAAGAAGATGATGCAGAGAAATGAAGGAGCAAGATAGTGATGGTCACAAGTGTATGTATATTGCTTCCATGTAATGTAAAAGTTATTTCAAGTGTTTATATTGACTTTAGGAGTGTTCCACGACTTCTACAAGTGAAATTTGAATTCAAATGAAGGTGGGAATGGTTTTTGGAGGGAATCAATTCACTTTCCTACAATCTAGGAAAAATGAAGATCTAGTTTGATCTACTTTTAGGTGATTTGATTGCTTGATTGAATGCAACTTCAACCACCACAAATTCGTGGGATTTTGTCTCTATCTTTCTACCTTTACATGTGTAAAGCTCAAGGCTTTTACAATAGTAAATGAACCATCAAAAATCTCTCAAAAAAATACAATAAATGAGCATAAGAAAAAGAACTCTCCAATGGATATTCTTTCGATGTGATAGCCTTCGATGTAGATCAAATCCACCTCAAGCATAGTGTAAGCTTGATGTTCCAACAGCTCCCCCTCAAGCTAAAGTATGCTTGAGTCTTCATTCTCTGATAGGTTGAATACCTGCCATAGCTTTGAATCTACAAAGCTTTATTCCATCAAGTGCCTTCGTCATCATATCTGCTACTTGCTTTTCAGTAGGAACAAAAGAAATGTCAATATCCTTTGCCATGAGCTTCTCCCTGATGAAGTGGTAATGGACTTCTATGTGCTTGGTTCTCGCATGGAAAATAGGATTTGCCGCTAGATGCATGGAACTTACATTATCTCCAAATACGTGAGGTTTGGAACTCACAAGTCCCAAATCTGTATACAATGCTTTTAACCATATTGCCTCTTGAGTTGCTATGGTCAAGCCTCTGTACTTTGCTTCAGTTGAGGATAAAGCAACTGTTTGTTGCTTCTTGGAACGCCATGACACTAGCTTTGAACCTACAAATGCTAAGTAACCAGATGTACTTTTTCTATTATCCTTAGCTCCTACCCAATCAACATCTGAGTAGATTTTGATATCCAAATCTGAAGAGTAAGGATAGAATATACCTTCGTTTGATTGTACCTTTAAGATACTTAAGTACTCTCTTAGCTGCATCCATGTGTGGACTTCTCAGTGAGTGCATGAACTAACTAAGCACTCCCACACTATATGAGATGTCTGCCCTTGTATGAGTAGCATATATCAAGCTACCTACCAAGCTTTGATACTCTTTAATGTCTTCAATTTTCTCACCTTCATAAACACTTAGTTTATGATTCATCTCCAAAGGTGTACCTGCAGGTTTAGTGTTCTCCATTTTGAACTTGAGAACAAGATCTTGAATGTATCTTCCTTGAGTCAAATACATTCCTTCATCTGTATATATCACCTGCATACCTAGGAAATATGTGAGCTCACCTAGGTCACTGCTTTTGAACTCCTCTTGCATGTGTCTCTTGATCCTTTGAATGCCATTTAGATCATCACCTATCACAATAATATCATCTACATATACACATAGATAGATAACCTCATTGTGATCCCTTTTGATGAATAGAGAAGGATCCGAGCTGCTAGCTTTGAACCCTTGATCTTGAAGATATGTAACCAACATGTAATTCCAAGCTCTAGGAGCTTGTTTCAATCCATATAATGCTTTCTTAAGTCTGCAAACATAAGATGGATGATTAGGGTTTTCAAAACCTGGTGGTTGTGACATGTATACCTCTTCACTTATCCAACCATTTAAGAATGCATTTTTCACATCAAGTTGGAGGAGTCTCCAATTCCTTGCAGTAGCTACACTTATCAATGTCCTGATTGTAGTCATCTTTGCAACTGGTGAGAATGTTTCCTAATAGTCTATACCATGAGTTTGTGAGCATCCTTTTGCAACTAATCTTGCCTTGTACCTGCAAACTGATCCATCTGAGTTTCTTTTAACTTTATATACCCATCTACAGCCAATTATCTTTTGATTTGGCGACATTAGAACCAAATCCCAAGTGTCCATTTCCTTTAATGTATCTATCTCTTTGTTCATGGAGTTTTCCCAATTAGGGTTTCCCTTTTCCTCTTGATATGTTGAGGGTTCCTCTGAAATAGAGTCTTTTGCCAAGTAGATCATTAGGAAAAAAGGTGAACCCTGGATGGGCCTTTTAGCTCAAGGAGTGATTAGTGATGGACCAATCAGAAGAGGGTGGTGGCCACAGTCTATACCCTATAAAATACTAGGTTGAAGGGGGAAGAGGGGACAAGATTCCTCTATGTTCAGGGTTGTCTTCTAGAGAGAGAAGAAATCTCGTAATCAGGCTGGGCCCAAAAATTCAAAATTTTTTAAAAGTTGTAAAACTCATCATAATACCATTAAATGACCTCCATATCACTTTTCAGGGTCAAAAGTGCTATTTTTGACTTCTAATTCAAAATCCGTGCATGTTTCTGGACTAAAAAAGTGACTTTTTTCAAAATGACTCAAAAAACTCTATTTTCCCTCTTCAAACTCCCATTTTCATACCCAAAACCCAAAAAGTCATATTTTTCACCTCTATTCCCTCCATACCATACAACAGAAGCATTGTTTCTCCTCCTACCATTCTCCCAACTTCTGCAGCAATGACAACAACTCTTACTCCCATGGAAAGCTCCAGAGCTCATAGGAGACCAAAGGACGAAGTTCACACAATGACGTGCCACAACATCAAAACAATGGAAGGAAGTTGGCTACCACAAGAGTTTTGCAAAGGTGCATGGGTGTACATGCAGCCATCTGGACTTGGTCCTCATCGTGTTCGAGATCGTGGAAATTTGGATCTTCATTGGAAAGGTAAGCTCTTAGGCTTCAAGCAGCAAACACATGGTGGGATGGTTGCTATTGTACAACATGTCTTCACAGTTTCAACCATGAAGTTAGAAAACTCCAATAGAATTAGATATCCAATCCATTGTGAGTATTTCTATTTTCTCAATGCTTCATGGTGTTAAATGTCTTAATTACTCATCTCATATGTTTTTCATTGCTACAGTCATATTTCCTTCTAGTTTAGTGGAAGAGCAACCACTTCATAGTCTCACAGGAACTTTCAAAGCATTACATGCAGACATTGGGGCATTAGTGTTTCCAGATGTACCTCCTGCTAAACTTATTCGTGAAAGGATCTTCTTTTACACTCACAAGTACATTGTTCCTTCCACAGATGGTGAATATGGAAGGTTGGAGATTATCAAAGTTGACTCTCTTCTTAGTTTAGAGTGGCCAAAACCTGATTTTTTGTCCATATCATCTTTCAAGCGTAAGATGGTGATGGACATACATAACTCTTTGAAATTCACACGAGTATCTAGATCAATAGGTCTTCATTGGACTCTACCAATCCATTGCTTTGTTTTCATATTTCAAGGCATTCCTTTTGTAGAAACTCCTACAATGTTCCTATGTAAAGATATTACATACGAAGCAGTAGAAGGATTGTTAGGGGAAAACTGGGGTTATGTAGAAGGATTGTCAAAAGGGGATAGATATCGTTGTAGAATTGGTGACACAGGTATAGGGTTTCGCTATTTAAAACATCGCACCTCATTGTACATCAGATTTTATTATGATCGTTGGATGTGTAAACTAGGAGAGTGGATACCTTTGCAAAGCTCGGAGGGATCTTTAGCTTCATTTGAAATTAATGTGAAGTTACCAAACAATGATATGGAGGTGGTTTTAGTTAATCAACATTGGAACTTGGCCAACTTGAGAGAGCACTTACTTATCGTGGGATATGACGATCTTCATGATTTCAAATTTCGAATACGAGGGAACAAGGTAAGAGTTGTATTCCATATATACATATAGATATATATATATATATATATATATATATATATATATATATATATATATATATATATATATATATATATATATATATATATATATATATATATATATATATATATATATATATATATCTTATTCTATCACTATTGTTCATGATTTGAAAATGTTTTACTCTTTTATGAATTGTCCACAGATTGGAAAGAGATTGGAAGACAAAATCAAGGTTCTTGCAGATTGGAGCATGGACGGAACTAACATTTCATTGTCATAACTCTTTTTTGTAAAGATACTGTGAAACCTGTAAACAAACCTATTTTTGCAATGAAAAATTTTTCACATTTGCTTCAAGGATATTTTGGCCACATTCTACTTGTATCTGTAAATTCTCAAGGTTTTTCTTGAAAGAGCATTCTTATTGTTTATTTCCTTTGATGTGATCTCAAATGTCAAAGTTTTCCTTTTCAAGACTCTTATGTTTTAATTTAAGGAAAAGTCACTTCTATGAAAAAGTGGGACCCATCACTTAAAAATTCTAGAAAAGTTATAAATAGGAGTCCTCTCTCCTCATTTCTCACTTTTGCAACCACATTGAGTGTTAGAACAGTCTGCATTTGCAAGCTATGGCTTCCACCTCTGTACCTACTAAGAGTGCACGCCACAAGTTTCTAGAATTTTTGGAGGATTCAGATTATAAAGGTCAACATTACCTATATGATCTTCTCTCCAAGGTTCCTGACCTCCATGGAACCGTGCAAATGAATGCCGATGCTTTGGAGGAGCTACTTCAATATATGCAAGTTCATATATTGCGTTTCTCCATTGAAATACCACCATATGATGGAACTTGGGTTCCATGTGACCTTCTCACCTACATTCACAAAGGTGATGAGGCTTTTGCAAAACGATTGAAACGGTTCCAGGCAATTGCAGAGGAAGCAGGGCACCTTCTTGATGAAACTGTGCCACTTATAAGGAAATTGAATAGGAAACGCAAGATGGGTCCAAAATATCTTTCATTCATTGCTGCCACAATTTTCTTTGTGAATGAGGAACCAGAACCAATTCCTCATGAGATCCCTCATCTTCTTACAGGTGGTTTTGTCGAGGATAAAAAGGAACCACCTCAAGAACCCTTGAATCTCCTATTAGAGAGAGAAGCTATTGAGAAAACTTATCCTCTTGGTGTGGATGATAAGTTGAAAGAAGTGCCTAAGCCATCCACCTCTTCGGAGCCAGAAGCAACTATTCCAGAGGTGGAGATTGAAACTTTTTCAGTGGTTCTTGTCGAGGGACAAGAATATTTGTTTTTACATGATGTAGAGAAGGCATTTGGGCTATGGCTTGATGAATGCCTAAGTTTGTTTTGTACTTTGTCAGAGTGTCCTTTGGATAGTACCTCTGAGTTGTTGGAGAAAAAGTGTTTGCCATTTGGTGACTCAGTGGCCGACACAATAAAATTGGTTTGCAATGACATACTCACAAGTGAACATGAACATATCACAGAAGAACAATTTAATAATGCACAAGAAAGGATATTGGAATAAAAAATTCCCTCCTCACCAGTAATCGAGCAGAGTGGGATGTCCCACTCCAGCATTAATTTACAACTTCAAGAGAGAGGAGAAGAAGAAGATAGAGTTCAGGATGTAAGTATCTTCAATTCATGTCATTCATTCTTACAAACACATGCAGCTACTAATCATAAAACTTTGTGCAGGAGGTGATTGAAGTCGACAAGTTTGCAGCAAGGAGCGGAGGTGATCGAGTGGCTCGTGGAGGTGGCTCATCCCTTGCAAACTACATTGGGAAACTTCCCAAAGACCATTTTGTAATTATCCATAAAGAGTTCAGTCCTCAGGGCCACTTCATGACATGGTGTCTAAAGGCCTTAAGTAAATTGCTTTGTTTATCAACCATTACACAGGGGAGTAATTGTATCTTTTTAGTTAAGAAATCCCTTGTAACTATAACCTTAGGTTCCAACTTTCGTGGAAAGGTCTTAGGCCAAATAGGTATATCTCTAGGTCTAGGTGTTAGAAATGTTGATCAAATAGCAAACTCAATTTTGACTTACACCCTACCCATGGCTTTGGAGCGTCGAAAGAGAGTCATTGAGAAACTCAAAGCCAATTGATGTAAACAATTGAATTAATATCAAATTTTCACTTTGCTTTATTTACAATTGTCTCAAGTATTTCTTTTTCAGTATATTATCTAAAATTCTTTTGGACCTGCATGTGATGTATTGATGTCATGTAGGGCATTGGGAGGACCTTTAGTTTCATTCTTTTGGACTCTTGATCATTGGGTAAGCCTCCATTAAGGTCTTCTAGGGCATTGGGAGGCCAAATAAGGCACTGCCACAGAAACGCGGGAGAAGGCCCTGCAAAACGTTTGCAGGGCCTTCTCCCGCGTTTCTGTGGCAGTGCCTTATTTGGCCTCCCAATGCCCTAGAAGACCTTAATGGAGGCTTACCCAATGATCAAGAGTCCAAAAGAATGAAACTATTAAAGATCTTGACATGCCCAAGGTTACCTTACATGAGACTGAACCTTCACTAGATGGATATTTTCAAGAATGCAAATGTTCTAACTTTCAAAATGCTCTGCTCATATGTTTCAAAGGTATAGGGAGGTCAAAATTTGTTCATATTAACTACCCCTGAACTATCTTTACTAGTCATGATCCCTCTTTCATATTTCAAAGGTTTTGTAGGGCATTAGGAGGCCAAATAAGTCCCTGCCACAGAAACGCGGGAGAAGGCCCTGCAAACGTTTTGCAGGGCCTTCTCCCGCGTTTCTGTGGCAGGGCCTTATTTGGCCTCCCAATGCCCTACAAGACCTACATGACCTTAAATGAAAAAGAAATTTTAGTACAGGGATATTATCACTAGATCAAAATGACAAGATAAGAAAACAATCATTCATATATGAGAGATTATCACAAGAAAACACATGGAAATGTAAAATGACTGCTCATGTTTCATTCTAAATAATGAGATTATAAATGGAATAGAGGAAAAGTGCTAATGTTTCATTGAAAATGGCAATATTTACAAAAAATCTCTTGTCCATAGAGATCAGTTACAAAACTTAGCTACGATCACCCCTAATTCTCCTAGCTAACTGTATGTCCTTCGGTTGTATAGTGACTCGCTTAGCATGGATGGCGCACAGGTTGGAATCCTCTAGCATTGATATCAAAAATGCTTCAGCTGCCTCTTGTAAAGCTTCTAAAGCTAGAGCTTGGATCCTTAACCCTGCACAATACCTTTGTAACTCTTCTTTGACCACCTTTGCAAAGGGTCTTCTAGGTATGAGAAGCTCAGCTGTCTTTTGATAGTGCCTTATCTCTGCAAATGCCTTCGTATATCTTCTTCTTCGTTGTGGTGCTCTAGCTTGTGGTGGTGGTGGTCTTCGTTGGACATTTTCTTGTGGTCTTGGTTGGGGTGGTCTACGACGAGGTTGAAAGAATTTCTTCTTCCGTTGCACGCGTCTTGAGCTTTCTCCTTGTTCAGGATGTTGTTGTTGGCTTTGCTCTCTCTCTTGATCATTGGGTATGGCCCCCTGATTTGATGGTAGTGTCTTTCCCGCTACAGTAACCCTATGATTTGTAGGTATTTCTTTGTTACCCCATGGTGGCAATGGTTGACTCTCATCACTTGATTGTGAACGTTGTTGAGACACATCCTCATGCGATTCATCAAAATCATCATCAGAAACTACCTGTCTATGAGCACGCTCCTTCACCCTTGTCTTTGTTGGTCTCTTTGGTGATGGAGGCTCATCATATGATGATGGTGGTGATTGGGGTTGATTTACGGCCTTTTCCCTGGATTGCCCATGTTCCACTTGTTCATGCAACTGTTCACTTGCAGAGCGCGAGACACTACGTCGCCTTCTGTGGTGATTCATCCATGGTGGCTTCTGAGTGCCTTGCACATAGGTAGGAAAGTTAATGGGATCCTTCCTTGCAGTTTGCTTTGTTCGTGCCATCCTCTATAGTGCTAGAATGTTGAAATGAGACAATGAGTCTCCTTTTATAATGTTTCACTTAAAAAGGTTCTGTTCACATCTGAATGGACAAAAAATAGTTTAAAAATTAAAAATTACCTGAAAAAATTGCAAACAAGAGATTAGTGTGTAGCAAACCTTATGAATTATTCAGAAAATGCCATGAATGTATTAAATGACTTCACTTCCATGATGAACCCTGTCGTGTTCTTGTAGCCCGCCATTGAGCATGACGTAAAGGTCCCAATGATGACTTCCATTTTTCACTAGCTAAGTTGTGTTGATTAAATCTTGCAAGTTTTGCAACTTTCGACTCCTTGGCTCGTTCCATTGCATATGTCCTTGAAAATGCAGTACGATAAAACCAATTAAACATCTCTTCCATATAGTTTGATTGCATTGCACCACCACCATGTCGTGTGTTCTTGAAGTAAACACCTCTAGCCTTGTAATGTGACTTCTCCATTCCTTGTGTACTAAAAATCTCCAATGAACCATATCGATGCATAAAAAATGCTCCATGTGCAAATAAAATATGCTGAAATGATATAAGTACATATAACACAATCTTATCAACAAGAAAATTGAAAAAATAAGAAAACTTACAATGTAATGTGTAATATTGCTCTCTCCCCAAGATAGGATGAAACACTTTGCAAACTCCATTAATGTATCTTGAAACAACTGACGGTCATTTTTGTTGGAGCTATTAAGACTCATTAAACCTACCAACTTATCTAAGCATGACCAAACCTTCTTTCGCCTATTACTAAGGTCAATTTGAGAATCATTATCAGTGGTGATCATGCACAAGTCTTTCCATAGCTCCCTGCATTCATTTTTCTTAGGGCTTACACCTGTTCTGAAAAATTTTCTTGCCTTCTTCCCTGTCATTGACACTTGTTGCAAACTATTTTGCGATTCACCAGGTTTTTTGACAACTAGAGTTACATTACCACCATGACAACCAATCGAATTAAGCAACTCTTCCAATTTTTTGATTGCTTGTACAGATTTATCAATTGGCTTCATGGAAAATGCATATTCTATGTGGAGCTTCAACAATCTATCAAATATTCTCATGAAAGCATGCAATGTGCAAAAGTGAACATTAACTAATGGAAATGGAATAATGGGATTCCAATCTTTATCTAATGTGTCACGGTTAGGTATTTCTAACATTGGACACCTTAACAAAGATCTATCCCATTCCGTGGAAGTAGGTGCATCTATGTATTCATCTAAGCTAGATAGTACTTTTTGTTGTCCCTTTGTTACTTTGTAGCCTCGAGTACAAAATGGACATGGATAACGAGCAGATGCACCTTGCTTGCAACCTAACATGCATTTGATAGTTTTTAAATCCCCACCCAAGTGCCAATCTATCTCAAAATCACCAAAGTTTTCTATGTGGAGCTTTGCACCATGAATTTGAGAAAGTATTACTTTAGTGATCCATGGGGTCCTACTAAAAATCCATGAAAGAACATCATTGGATTCTTTAGGTACTTCAATAGCACCTAACCACCATATGTCTTTCTCGGATTGAACACTATATGTAGACTTAGAGCTAGAGTTACAACTTTCATCAGATATGGCATTTCTCATAGCTTCATTCATGAGTGTCAAACTCAATCTCTCCATTCGTCGTCCCTTTATAATCTGGCATTCATCTAACTTCAATATAAACTGTAATTTGGTATTACAATCTGCATAAATTAGCAAAATCTTTATAACATCAAAATACAATGTATATCAAGGTAACAATAGTGCACATACCTGGTATAGTAGATTTGTAAAATTGAACCATTGCCTGTTGAAGCCTCTCCAAATCCACGAATATGTTGTTGTACTTTGTGTAAGAAAATCCATTTCCAACTGCGCTTTTCAACTCTTTTTTGGATGTAGATAAATGATAAATAGACATAGGCATAATATCCTCTATATATAAGTAGTTTCCAAGAATACTAGTTATATCTTCATTGGACATTGACTTCTTTAGCGATACCTTGTAAGGAGATGGAAACATATTCTGTAAAATACCTTCTCTTTCTAATGAATGCTTCAAAAGGTTGTACAATGCACTGTATCCTTTAGTACTAATTTCTGCTTCATCACATACCATCTGCACGTCTCTAGGAGTGATAATATCTTGTAACTTTTTTGTGAAATCTTTAATCACTTTCTTCTTGATAAGGTTTCCTATCCGTGACTCCAAAATACTAACCACCTGCTTGTTGGTCAAACAAGAATTTAATAACTTGAATTGATCCTCTGTTGTTGATGATGCATTAACATCTTCAACGAATGACCTACATAACAAGAAAAAAAAAATATATATATATATACATATAAAAGTCTTCCAAAAAGAGAAACAAATACAAGCCAAACCTTATTGCAAAAACTCGTCGTTTGCGTGCTCCACCACCAATTGAAAGAGAGTCAAAGGATGTTAATGATCGTCTCCTACGTCGCATCCCAAGTGGAGTCTCTCTCAAGTGTTGGACAGTGTTTTTAAATTTCTCAATTGTTCTCTCCTTTTCTTCCATATGCTTTTCAAGCTCTGCAAGATTTTCTTGTAAAGATATGATTGTGCTTTCAAAAGTGACCAACCTTGTATGATTTAGTTGATATTGTTGAATCCAATACTTAGTAATGGCAGTTGAATGTGTAGATAATCGTTGACAATAACCTAAGAGCCCAGCTTTACCGGCACCGATGAACTGAAGTAAAGTTGAGAGGTTATGGAATGTTGGATGGTAAGAAGACATTGGATCAGGAGGGTATAATGAACCATGAGTCCAAAGATCAATATTCTTTTCTCCAGCTTCACGACGCTCATTTTGAGAGTTCACATCATTGTTGCATTGTGTATTTGGAGCAAACTCTCTGGGCACACGAACATGGATACTTGTTGATGCTGGGGCATGAGGACGTCCTAATGTGAGGTTTGTAATAGGTGTCAACACCATCTTTTCCAACAATTAAACAATACTGAGAAAGAGACCAGAAATTTGTTTGGAAGAGATGCTAGAGCATGATTTTCTCAAGAAAAGTTTGTTTTCTTGGATGAGGATGGGTCACAGTGTGTTTTTCCACTGAGAATAGCCAAAAATGTTGAAATTTTGAAAAAGTCATTTTTTGGGTGAAGAGTAGTTACGGATTTGATGATGTGGCACTCTACTTTTGGAGGGATTTTAAAAATATTGTTTTTTCAAAAGGAAAATTAAAAACTAAACTCAAAAAAGGTCACTTCTGACATATATATTAAAAAATGAGCCCTTTCAAGTAAATAAACACTGAAATTGAGACTTAAAAAAAAAAATCATTTTTTTATTCCCATACATGCTCGAGTTTGATGATGTGGAAAGTAGATTCCCTTTCTCTCTCTCTAAAAGAAGAGAGAGAGGAGCCTAGTAAACCTTAAAAAAAGCCTACTCCAACCTACTAAAAAGTGCCCTATTAAATGCACTTTGTCCCCTTAGACAACAACAGAATGAGGCTTAATCCCTGAAAATTAGGGATCCTTACAAGGCCCATGCAGGGTTCACCCTTTTTCCTAATGTTGAATGCTTCATAAAAAATGTGGAATCATATCCATACCTTTCTGGTTGTCTCTTCTCTCTTGCTGATCTTCTAGGTGCTTGTTTTGAGCATTCTCCAACCTCTTGCATCTTTGCTTTGCCTCTTGACTTCCATAGCTTGTAATCCTTTTCCCTTTCATCTTGGTCATTGTCTGTATCACTTCTTGGATCTTGGACCTATGTATCATGCTTGCTTCCTAATTGATAAGAGTCAGAATCAAGATCATATGGTAGTGTTACCTTTTGTTTGTCTTCATCATACCAAGACTTGTGTTCTTTAAACACAACATCTCTACTTGTAGTCAATTGCTTGGTTGAAGGATTGAAGAACCTGTAACCCATCTGATTTGAATCATATCCAATAAACACTGCCTTTGTTGCCCTTTCATCTAGCTTACCTCTTATTTGTGATGGTACATGAACATAAGCCAAAGAACCAAAAACCTTGCAATGTCCAAGACTAGGTTTTCTTCCATGCCATGCTTCATAAGGAGTCATACCTTGAAGTGATTTGGATGGTAGTCTATTGACAAGGTACACTACAGTTGAAATAGCTTCTGCCCATAGATAATGTGGCAACTTCTTCTCTTCAAGCATTGCTCGGGTTGATCCAACCAATGTCTTGTTTCTCCTCTCTGCAATTCCATTTAGTTGAGGAGAGTACCTAGTAGTCACTTCCCTTTTGATACCCTTTTCCTGCAAGAACTCATCAAACTCTTTGGAGAAGTATTCCCCCCCTCCATCAGATCTGAGCTTCTTTAATGATCTACCTGTATGATTCTCCATATGTGCAAGATACTTCTTGAAGCAATCATACACTTCATTCTTACTCTTGATAAAGTATAGAACAGTCCATCTACTATGGTCGTCAATAAATGAGACATAATACCTTGATCCTACCAATGAAGGTTCTTGACTTGGTCCCCATACATCTATATGTACTAAGTCCAATAGGTTGTTGTGGATGTAGCCTTTGTGGTTGAATGGTTGTCTTTGTGCCTTCCCAATCTGACATGCATCACACTTGTTGATAATGTGTTGCTTTGATATGTTCGGCAGTCCTAGAACACTTTGATCCCTGCATATATCCTTCAAGGTTCTTTCATTCACATGAGCAAGTCTCTTATGCCACACTTCAAGCTCACTTAGGGTTTGAGACCCAAAGCTGAATAGAGCTATGTTCCTTGTTTCTCCCACTTCAAAAGTAAAGAGCCTACCAAGCTTCTCACCTCGGGCTATCTTCTTGAAGCCTTGACATGGATCTTCCACAAAAGCTCCATGTTGGGTGAACCTAACTTGCAAGCCTTTTTTCAACTATTTGGCATACACTTATTAGGTTTTTAGTGATAGTGGGTACATAGAGAACCTTACTCAGAATGTTTGTCCTATCATTGGAAGCTTTGACGTTACCAATCTTCTCGACATTGTCCTTTGTGTCATCCCCTGTTTGCACTTCATGTCTATGGTTTGGACTTTCCAAATCAGATAGAAGAGCAATGTTGCCTGCAACATGATTTGAACATCCTGAATCTATGTAGAACAAATGATCATCTTGTTTACCTTCTTTGTGGCTTAGATTCATGAGAAGCATTGAGTCTTCATGTGGTTGATCTTCTGAATAATTGTTGTAGTCCCTTCTATGATAGCTTCTATTGTTATTGTTGAAGTTGTGTCCACCTCTGCCTCTATTGCTGCCATATCCACCTCTTCCACTTCCTTTTTGGGTCTTCCCATTGAACCAGTAACTTTGAGTGGTGTGGTTGGTCTTATCGCATATGGCACAAGGTTGAACATTCTGACCTTTGGCTTTGTCTTGCTTTGGTCCTTTCTTCTTCCCTTTCCACTTGCTCTTGCTTGCAAAGTTGGCTTGAGAAGTCTCTTCTTCCTTCTTCTTACCTTTCTGCTTCTTATCCTTCTTATCTGCATATAGAGCACTTGTTGAATTACCATGATAAGAGTTACCTTCCTTTATGCTATTGTTGGCTTCTTGATTGAAGAGTTGTCCAAGAAAGATGTTGAAGTCTGGAGTTTGCACATCCATGATGAGATCATAAGCCGTCGTGAAGGATTGCCATTGCTTATCACTTCGAATGCCATTGAGAATTTGTCTCATGATGACCTCTTCTTCAATCAGCTCTCCAATGGATGATAACTGATCCGCAACCTCCTTGACCTTGGTAACAAACTCTGTGATGGTTTGTTTAGGTGTCTTCTTCATTTGGTTGAACTCGTTCCAAAGATGATTCTTTCTTGCTTTGGTACTAGCAGAAAAGAAAGTCTCAAGGGCATCCCAAGTCTCTTGAGATGTCTTGCATCCTCTAATATGTGGTAATAAAAATTCAGAGATAGAGTTTAGTATGTACGACCTTGCTTGAGCATCCCTTGCGCACCAAAGTGTGAGCTTATCTATCTCCTCTTGTGTAGGTCCTCCTTTGGATCTTGGAATAGGCATAGCTTCATCACCTGCTATAATTCCATAAAGATTTCTACCTTGCAAATAGGCCTCCATCCTGATTTGCCAAGCCTCATAGTTGTGTCGATCAAGCTTCTTGATCATTGAGGGAAAACCGTCACCCATCTTGATCTAGCTTTGATACCACTGAAAGAACTTGGAGAAGCTTGTATAAGGTAGAAAAGTGTGTTTCGAAGTGACGAAGTTTGGTCAAGCCAACCGGCACAAGACCAGCCCTTGAGCTTATGGAGACTCAAATAGACCTTATAGGCATTCAATAAGTGCAAAGAAACAAACTATGTACTTTGGAGCATCAAGGAGAATGAGTCGATACAAAACAGATAGGTTCGCAGGTCGACTAGCTCAAAAAACTTACTATCTATGGAAGAGACAATGAACTTCAAATGCCCATAGCGACAAGCACGATTACAATTAGAAAAAATCCTTTTATGGGAGTGATAGAAATAGGGTTCAGTGTATGGAATGCACAAAAATATAAGGAATAAGCAAAATATGCTATAGGAATGAATGCGACATTCACCAGTGGTACTTCCTATTTTTCAGGAATATGTAGAAAATGACCCCGAGACAGAAAAACTCAGATTTCTCCCAATCTACTGAACCAAGTCCTTTGAAAATTTATAGGCATAAACTAGACACTTATTCCTTTCCAATGAGCCATCTTTCACTCAATTTGGAGCTCTAAAGAGAGAGCAGAAGCCTCTACAAGATTATTCTTAGCAAAGAAGATGATGCAGAGAATTGAAGGAGCAAGACAATGATGGTCACAAGTGTATGTATATTGCTTCCATGTAATTTACAAGTGATTTCAAGTCCTTATATAGACTCTAGGAGTGTTCCACGACTTCTACAAAGTGAAATTTGAATTCAAATGAAGGTGGGAATGGTTGTTGGAGGGAATCAATTCACTTTCCTACAATCTAGGAAAAGTGAAGATCTAGTTTGATCTACTTTTAGGTGATTTGATTGCTTGATTGAATGCAAATTCAACCACCACAAATTCGTGGGATTTTGACTCTATCTTTCTACCTTTACATGTGTAAAGCTCAAGGCTTTTACAATGGTAAATGAACCATCAAAAATCTCTAAAAAAAAAATACAATAAATGAGCATAAGAAAAAGAACTCTCCAACGGATATTCTTTCGATGTGATAGCCTTCGATGTAGATCAAATCCACCTCAAGCATAATGTAAGCTTGATGTTCCAATACTGGAGGATGGTGTTTTGTTTGATGTAACATCTATCAAGTCTTGCTTTCCTCGTAGAGTCCCCCAATTGGAGGTTGGACCAGGAGAACCCCTTCATCTCTTTCACCTCGACTAGGTCAAGATGAAGCTTGATTTTATCCCATATCTCTTTCTCATGATCGTCAATAATTTTCCCCTTGTTATTCCAACGGTCCTCATGAAATTCAACCATATTGAAGTCCCCGCAAAGCAAAACATTGTGTGAGAGGGAGTCGAGGGAAGTCAAAGTGTCGATTCTATCCATTTCTCTATTAGGGGCATTGTTGGCATACAGGTCATATGAAGAGCATACAGGTACAATAGAGCAGTCATGCACAATACGGCAACAAGGCCCAATCATTTTTTCCATGGACCATTTACAATTCAAGTGATTTTAATCACTACACAAACACTGTAAATTCCGTTTTTGGTAGAATAGACTCCATTTTGTTCAAGCCGAGGAGTCCTCGAGCTTGAGGAGTATTCAATTAGCTACATATCAATTTTCATAATTTTTAGACTCCGTTTGAGCCCTCAAATAGGCTCGAGAACCTAATTTTTAACTAGACCGGACACTAGGTCTGGACAAGACCAAAGCTAGTTAGAAAACTATAAAAAGAGCTAGAGAGCTCATTTTTTGGGTTAGATTGTTTGTGAGTTGAGCTTATGTAAGAGACTTTTTGACTAATGCAAAGGACTCCATTGTTCCTCTCCTTGTTCTTGCTTTGTGTGCGCGTGTGTGTGTGTATGTGTGTGCATGCTTGTTGCTTCTCACTAACACACTTGTGCCTTCACTTGCTCATAGTCTTCATACTAGTCCTCACGTCTCCACGGATTGACAATTATGAGGTGAATCTTCTCATGTTGGTACTCACCATTGTGTTAGAGTGACACCAAATTTGGCGCCGTTGCCGGGGAGAGAGCTTCGAGGACGAGCGTGTGATGGTAAGACGTTGAGTTGAGACATTGGAGTTATAGGTAATATCCTTTTTTTCCTTATTTTTCTTCATTTTTTCTTATTTTTGCATCACCATCATCACCATCACCATCATCATCCCCACCATCTCCCATCTCCATCTCCACAAAAATTTTAGTTTTTTGGTCATATTCCACTCCCCACCTCATTTCCCTCATTCCATTGTGAGAGAGAGCGAGAGAGAGCTTGCATGCAATCTGCTTTTGTGTGTTTTTTGAGCTTTTGTTGCAGGAACTAGCTGTACCACCTTCTCCAGTAGTGTGCGCAGGTACAACAGACTCTGCACAGGTCCCGGGACGACGACTTCTGTCTGTCACGACAGACAGAAAAACTTGATATTTTGTGAATGCGTGTTTGACACGGTAACCTACACCATTAGAGCACTCCAAATCACTAGAAGTTTCTCAAAAATTTGCATTTTTTCAGTCTATCGCGACAGACACTATCTATCGCGACAGACACCGTCTATCGCGACAGACAAAGACCCACAATCTATCGCGACAGACACCCGTCTATCGCGACAGACCAAAACCAGGACAGACGATAGACACCGTCTATCGCGACAGACATAGTCTATCGCGACAGACCCATCTATCGCGACAGACACCGTCTATCGCGACAGACCCATCTATCACGACAGACCCCGTCTATCGCGACAGACCCAGTCTATCGCGACAAACCCATCTATCGCGACAGACACCGTCTATCGCGACAGACACCATCTATCGCGACAGACCCCGTCTATCGCGACAGACCCCGTCTATCGCGACAGACCCCGTCTATCGGGACAGACACCATCTATTGCGACAGACACCGTCTATCGCAACAAACACCGTCTATCGCGACAGACAGACATTTTCGACAAAAAAATAAGGGGTAAATTTTTTGGAAATTTAGGCTAAATTTTGGGCATAATTGCACTCTCAAATACTCACACACTTGCAAAGGCCTTAGAAAAATGCATTAAAACTCCTGAAAGGTTCTGTTTGTCTGTTTAACCCCCTAAACCGTGAGCAGTCATAACTTTTTCATACGAAATCCATTTTTTGAGCTCTAGGCCTTGTCGGAAAGCTCGTGGCATATACTACACGCCCTCAACTGTTTTTATAAGAATAATGCGTTGATTTTCAAATATGATATTTTGAAGTTGACACACTGAGGGGTAGGTACACCAAGGGAGCTCTAGAGGAAATTTTTAGCAATACAAAAAGGGGAACAAGGGTCATTAAAAAAGTGTCTGAAATAAATTGTCTGTCAATTGAAGGATCAAATTGAAGCTAAACTTGGGATTCTTACAGGATTATCGAGAGCTCTTGGAGAAAGCAAAGTAAGTGCCAGGGCAAACAAGCTTGGGAACGTGCTTCCTGGGTAGACCAGCATCGCCAGGAGGAGCGACTTGAGGTTGGAACATCACTTAACCCCCTCAGTCTATTCTTAGCATAGGCTAAGTGCGAGTAGTTGTCCTGATTGACTAGGGGTACGATAGGAACACTCAAGTTTGAAGAGCCTTTAATTTCTTAAGTGCAAGGATAGGCTAAATTGCAATCAAGGGATAACTTAAAGGAAAAGAACTTAAACTAAGTGAACACAGAACATCAAGTACGAGACACTAAAGTGCTCTTGACGACGCTTGATTAAAAACAAGAAAACACATCCAAAGGAACTTAAAAGGAACAAGTGATTGGTACCAAAGAATTAGCAACGTACAAAGGGCATATGAACCTGAGATTGGGTAGACACCTAGGGAGAGACCGTCAAAGTGTTAGATCATCCAAGGCTAGCGTCAACCATACGGCCAGATCTTGGGCCCAACAATTGAGTGATTACCCCTACGCTCTAGACTCAGAAACCAGTGACTCGGACATGTCGTATAGCATGGAAAGACCTGTAGGTAGCTCAGGAATGGCATACCTAGAAAGACCTGAAGGTCCCTACAAGACTCAATTGGAATACATCCAGACCAACCGCCTAGGTGCACACATCTATGAGGATGGTCTGCGAAGATCTATTGTCCTAATTAAAAATCCGAACCAGCCCCTTGGACTAGAACACCCTGTAGTCAAGTTTGAAAATGGTTCCTACATAGATAAAGAAGGAACAATGTATGTGGTCACCAGCCAACCTGAAAGGACAGATGAGTTTGGCAACATAATCTCTGAACCTGAATTAGGTGACATAGAGCAAGGGAACTTAGGAAAGGAGCCGAAAACCCCTCGAGGCAAATCGGTCCTAACAAGGATAATCACTCCAGAGTTAGTTCCCCAGGATAATAGGAGCATAGAATTGCTCTGGAACCAAGAGACGGATGAGGCTTTTTGGAGGTACAAGCTTGAAAAGCCTAATGAAGTGGGAGTTCTTGCCATCTATGAATTCAAAGATCCTGATAGCCCAGGCAAGGTGACCTACTTAGATGGTGCTTCTGAGAGAATCTTTGTGGTCTCTGAGCATGGAAGACACGCATGCACTTGGAAGGGAGAATTTGTTTTTCCCCAACCTCGATCCAATGTGTCTTATGGTCACCAAGGAGCTAGAACATCTCAAACTCATGGGACTCAAAGAGAAAGGAGTAGAGAGAGACCTGAGGTAAGCTTTGCCAACTCTTGGGGAAGAGAAAGAACGGGAACGGAAACAAATATAGTGGAACCTGAGGGACATAGGGCCCCCGGGAACCGAAGAAATGCCGATAATTTCCCTTTGCCAAGACCGAGAGAGCACACGAGGACCTTGAGACCGACCCAGCTAGTTAAGTCCATGAAAAACTACTTCGATGGCACTGGAGACCCCTACGATCATGTAGCTGAGTTTAGGCAAGTCTTGAGAGCTGAACAAGTTGAATATCTGTTCACGCAGTACAATGCCTTTGGTCTAACCCTTAGGAACACCGCCCTGACATGGTTTCAGCCACTAAACGAGAGGCAGTTTAGGAGCATAGATCAACTTCTAGAGGCATTCATTATCGAATTCTCTAAAAGTGGCATAAGACATAACACATCCTCACTGATATATAGCTTCAAACAAACATCTCAAGAGACAGTGAGGCTCGCAGGCAGAAGATTTAGGCAATATCTAGAGAGATGCCCGGCCCCAGAGTTACCCACTCCAACCAAGCAAGTGGCCTTATTTTTAGATGGATTGTTAAGCACCAAACTGAGATCATATGTGTACTTGAGGGACCCTAGATCCATAGAAGAATGTGTACGCATGTGCATAGACATTGAGGATAATCTAGGGGAGGAATTAGAGCTCTCAAAAATCTATAAACATTCAAATAGTTCTAGTAGCCTCATTTCCTCACAATCCACATCAATAGAGGATCTAGGAGAAAAGGTAGCTCTGAAATTAGGTGTCTCTAGCAAGCAGATTCCGGAAAAAGATGCTATACCTGTGGAGGAGACCATATGGCTAATGTGTGCCCCATCATGGCTCAACCCCAAGTGAACCCTAACAACCAGTACTGCACCATAGAAAGGAGGTACACCAATCACACAACACAAGACTGTCCATATAACAAACAAGCTGTTAGACAAAATTATTCTCAGCCATATCCACAACAAGGAAAGTACCCTAATCAGTACCCACAACAACAGTATGCTAGGCCCCAACAAATCTATCAACCACCCTATCAAGGGCAACAAAGACCGCAACCAGTCCTAGCGCAGCAACCTCGTGCCCCCACCAATGTGATTCCAGTAAAGTATGCAGCGGCAGAAGAAAATCTAAATAGAGCTTTAGTGCCAGTGACATCCTCGCTTTCAGAAGGTGATTCAAGTGATCATAGTTTTGACTCCACCCATGTTGAGATCCCCCAGGCCTACTACATGCAATCACCAGAGCATAGTGAGTCATATTATTACGAAGAACCGAATGAATCTAGTGGGGAGCCAGAATACGCAAACGTCATGTATGCCAACCCCAACTCGAGATCCCAGCCTAGGCCGATGAGACCTCCATTTCCTAGAGGGCCATGCTATCGTTGTCAGGGAGATCATCTCATTCGTGATTGCCCTCTACCTGCACCGACACAAACCCAATCTGTGACAATTCAAGGCTTTTGTCCCGATTGTGGAAAGGAGCATCTGTTACGAGAGTGTCCCAAGAACCCCACCAATATACCAAAATTTGCTCCTATCAATGTTATTGGCTTAGTGGTAGACTCCACGGGAAGTGTGACTTCCACGGCTCCAGTGCAAGTCATCACAAGAGCTCAGGCACTTAAGCAAAACCAAGACTTAGGCCAGGAGAAGAATGTGGAGATTAGCGAGACTGAGAGTCAGAATAAGAAAAGGACAAGAGCTTGGAGAGATAGCCATGAACGTATGAAAAGGCAATGGGCAAGAAAGATGAGCGAACTTGAGGAAAGTCTACGAGAAACCAAAGCCAAAATCATAGAAATCACATCTCAACCGCACTCTCACACGTCCCCGCCACTACCATCCCCTTCACCCTTCATTCCTCCACCCACCAATCCACCACATGTAACCCAACCACCACCCCGAGTAGGATCAGTCTTAGCCGATCCCACTCCCGAAGATCTAGACATGATGCTTAAAGCATATCAGGCCAGAATCCAAGAAGGGCCCAATGTAACAGATCATGAGAAATGTTACCCTAGAGCTGATCTAGAGCTTGAACGAACTAAGTTGTGTGCCAAGATGGTGGAATTGGCTCAAGCCATGTTTGAAGCCAGTCGCTTGTTCAATGGCTCTAACCCCACCAGAACACCATTGCACTTTGATGGTCTATTGGATAGATTGGAGAGGTTACTTGCAAAGTCTGGAAAAGGAGCCACCTCCCAGGCTATGGAGAGGGCAAGTGATAGAATAAGCATTCCTTCCCAGGGAGCTTATGTGCCTAACTCCACTGAACCAGACACCTCTTCTTCTATGAATAGGTATTCACCAGAGTTCCTGAGAGAGATTCAAGAAGAGAAGTGGGCAAAGGAGAGTGAAGTCCCTCCTCCCATAGAACTTGTGGATGACGCACATGATCAGTTCCCACAGGACATCCCTTCTATTTATGAAGAACAGGAAAGTGCCCACTCTCAGGAGAGGTTAGACTTTGAGTCTAATTCTTTGCAAGAGTTACCACATTTCACAGGCCCATGGGAAACCAAGTCTACTTGCCTGAGAGCACCCACAGTCATGATAAGAAACAAAGATTCAATCATATCTAAGAATACGGAAGTAGTAAAGAACACTAAAGTGCAGTGCAATCTCACTTTAGAAGAGCTACTCAAAGTTAAGCCAGAAGTGTGGAAACACGTAGCCAAACAAGTGCCAGACATAGCGAAATCGCGTTCCCAGGTAGGATCTCATAGAACAGTGCCTGAAATACCATTGGATAAGATAGGAGACATGAGTGAAGGAGAAGAAGGAAATACCTACCTCCCAGTTACCCATCAGGGATACACAACCAAAGCAATTTTGGACTCAGGTGCAGGAGTTGCAATTGCTACCACTTCCCTATGGAAGCGTTGGGGCAAGCCAGCACTCAGGCCAACGAGAATGAAATTGCAGATGGCTGACGGTCACATAGAAAGACCCTTAGGACTACTAGAGGGGATAACTCTCACTACTTGTGGTGTAGAGTTTGAGCACACATTTGCTATCTGTGACTTTAGCAAAAATCAAGCCTATGAGATGATTTTGGGGAGACCATTTATGCGGCACTTGCAAGTGGTACAGGATTGGGGAACCAATTCCTTGTATTTGCAACACTTAGGTGTTACAACCAAAGTCAATCTCAAGGATTACTCTCATAGAGATGTCCCTCCTATCCAATGGAACCCCATCCATAGAGCCAAAGATGATACGGAATCGGTGCATTCCATAGGATCAGGATCCTCATGGATGCATGAAGACACTCACTTATGGATGTGTAAAGTGGCAGTGGAAGAGGAGAAAAGAGAAAAATCCAGAGAGGTAGGTGCGAAGGAAACACATAGATCAGTTTGAGACCCAGCCTATGCACCTGTAGTATTTCCAGACGAAGAATTTGAACCTCACGGCTGGGCAGAAATTCTAGCAACTATGGATGTAGCCATCAATGAAGAGCAATGGACACCCCATTGTGATGAGGATGGCTATGACATTTCTGTCTTCTCCATAGAGCCAATCATGGGAGATGCAGTTTTAGAAGAATGCGAACCTAGCCATGATGCATTTGAAGATGCAAGTGACTCCGATCTAGAGTCAATCATTATGGACCCACCTTTTGCATCAGATGAAGAATACTTCTATGAAGTAGAATCTCAACCCCAGAGGCACAAAGAGCTCACTAATGATGTGAGATTAACCACAAGAGTGACCACTAAGAGTGAAGGAAAGAAAAGGAAGAAGAGAGAAACCGCACCAGAGGAGGAAGAATCCCTGTTTGAGGTCCCTAAAAATTTCAAGAAGTATGCAATAGAAGATAGGAGAGTCATGGTAAGAATGCCAAAACGCGATGCACAAGCAGGAGAGGCCTATGATAACAAAGAAACCACCAAGAAGGTAGTGGTAGCCATAGAAGAAGGAGAAGAGAGGTGCACTTACATAGGACATGACCTCACTGAGGAAGAGGAGCATGAGCTCATAGCTTTGCTAAGAGAGTACAGAGATGTATTCGCTTGGAGCTACAAAGATTTGAAAGGTGTAGACCCTGACATATGTGCCCATACGATTCCCATGACCACAGAGGCCAGACCTTCTAAACAAAAGCCATACACATACAATGACAACTATGCTGCCAAGATCAAAGAAGAGATAGACCGCTTTGTTGAAGCTGGATTTATCTATGAAATTGAGCACACTCAATGGGTGTCCCCCATTGTAGTGGTGCCCAAAAAGAATGGTAAATTACGTGTATGCATTAACTTGATGGTAAATTACGTGTATGCAAAAAGAATGGTAAATTACGTGTATGCAAGGAAGTGTACAGCTTCCTAGATGGGTTCTCTGGCTACAATCAAGTATCCATTGCACCAGAAGATCAACATAAGACGGCTTTTGCCACAGAGTGGGGCATATTCGCTTTTAGAGTAATGCCATTTGGGCTTACCAATCCTCCCACAACCTTCCAGAGATTGATGTGCCATGTGTTTAAAGAGTTCTTGAGAAAGAATTTGGAAGTCTATGTTGATGATCTCTGTGCTCATTCCAACATTAGACAAACACATATACCAGAACTCAGGCAAATCTTTGACAAATGTAGAGAATATCAAGTCTGCCTCAACCCAGAAAAGTGTGTTTTCATGGTCAAGCAAGGCAAGATTTTAGGACACATAGTGTCAAAGAACGGCATCTCCACTGACGAAGAGAAGGTGAGGGCTATTGCAGAACTACCTAGGCCAAAGAATGTCAAGGAAGTGCAAGCTTTCATGGGGCATTGTGGTTATTACCGACGTTTCATTCACATGTATGCCATCATTGCAAAGCCTTTGTATGGACTTCTGACAAACTTTGAGTGGACTGAGGAATGTGAGAACTCTTTCAATGAGCTCAAATGGCGATTATGCTCAGCACCAATCTTGACTACACCAGATTGGAATAAGCCCTTCCATGTGCATGTGGATGCATCCAATTATTCCATTGGATGTGTGCTTGCACAACCTACTGGTGAAGGTAATATGGTCTTCCCATTGCCTATGCGAGTAGACAGTTGAATGCAGCTGAGCAAAACTATACCACTACCGAACGAGAGGGGTTGGGCATGGTGTATGCAGTTAAAAAGTTTAGATATTATTTGCTTGCAGATAAGTTTAAAATTTTTACTGATCATCAAGCTCTACTATACTTGGTAAACAAGCCATGCAACACAGGTAGATTGGTGAGATGGTTCCTCTTACTAATGGAATATGAATTTGAGGTAGTGGTGAGAAAAGGCAAGACTCATTTGAGAGCAGATCATCTCTCTAGACTCACATCCGGAGAAGCCCCACAAGGAGTATCGGATGATCTTCCTGATGCTTACTTGTTTAATTTGGAAGTAATACCTCAGTGGGCTAAGCCATTAGTGCCAGTATTGACATACGGTCCTAACCACCCAGTAATAAACACTCAAGGTAGAGAGGTAGTAAAAGCCCAGAAGTACCATATCATGGCAGGAAGCATGTACAAATAGACAGATCAAGGGATCTTGGCTTGTTGTGTAGAAGAGGACGAGTACACTAAATGGTTGCATTTAGCACATGTAGGTGCATTAGAGCAACACTACTCAAAGCAACGAACCTTACAGACACTAAGGAGACTCGGAGTGCATTGGCCGACTATGGAGGCTGATGTCCAAAAGTTGTGCAAGCAATGCCCAATCTACTGCACTAAACCACCTGTGGAACATGCCACTCTTTATCAAGTGTCCATAGTGCCAGATTGGAGTGAACCACTAGTATCCTTCTTAAGGACGAAAACCTTCCCTCCAGACATGACTCTGGCTAGGCAAAGGAGTTTAGAACAAGAAGCCCAGGATTATCCACTCATTGGTGATAATCTATACAAGCGTGGTAAAGATGGTTACCTGAGACTATGTGTCCATGAGAGTGAATATCTCAAAATCTTGGATACTGCTCACCAAGGTGTAGCAGGGGGACACTTTGGACCAGATCGGGTAATCAAGGCAATACTATTTGCGGGCTTTTGGTGGCCAACCCTTCACATGGATGCACATACCTATGTGAAACGGTGTGATGTTTGTCAGAGAACTCAGTACCCTATACGCAAAGATGAGATGCCACTGAAGCCTATGATGGGTGGACGTGCGTTCTCTAAATGGGGAATAGACTTTGTTGGTCCTATTAATCCCCCAGCTAAGGGTTCACATGCTGAATATATCATCGTGGCCACAGACTATCTAACCAAGTGGGTAGAAGTGAAAGCTACTACAAAAAATGATGCTCAAACAACAGCAAAGTTCTTATTTGAAAATGTATTCACGAGGTACGGATTACCAATAGAGTTGGTGAGTGATAGAGGCACAAACTTCTTGAATGAATTCATAGAAAACCTTCTCCAAGAATTCTTGGTGATACATAAGAAATCGGCCCCCTATCATCCACAAGCTAATGGCCAGGCTGAGAGCACTAATAAGATCTTATGCAATGTGCTGACTAAACTAGTGAACAATAAACGCTCTGATTGAGACAAACAGCTACACCATGTTGTTTGGGCATACCGAGTTGCCTATAAAACGGTACTCCAAGCCACCCCCTTTCAGATGGTATTTGGCCAAAATGTTGTGCTACCTCTAGACTTTTTGATACCTACATTGAAGGTAGCACAAGAGCATGACTGGACAGGCCATGAACTCTCCTCTCGAATCTTTGATCTTGAACGTCTGGGCGAAACACGATTGAGAGCTGCAACAGGAATCTATGCAGCGAAGAAGAGGCAAAAGGCATATTTTGATACACATGTGAAGGATAAAGGCTTGAAAGCAGGCGACCTAGTCCTAGTCTACACATTGAAGCAGCATGCACGGAAATTAGAGAAAAGAGGTTACGGGCCAATGATTATCAATAGAATCTCCACAAGTGGCGCAGTTCAACTAGCCACTCTAGAGGGTGATATTCTACCAAGTTACATAAGTGGATGCAGATTCAAGTTATAACCCCTCACTGAAGAGATGCTAAATCGACTCAACACTGCCAAGAAACGTAAAGAAGAAGAGAAACGAATTAGAGAAGAAGCACAGGCAGAAGCTTTAGAACGCATCCGACGAATGAAATTCAGGAGACAAGGCAGAGACCCGCCTATGCCTGACACTCAAGAATCTGTAGGCTATCCTATGGCCATGTGCGAGGCTTCAGGTGGGCATTCCCATAGAATAATCGATCGACGGCCTTTTGTAACCCTAGGAGTAGGACAAGGAAAGGGTGCAAAGAATGTAAGAGCTTTGATTGACTCAGGTGCATCCACTAGTGCTGTCAAGTTGTCTTACTGTCAAGAATTGAAATTAACTGTCAATCCTATAGAAGCATATCTCATAGGATTGGGAGGTGTGGAAACCCCTTGCATGGGCGAGGTGGATCTTCCCATCTCCATTCAAGACGAAGTGATGACAGTCAAAGTACTAGTGTGTCAAGATGAGGACCTCACTGAGCCTCTTGTCTTGGGTCAGGACTGGATCTATGATCATGCAGTCAACCTCAACCTAAGAAGTGGACTTCTTCAGGTATGGGTAGATCATAGCCGAATTACAGTTGAATTGGAAAATGAGGCACTCAAGGAACTAGGCAAGGCACAAACTCCTGGTCCTTCCAGTGGCGCACATGAAGTTGAAAATGCTATTTTTGTCCAAAATTGTATGATGCAGAAAGAGGCTTGTCTCAACAACGGAGCCAGGGAGAGGACGGAACTCCCTTCTTTTCCAAAGACAAGAAGGTTGCAACAACCAACGGCAGATCAAATACAGAAGAAGCAGAACACTACCTATACTGGATGCCAAAAAAAGGAGCAAAGCAAATTGTTTCAGCCATGGAAACAAGTATGGAGGCGAAAAGGCGAATACCTTGTTTAGAACAGGCCGACCCCATGGCCAAAACCTCTTATTAGTAGTCAACAACACGACACTAATAAGAAGTCCTTCATTAATTCTTCTGCCAAAGTGAAGTCTATTTGGGTACCCAAGAAGTCAATGAAGGCCAGCCCACAATCACGACAAATCTGGGTGCCTAAGGCTTGCTTGCGGGCTCAAATAGCTACACCAAGGCCACAACCGGTACAACATGTTTCACTCACTCGAACATTTGAGGCACAGTCTTACACATCACGCACGGACAAATATTCTTCCATGAGCACAAGTAGAATCACTTGTAAATGGGTCCCTAAAAAGCCTCATCTTCAAGCAGATACCCCTATCAAACTCTTCAGAGTCTCCACAAAATCAAGATCAAAGCCCATCCACTACATTTGGCAACCTAAAACTTGTAATAAACCCCCGGACCCCAGTTGTAATTCCATGCCCACCTACTAACTACGTCACTCTCACACTACATCATTCCACTTAGTTCTTAGGTCCACCCAATTCCTAACTACACACACAAGCACCGAGCACTTATTAACCTACTAATCTCTCCCGAACCTCATGATAATGTTGTAATGGGGACAAAAACGGTTCTATCTTGTCCTTTACAATGTTAACACATGTTTCCATATTCTCACAGAATCAGGAGGCAAGAAGTAACATGGCAGAAGCGATAGGTCCGAGCTCACAAGTAGGAATACTTACTGTAGGAATTGATGTGGATAGTCTACCTGTTGATGTGCCACCAACTGAACGACCAGTGGAGCTGCAACACCTTCAGCAGATCCCGGTACCGGATCCACCCACAGGGATCACAGAAAGAGTCCATGCCAATTCTCATTGGTTCAATGGCATGCCAGGTCCATTAGGAGAGGCCAAGTATATATGGGCGTCTAAGTGCAAGTATGACAGATGATGGGTTCGATTCCAATTTTTCTCCAAGGAGTTTGAGACTCTACAGAACACAAAGGATCTCCAAACCATATGGCAACATGCAGGGCTAGCAGAATACTTTGAAGCACCACTACCCAAACCGGATCTCCTCCGATGCTATTATTTGGACTCCACATTACAAGCTAATGAAGAAAAGGACAAACCAGGATCATTTGTTCTTCCTTCCTTGTTGGGCAACAACGAGTTAAAGAGGTTTGAACTTACCTTGGAGTTGGTGAGCTCTGCTTTGAATATGACGTCACACATGTACCTTCTGAGAAGGATGCTCTCGTTCCTACTAACATGAAGGATAGGAAACTACTGAAGCTTAAAGACATGGTAGCACTCACACCAAACGTGTCCATCCCTCTCCGTATGTGCATGCAACATTTTGCTTTTCCCGGTCAAGACCGCTTCACACAACCGCACAAAAGAATTTGGTTCGCTCTCTACTTAGCGGAGACAGGTGTGTTACCAATTAAGCTTCTTGTATGGATTAAAGATCAGTTGTATGAAGCAAATAAAAGGTCTTCTAGGAAATTAGTGGTGAACGGCTGCTGTGCTATCACCGGCATTATCTACCGGTGCTTAGCATATGATGTACCCATTGAACGTGCCTAAACTTGGGCACAATTGCAAATTTTTAAAAGGCTCAAGACGTCCACACATCAATCCAAGCGCATGAGGGGTTCAATCCCATGTGTCCAGACACGTGAAGTTCTGACTACTCATGAAGTATCGCCATGAGGGAAGGCCACTGTACCTCCCTTTACCATTAGGATACCCAGGTCTGGATCTGAAACTACGACACAAGCTGCCCCTTCAGCTCCTCCTACTCCATCTGAATTTGAATTTGCTACAATTGGAGATGCTGAAGGAATGGATCCCCAGGACTTCGAAGCATTCTTACAAAGTACACAACTCTCTGATGTAGAGTTTTATTCAGATGCAGAAGAACAAGGCACATCTTCACAAAGAAGAAGAAAATCTACAGACGGTTGCCATGTACATTGGAGTGACGCTCAACAAGGTCAACAACAAGGACACCTAGAAGAAGAAGGAGCATATGAAGAGGAGACCACTGAAGCCCCAGCCTATACAGCAGAACTCCAAAGGCTGTATCAAATCATGGAACGAGTGCGATCGCAACAACTGCTCACCGAACAGAGCAGTAGAGTACTCATGACTCAACTGTTGGAAGAAGCAGGAGTTGACTCAGAATATAGTGAAGGTCTCTTATTAATGGCAGAAACATATGGGGTAGTAGAAGCAGTGCAGACCGCCATTAGGAGGGCTCCAGTTCAATATGATCCACGAAGATTCCAGACACGACCACGGTCAGGTAAGAATATCGAGATCCCCATTACAATGGCAGAAGGGCCAATTATTACATCTGAACCCATCGGGACAACCTCCCAAGCAACAGAAACTGCTAGCCAAGAGCACCCAGTCACCCATGAGGAATCCACCGAGCCACTACCACCCACACCCCCACCATCGCCTCCTAGAGCAGAAGCCGTGGAGAGCACCTCGACCACTCAACCCACCGAACAAACCTTCCTCTTCCATACTCCCATCTCTAGTTCAACCCTATTCTCCACCTCTGATAACCCAATCTATGAAGCAACCACCATCACTACACAATCCACCGAATCTCTCATAGAGTCTACCCTAGGACAACCATCCCCCATGCCCTCAGCCATAGGTCACCCTGACTCTAGATCCATATTCATGGGATTCCCTGCTGCCATGCAACCTTTCATGACCTCCCCGCCTCTATGACCTCAAACCCCAACCACCATCTCTCCACTTCTCCAATCCCTCCATGCCTTCCTTGCTAGAACTTTTCAACCCAGGTCTCATCCTTTCCCTTTATTTTCAGCCCCCAACCCCACTTCTCATCTATACACCACTTTCACACACACACCACCTACCATTCCAATATACATGGTAGACCCTACACTCGCACCCACTCCTGAAAAGTATGGACATTTCACCACCCACGGCACCTCCCCCTCCCCCCACGCTTCTACCTCCTCCCATTCCCCCTCCACCAATTTCACCCACACGCACGTCTTCAATAGACACATCATTCACTCTTCCCCTTCCCCAATTCCCTTCCCATGCATCTTCCATTGTAAACACCACCCCCTCATCTATAGGCAATGCATTGGACACCATGCTAGCTTGTATATCAAAATTAAGGACAGATTACAATCAGCTCCAGCAACAGAATGAACGCCTGCAAGAGCACTCGGAGACACTACAACACCGCCTTGCTGCACTAGAATAGCAAAATGCTCGCCTCCACACACAATTCCAAACTCTCCAAGAGGCTCATAGCATATTGGAGGTACAGTTACAGAACACAGATCAGGAAGCAATACAAGTGGTAGAAGGTCATCTACGGACACAGCTGGAACGCAATTCAAAGCTTCAGCGAAATATGGCCCTACTCAAGCGACATCTTGCTGCCGCTCATGAAGAGAATCGACGCCTGCAATTACAAAATCAGGAAAACCTAGAAGCAGCTATCGAAAGCACACCTGGGGCACCCATCAGCCCATCAAAGTTTCAAGCAGTGACCCCCGACAATATCAAGATCATATTGGAAGACTATGCCATGCTGCTTGAAGCACATGACCAGCTATCAGAGGAACTGGGTCAACTGAAGCAGAAACACCAAAAAGAAACAACAGCTGCCTCTCAAACCACCTCCTCCGTGGCTTCACTTCTCACACACTCAGAGGCCTTAAAAGATCTCTAGAAACAGGTCACCAAATTGCAAGCACGTCTACTACAATATGAGAGACCACCTTCCCCTCCAGAGGCTCCCATCGACGAAGAAGTAGTACAAATTCCTGTGGAACAAACATTTGAAGAAGAATACGATCCACAACCCTTCCCAGGAGGCCAACAAACGGAAGAAGCTCAGGACACATTCGAAGCACCCCGGCCTCCATGGCTACGTCAAGTGGAGGAAATCGGGAGTTCTCACGAAGAGAGCACAGTAGTGCAAAATCAGGCCATGAGGGTCATAGAGGAAACTGTGCTACAATCTGCTTACTTCAAGTAATTGAGACCACAGTGAACTGATTAGTGCACTGATTCGGGAACCCGATAGAGGAAGCAATCCAACGATGATTCCGATCTTCACAAGTCGAGGTCAATTTGCCGGACCAGGAGTGACTAATACCAATTGCAACGCCCCCCACCCCCCTAGGGTGTGAAGTGGGGAGCCAAAGGTGGTTCGGAGAAATGCATTTAAGTCATTTCTGGAGATCCTCTGCATCAATTTTAATCTCTTGTAAGCAGATAAAGTCGAGGTTGAAGCACTTGTCTTTGAACATTGACCAAGAATCGCTGCTCTTGAGGGGTCCGACAACCCCCTGACGTTAAGCGAAGTCGTTTTCATTATTGATGGTTACCTTCTTTGAGGGGAGGGACCCAATCTTTTTTTTTCTTTTGATCTTTTTTCCTTCCAACTTCTTGACTTAGGATCCTACCCTTGAGGGCGCTCTTCCAAGGCATGCCCGATGGTTGTTTCCCTTTAAGCTTTGACTTTTGTTGCGGTAAGCTTGGCATGCATATCGGAAAAGTAGGGCCAAGGAAGGAGCTTTCACTCTCTTGGTTGTCTTCATTGCTAGTAGTGAAGCCATCCTCTTTACTGGTGGTGTAACCTTCTTGGTTGTCTTCTTTGTTGGTAGAGCATCCAAGAAATTGTCAGCAAGGTCTTCTTCATAAAGCTTATCCCCTGGGAGGTCGACCTCATTAATATCCTTTTCTATGTTGCAGTACATGTTATTCTAAGGAGCAATGGTTGAAACGTTCCTTGCTAATGATCTTCGAGGGCTAACTTTCCTCCTATGTCTTACTTCGGTGAACCCTTCTGAGTCCATCTCTGCAACACGAGTGCCCGCTTCTTCCTCCATCAGAGAGGGATGACCCCGAGTGCCAACTTGAGGGAAAGGATCCGGGGCCCCATCTGGTTTAAGCTTGTTTAAATTGGTATTTTGCTTCAAGGGGCAATCTTTGATCCTGTGACCTTTATGCCAGCAACGGAAGCACGCATTTGGAAAATTCTTGTAGGTAATCTCCTCAACCCAGATCATATCATCGCCATAGTTTATGGAAATCTTTGAGGGGAGGACCTGGTTCAAGTCTGTTTCAATGCAAATTTGTGGGTGCCATCGTGCGTTGAAAGAATATTGAGTACCCTCGTAGATTAGCCCCCCAACATCCTCTCTTGAGGCCATCGGGCGACCGATCGGTGAAACAATTTCTCGAAGAAATCCATACAGGAAATATGGCAGATTAGGAAGCTCCACCCAGAGTGGGTAACGAAAGAGGCTTTGACTTGTTCGGAACAAAGTCTAGGGTCCACTTAAAAAGACATAAGGTTGACCGGCTCACCAGCCAGGAGCTGGCTTGCAGGGCCTGGAAGGCCATCTCTTCATTCTCAAACACAAGAAGTAGGTGATTCGCCGGCAGGAATTGACACTTGCACACAATTATACCACGCGGGAACCATTCCTTGCGTAGCCAAGTTCTCACATTTTCTAGAGAGGGCCTAGGGTCAAATACTTGACCGATGAGACAAGTTTTCATCAATTCTTCTTGCTTTCCCGCCACCGACTCCTTGCACAAAGAGACCACTAGAGGTGCAACGTCCAAGGGGGCAGAGTCCACCTTAAGGGGGCACTGGGACTAGGGGGGAGCCACATTGCTTAAGACCAAAGAGGGAAAGAATGTAGACATGGAGGCGAGAATCATGAAAAGCTTTCCAAATACACTATGAGGTCCACGTGGCAGGCAAAGACTTCCTTGAAGACTAGAAAGGCCACAAGGCCCTCTTGGAAACCCCGTCGATCGTGAGCGGAAAACCACCCATCGCCAAAGCAAAACTATCGATTGAGGCATAAAATTTGTTGATCCGAGTAAATTTGCTTGACATCATTGAGATCAACTAACCTTGCTTGACATCATTGACCAACTAGCTTGTGAAGATCTCCAATGAAGAAAACTATTTTCTAAAGGCCAAACTTCAAGGCATTGGTTTTTACGATGATAGAAGCCAAAATTGACGAACACACCTTTTCAAACATGGGAAGTCGATCGCGACCACATGCGGGATTCACGAATTTTTGGGAGTCCAAACGCTAACTCTTGAGAGAGCAGGAAGTGGGAATTGAAAAGAATAAGGAAAGGAATTGAAAAGGAATTGATATTAACCCTCTGTCAATCACGCAAGGCCCGCAGTTGTGTCAATCGTGGCAAACCTCACGATGGACACACGTGTGTCAGTCGCGCATAACTCCCATGATGGTCAGCATCCCTGCGATGGACAGACTCCCCCTCCCCGCGATGGACAGACACTTGCACTTGTGTCAATCGTGGCAAACCTCACGATGGACACACGTGTGTCAGTAATGCCAAACCTCCACGATGGTTAGCATCCGCGATGGACATACTCCCGCCTCCCTGCGATGGACAAGAAGATTTGTGTTTCTTGACATGAATTTGTTTCAAGATCCATCACGGTGGCAGCACACATGTATTGATTGCAGACTTTCGTTGTTCCAAACTATTGCAAGGCGACCATTCTTAGCAATGGCAAGTCGCAAGATTGTGCAAGATGTTTTGGAACTCATCACTCCAACAAGGCCGATGACAATCCCTTGAACTCCACGGCGAGAGACGCCTTCGCGATGGGCTGGGTGACAGATGATTGACGGACTCACCTTCCATATAGATCTACCTTTGATAAAAACCCGATGTCCCCAAAAGGCTCTAGCCTCGTGTGTTCCTTATGAAAGAGTTAGAATAAGTTCAAACATTTCATCAGAATCAATGACGCGTGAAAGTGGGCAGTTGGGATAAGACAAAATGACTCTATCTAGTTCACGATCATTGGCATTAGGGGGTGGAGTCTTGGAACCTCCAAACCGCTAAGTGTTGGAGCAAGTCTATGACAAGCCTAAGTATTGGCTTGAGTCCCACAAAGTCATAGAAAAAGCCTTAAAATGAAGACTATGTAAAGTTCACTTGTGAACTACCTCTTGTAACTTTTGAAGAGTTTACTTAATGTAAAAGTAAGAGAATCTTAAGTGGTTGAGTCCACTTGATCAAGAATGGAAAGAGGAGCCACGAATTTGTGATTTGTGGTAGGTAGAGAATCAAATCAATCATTGATTGATTGGAGAGTGATTGAGGAAAGTTAGCCTCCCAAACTCAACTATAAATAGATGGCAGTTTTAGTCGTGGTTAGAGAGACCTATGTGAAGACCTCCAAGAGCTGAGCTTTATGCCATATCAAGGTGTGATTACAAGGCACACATATGTATCAGTAAGTCATTGTATTGTACAAGCAATATACTTTCATTTTCATGATTATTTGAGTTCATCTTTCCATGTTCTTGTGATGTGTACTACTCACTGCCATTACTTCAGTTTTTCTCAGTCAGCTTGCAGAGATTGTTTCTCTGCACTTGGTTCATCATTTTCAGTGATTTAACTTGGTAAAGTTAGCTCTATAAGGCTACTATATGCTCACAAATTTTCATGTCATTTGGATGTTGGAATCTTCAGTTATGTTCATTTGAAGTCAACAGGGTATGTTCATCTTCACTTCTCTGTCAGGTACCCGACTTTTTCAGTCATCTTGTCAGAGTCATTTCTCAGTGTTTACTCATCCAAATTCAGTGATTTTAAGCTTGTTGGATTCAGCTTACTGTCTAGTATAAGCATACAAATTTTCATGATCATTGGATTCTTAAATCTTGAGTTATGTTAATTTTTCTACTCACTGGTCTATTTCTGTAGCAGCCCGTGAAAATCGGGATGATGTCATCACTTGTTAAAAGTCATTCTCAGTGTGTGGTTTGTTATTTTTGATGAGATTACTCTCTAAAGTTAGCTCTTTAAGCTACCTAGACTTTCCCAAGAGGAATTAATCTAATTGCTGCTGTGCTCAGAGAATTATGTAAAACACTGGACAGGTGTATTAACCAAGAATAGCAAGTTTTCACCTCTGAGCTAACTCCAACTTATCTGTTTTGATCTATCTTTTTGAGAGTGATCTTCCAAGGTACATAGGGTGTCTAATACATCCATTGGCAAGCTAAAAGGGCCCACCATCTACTCCTGGAGTTCATTTGGCTAGTGTAGAGCAAAGATTTTGCAACACCTCTTCATCTTCAACACATACCTATCCATCTCTTCACAGTGGTATCAGAGCAAGGTTGGACAACATGGCAGATGGATTTCCTTCATCAATTGACAAATTGGACAGAGGTAACTACTCAGCTTGGTCATTAAGAATGGAAGCTTATCTCCAAGGTAGAAGTTTATATGGTTATGTGGCTGGAGATGAAGTTATGCCAAGTTTCAGGAACAAAAGTCAACCAACACAAGAAGAGCAAGAAAGATTGAGCACATGGTGCTCCAAGGATGCACTTGCAAGGTCTTATCTCCTCAAATCTATCTCAGATTTTTTGTTGCCTCACATTAGAAGTTGTAAGACATCTCAGGAAGTGTGGGATGCACTTGAAGCTTTCTTTGCTTCAAGTACTAAAGCTAGGAAGCATCAACTATGGCTGGATTTCACAACTCTCAAGAAGGCTCCCAAACAAAATGTGACTGATTTTGTCACAAAGCTCAAGGACATAGCAGATCAGTTGGGAAGCATTGGAGAGGTAATAGATGAAGAGCAAATTGTAAGGCAGGTCATCAATGGCTTGAAGGCAGATGACAAGTGGGAAGCATTCACCACAGCTATGGATTTGTACATGGACATGCATGTACCTGATTTCAACACACTCATTGGACAATTACTTACTCAAGAGGCAAAGCTTATCAAAAATGGAGAAAGCTCTAAAGGTAATCAATCTTCAGCTTTATACACGGATAAAAGCAAGTCTAAAGATAACAAAGGAAAGGCAAAGAAAGTGGATGATGAAGCAGGTACATATCAAGCTAACTATGCAGGTAGAGGAAGACATGGCAGAGGTAGAGGAAGAGGAGGTAGACAAGGCAGGGGGAGATCCCAAGACTCCAACTCATGTTCTATTTGTGGATTAACTAATCATACAACTGAAAATTGCTTTAGGAATTCCAGGAATCAAAGAGGCAGAGGATACAATAGAGGAAGTTATGGCTACTCAAGAGGAAGGTTCAACAACTACCATGGCAACTACAACAACTACAATCATTCAAACTATCAAGGAGGCTACAAAGGAAGGAGAGACTACAATAACTACACAGAAGACTCAAACAAAGAGGATTCATTATTGATCATGAACATGGCTATGCCACAAGGTAAATCTGATGAGCATGTTTTCTACATAGATTCAGGTTGTTCAAATCATGTGGCAGGAAATGTGGCACTCCTATCAGATTTAGAAGATCCAAGGAATAAGCATGAGGTACAAACAGGAGATGATACAAAACATCCTGTGGAGAAAATAGGCAATGTCAAAGCACCTGATGGAAACATCAACCTACTCAGTAAGGTACTCTATGTCCCTACCATAACAAAGAATTTGATAAGTGTTGGGCAGATAGTAGAGAAAGGGTTGCAAGTCAGGTTCACAAAAGCAGGAGCATTTGTTGAAGATCCAAGTCAAGGATTCAGAAGAATTGCAAAAGGTGAAAAGACAGGTAGATTGTTCACATTTGAATTACAGGACACTAGAAACATTGCTCTCTTTAATTATGGTAGTCAGACACTCACAGAATTGGAAGTATGGCACAAAAGGTTAGCACATATTGGTGAAAGGTCATTAAAGCAAATCTGCAGGGACCAAAGTGTACTTGGACTTCCTAATTTGTCAAAACAACATATGATTTATAAGTGCAGTGCATGTCAATTTGGAAAGTCTCACAGGTTACCATTCATGAAGAAAGGTTATATGCATGGAGATCTCTTGGAGTTGGTTCATACAGATGTATGGGGACCAAGCAAGGAAGCTTCAATATCAGGATCAAGGTATTATGTTTCCTTTATTGATGATTGCAGCAGATGGACTATCCTATTCTTTATGAAACACAAAGATGAAGTTTTTTCATGTTTCAAAAGATATTCGGCTCTTGTGGAGAATCAAACAGGTAAATCACTAAAAAGGCTAAGGTCAGATGGAGGGGGAGAATACTTCTCCCATGAGTTTGATTCTTTTCTTCAAGAAAGAGGAATCAAAAGAGAGGTAACTACAAGGTACACTCCTGAGCAAAATGGAGTGGCAGAAAGGAGGAATAGGACAATTGTTGAAGCTGCAAGGTCTATGTTAAATGAAAAGCATTTACCTAATTACTTATGGGCTGAGGCTGTATCTACAGCCACTTACTTGATTAACAGGTTGCCTTCAAAATCCCTTGATGGGATGACTCCATATGAGGCTTGGAATGGAAGAAGACCAAGTTTAGATCATTGTAAAATTTTTGGATGTATTGCTTTTGCTCATGTTCCTTCACAGGTTAGAGGCAAGATGGATCCAAAAGCAGAAAGGTGTGTATTTATTGGATATGACAACAATCAAAAGGGCTACAGGTTATACAACCCTACCAACAAAGGATTCTTGGTAAGCAGAGATGTAGTTTTTGATGAGAACAATTCATGGTATGAAGATTCATGCAGGAAGGTCAATTTACCATATGATCTTGAAGAAGATTTTCCAAAGCTTGGTAGAGAACAATCAAAGATTGAAGAACAAGACACCTCAGAGGATGATGAAGAATCTCACATGGAAAAGATCAAAGCATGGAAGTCTAAAGGTAAAGCAAAATTGCAGGAACTTGGACATGAAGCAGAATCATCACATCATGGCCTAAGAAGATCTATGAGGGAAAAGAAAAAACCAGAAAGGTATGGGTTTGACACCTCATTAGTAACTAAACATTCTATCTACATAGCACAGGACATAAACGAAGAGGAGCCATCATCATTTGAAGAGGCCAAAGCAAAAGCAGAATGGAAGCATGCAATGAAGGAAGAGATTGAAGCACTTGAGGAAAACAACACTTGGGATTTGGTGCCCAAGACTTCCTCCATGAAGGTAATAGGCTCAAGATGGGTCTATAAACTCAAGAAGAATTCTGATGGTTCCATTAACAGGTATAAGGCAAGGCTTGTAGCAAAAGGCTTTGCACAAACTCAGGGAATTGATTATGAGGAGACCTTCTCTCCTGTGGCAAAGATGCCTACTATTAGGGTTTTGCTTAGTATTGCCTCTTCCAAGAATTGGAAGATACTTCAACTAGATGTAAAGAATGCATTCTTGAATGGTTGGATAACAGAAGAGGTATATATGGCACAACCACCTGGTTTTGAGAATCAAGTTTATCCTCATTATGTGTGTAAACTTAACAAAGCATTGTATGGTCTCAAGCAAGCTCCAAGAGCTTGGAATTTCAGGCTTGTTTCATTCTTGCAGGACAAAGGCTTTCAACCAAGCAAGGCAGATCCTTCACTCTTTATTAAAAAGAGTAATTCCGAGGTCATCTACCTATGTGTATATGTAGATGATATTATATTGACAGGAAATGATGCAGATGGTATGAAGAAGATCAAAGATCAGATGAGAGAAGAGTTCAAGATAAGTGATTTGGGTTCACTTACCTACTTCCTAGGTTTGGAAGTTGTCTACAAAGATCATGGTTTGTTTCTCACTCAAAGAAAGTACATTAAGGACATGTTGGCAAAATTCAAGATGCAAGATTGTAAGATTGCAGGTACTCCAATGGAGGTTAATCACAAATTGAGCTCACATGAAGGTGAACTCATAGAGGACATCACATCATATCAAAGTCTAGTGGGTAGTCTCAACTATGCCACATTGACAAGAGTAGATATATGTTACAGTGTGAGTGTGTTAAGCCAATTTATGCACACACCAAGGAAACCACATATGGATGCTGCCAAAAGGATACTCAAATATCTCAAAGGAACCATAAATGAAGGACTTTACTATCCTTATGTATCTGATTTAGGTTTGAAGCTATTTTCTGATGCAGATTGGGCTGGCTCCAAGGAAGATAGAAGGAGCACTTCAGGTTATCTTACCTTTGCAGGTTCAAAGCTTATTTCATGGTCATCCAAGAAGCAACCCACAGTTGCTCTCTCTTCTACTGAAGCTGAATATAGAGGTCTTGCTATAGCTACACAAGAAGCTATGTGGATGAAGACATTATTCAAAGATCTTGGATTGGAGTTTGGAACTCCAACTATTTTTGGTGACAATATGAGTTCTATTCATTTGGCTGCTAATCCTATTTTTCATGCAAGGACTAAACATATTGAAGTTCATTATCACTATGTACGAGAGAAGGTTCTAAGCAAAGAGATTCAAATATCATATGTGTCCACTCATCAACAATGTGCAGATATTCTAACCAAAGCATTGGATGGTACAAAGCTTTGCAAATTCAAGGCTATGATTGGTTTGCAGGTACTCTTGGAAGATTGAAGACCTCAAGCATACTTGGCTTGAGGGGGAGCTGTTGGAGCAAGTCTATGACAAGCCTAAGTATTGGCTTGAGTCCCACAAAGTCATAGAAAAAGCCTTAAAATGAAGACTATGTAAAGTTCACTTGTGAACTACCTCTTGTAACTTTTGAAGAGTTTACTTAATGTAAAAGTAAGAGAATCTTAAGTGGTTGAGTCCACTTGATCAAGAATGGAAAGAGGAGCCACGAATTTGTGATTTATGGTAGGTAGAGAATCAAATCAATCATTGATTGATTGGAGAGTGATTGAGGGAAGTTAGCCTCCCAAACTCAACTATAAATAGATGGCAATTTTAGTCGTGGTTAGAGAGACCTATGTGAAGACCTCCAAGAGCTGAGCTTTATGCCATATCAAGGTGTGATTACAAGGCACACATATGTATCAGTAATTCATTGTATTGTACAAGCAATATACTTTCATTTTCATGATTATTTGAGTTCATCTTTCCATGTTCTTGTGATGTGTACTACTCACTGCCATTACTTCAGTTTTTCTCAGTCAGCTTGCAGAGATTGTTTCTCTGCACTTGGTTTATCATTTTCAGTGATTTAACTTGGTAAAGTTAGCTCTATAAGGCTACTATATGCTCACAAATTTTCATGTCATTTGGATGTTGGAATCTTCAGTTATGTTCATTTGAAGTCAACAGGGTATGTTCATCTTCACTTCTCTGTCAGGTACCCGACTTTTTTAGTCATCTTGTCAGAGTCATTTCTCAGTGTTTACTCATCCAAATTCAGTGATTTTAAGCTTGTTGGATTCAGCTTACTGTCTAGTATAAGCATACAAATTTTCATGATCATTGGATTCTTAAATCTTGAGTTATGTTAATTTTTCTACTCACTGGTCTATTTCTGTAGCAGCCCGTGAAAATCGGGATGATGTCATCACTTGTTAAAAGTCATTCTCAGTGTGTGGTTTGTTATTTTTGATGAGATTACTCTCTAAAGTTAGCTCTTTAAGCTACCTAGCCTTTCCCAAGAGGAATTAATCTAATTGCTGCTGTGCTCAGAGAATTATGTAAAACACTGGACAGGTGTATTAACCAAGAATAGCAAGTTTTCACCTCTGAGCTAACTCCAACTTATCTGTTTTGATCTATCTTTTTGAGAGTGATCTTCCAAGGTACATAGGGTGTCTAATACATCCATTGGCAAGCTAAAAGGGCCCACCATCTACTCCTGGAGTTCATTTGGCTAGTGTAGAGCAAAGATTTTGCAACACCTCTTCATCTTCAACACATACCTATCCATCTCTTCACACTAAGCGGCTATGGAACAAGGGGTTCAAATAGTGGAAACAGCTCTGGAAACAAGAGACCGGCTAGTGGATCAGGTTTGAAGACTTAGACCCGAGACATAGAGTTACCCTCGAGGAATGGACTCTTCTTCAAAACAGGTGTTTAGCGTGGGACTGCTCAACTACCCGTCTTCTCTGCGGACAAGATCTTCCTTGCCTGGAGGGGCTCAAATGGAGCAACGGTAAGAATCTATCCAGAATTCCCAACTTCAAAGAGAACTTAGATGGTCATCACACTCTTAACAAGGTGTGGTGCCTTTCTCGGACCAAACTTCGATGGGAACTAAATTTCATGTCTATTTGGCATCCCCTAATTGAGATCAAAAAGTCCATTCTCATGTGGCAGATCTTGCATAAGGGTATCTGATACAATGCAAGGGCCAACAAAATTTGTGGTGTGCCTCCATGGTGCAAGCGATGCCATCGATGCATCGAAGATTTAGTTCACCTTTTCTTCGATTGTCTCAAGTCTCGTGTTATCTAGCATCACGTGACACGGGTTTTGAGACTCACAAACCAAATCAATTGGCAAAAAGTGCTATTAGGTGAGGCGGTTGGCTGCTCATCAAGGTTGTGGAATGCCATCAGGGGTGAGAATCTTTGGAAGATTTGGAGGGAGCGATGTGCTGTCAACTTTGGCCAAACCCCAAAGGAGTGGTCGATACTGTGGTCGGCTCGTTGGTGTTGCGGAAGTTGTTGGTGCTTTTGGCTTCCAAACCCATATCCTTTGGGATTGTCTTTCTATTACCGGCGAGGAGATGAATTCATCTTCTCTTGGTCTCTGCCCTTGGTTTTGACCCTTGCTTCTCCGTGGTGTTTTTGCTGAGATTTTTCTCGTGAGGGAGATCATATGGTGTGTGCATGTATCAGTGCCTTGGGTACCCACATTTGTAATCGCCCTTGTTGAGCTGCAGCTAATTTCTTTGGCACCCAAATTTGTACGTAAGTGTGGTCGGCCTTCATTGATTGGTTTGGTACCCAAATTTTTTGGAGACCTTGGGATTGAGTTTTTCCTTGTTTCTTGGTGCTTCTTTTAGCATGATTAGCTTGCTTTGATGGGAATGGTTGTGGCAAAGTTGTTGGTTGTTCTCCTTTTTGTACCCACATCTGCTTCATGCCCTGAGCTTCTTTCTTCTTGAATTATGTATGTCTAGTTGATATAACAGATGTTTTTTTTTGCTTGCCTCTTTGGTCGAGTTACACTTGCATTAGTCGGTGAAGAAGAAGAGTGGTTTGTTGTCCTTTGAGCTTGTGCTCCCATGATTGAGTCCCTTTGCTTCGTAGGGTTTTTGACACACACAACATTTTCTTTACGAAGATTAGTTTTGGAAGAACTAAGAGAATGTGTGACCTCTGGATTTGTGAGCATGCAATTGTCTAATTCTAATGTAATACATTGTTCATGTGCCCAAACTTGAAGGATTTGACTTCTTAGGTTCAAGTTGACTGCATAGTCATAGATCCAGTCTTGACCCAGGACAAGTGGTTCCGTAAGGTCCTCATCTTCACACACTAGCATTTGGACTCTCATTGGAACATCTTGAAGATAGATGGGAAGCTCTACCTCGCCCAAACAAGGAGTTTCTACACCTCCCAATCCTATGAGATAGGCTTCAATGGAATTGATGTTCAACTGTAGATCTTGGCAATATGAAAGTCTAATTGCACTAGTTGCTGCACCTGAGTCAATCAATGCTCGCACCATCCTTGCATTCTTCCCTTGTCCTACCGCGATGTTCACAAAGGGACGTCAATCAATTATTTGAGAAGCAATTGCACTTGATGTTTGACACATGGCCATGTGGTATCTTGGGACCTCAAGATTGACATCTAGGCCTAGGTGTCTTAACTTATTTCTCCTAATGCGTTCTGTATCCTCTGCCTGTGCTTCTTCTCTAACCTGTAACTCTTCTTCTTTTCGCTTCTTAGCAGTGTTGAGTCTCTTTAGCATATCCTTTGTAAGAGTTTCTTGATATAGCTTGACTCGACAACCATTGATATAGTTTGGCAGGATATCACCTTCTAGTGTGGCCAATTGAACTGCATCGCTAGTGGAAATTCTGTTAATGATCATGGGTCCATATCCTCTTTTTTCCAATTTATGAGCATGTTGTTTTAGTGTATAAACCAACACTAGGTCTCCCTCTTTCAATCCTTTATCTTTGATATGTGCATCGAAGTATGCCTTTTGCCTTTTCTTTGCAGCGTAGATGCCTGCTGCCGCTCGTAGCCTGGTCTCACCTAAGCGTTCTAGATCAAAGATCCTAGAGGATAACTCGTGTCCATTCCAATCATGCTCTTGTGCTACTTTTAAAGTTGGGATCAGGAAGTCCAAAGGTAGCACATCATTTTGTCCAAAGACCATCTGAAATGGGGTGGCATTGAGTACCGTTTTGTAGGCAACTCGATAAGCCCAAACAACATGATGAAGTTGTTTGTCCCAATCAGAGCGTTTATTATTTACAAGTGTGGTCAGTACATTACATAGGATCTTGTTTGTGCTCTCAGCTTGTCCGTTAGCTTGTGGATGATAGGGGGCAGACTTCTTATGTATCACCAAGAACTCTTGGAGGAGATTTTCAATGACTTCATTCAAGAAGTGTGTTCCTCTATCACTTACTAACTCTATTAGAAGTCCATATCTCGTGAACACATTCTCAAATAAGAACTTAGCTGTTGTTTGAGCATTATTCTTTGTCGTAGCTTTTACTTCTACTCACTTTGTGAGATAGTCAGTGGCTACAATAATGTACTCTGCATGTGAGTTTCTAGCTGGGGGGTTAATAGGTCCTACAAAGTCGATACCCCACTTTGAGAATGCACGGTCTCCCATCATTGGCCTCAAAGGCATCTCATCTTTTCTAATCGGATATTGTGCACGTTGGCATGTGTTACATTTCTTCACATAGGTATGTGCATCCATATGAAGAGTGGGCCACCAAAGTTCTGAGAATAGAATGGTCTTGATTACTCTCTCAGGCCCAAAGTGTCCACTTGCAACACTACTGTGTGCAGTTTCCAAGACTTTCAAGTAGTCTGATTCATGAACACATAGTCTTAGGTAACCATCTTTGCCTCTCCGATATAGGTTTTCGCCTACTAAGGCATAGTCTTTAGCCTCTTGCTCCATGCTTCGTCTTCTTGCTAGACTAGCCTCGCTAGATAATGTTCCTGATCTCATAAATTCTACCAATGGAGCAGTCCAATCTGGAATTAATGATATGTGATAAAGAGTCGCATGCTCCACCAGGGGTCTCTTTTGGCACACTGGACAATTCTTGATCCACTCATGAATTTCTTTGTCTATACTAGGCCAATACACTCCTAAACGTTTTAGATTTTGCAATGTTCGTTGTTTAGAATAGTGATTCCCTAGAAATCCTTCATGGGCTTGTTGCAACCAACTACTATGTTCATCGTCCTCGACACAACAAGCTAGAACACCTTCCGTATCTTGTTTATACATGCTTCCTGCCAATATTTGATAGCTTTGTGACCGCACAATTTCATCCTTGTTCGTCTTCACCTTCTTATTTGCGGGTCCAAAGGTTAGGACTGGTACCAACTTATTTTCCTATTTAGGAACAACTTCTAGATTGAACAGATAAGCATCAGCCAATTCATCAGAGACTCCTTGCGGTGGCTCTCCTGAAGTGATGCGAGAAAGGTGATCCGCTCTGAGGTGGGTCTTACCTTGCCTAACAACCACTTCAAAGTCATATTCCATTAGTAAGAGGAACCATCTTACTAAGTGTCCTGTGTTGCAAGGTTTATTGAACAAGTATAATAAAGCTTGATGATCAGTGAAAAATTTGAACTTGTTGGCCAATAGATAGTGTCTAAACTTCTTTACAGCATATACCATGCCTAACCCTTCTCTTTCGATTGTGGTGTAGTTTCGTTCAGCAGCGTTCAATTTCCTACTAGCATAGGCTATAGGCAAATCTAAATTTCCTTCTCCTGTGGGTTGTGACAACACACATCCTATTGCATAATTGGATGCATCCACATGTACACGGAATGGCGTATTCCAATCAGGAGTGGTCAGTATGGGTGATGTGCACAAGCATTTCTTCAGCTCATTGAAGGATTTCTCGCATTCGTCGTTCCACTCAAACTTTGTGAACAAGGCATAAAGGGGCTTAGCTATTATTGCATACATGTGAATAAACCTACGGTAATATCCACGATGGCCCATAAGGGCTTGTACCTCTTTAACATTCCTTGGCCTCGGTAGCTCCACGATGGCTTTTACTTTGTCCTCATCGGTTGATATTCCGTTCTTAGAAACAATATGACCTAAGATTTTACCTTGACGTACCATGAACACACACTTTTCTGGGTTCAGACACACTCGGTATTGTCTACACTTGTTGAAGATTTGTCTGAGCTCAGGAATGTGACATCTCCTTTCTTGGGAATGAGCACATAGATCGTCCACATATACTTCTAAGCTTTTTCGCAAGAACTCTTTGAAGACATGACACATGAGCCTTTGGAAGGTTGCAGGTGCATTAGTCAGCCCAAATGGCATCACACAAAATGCAAAGACTCCCCACTATTTGGCAAAGGCCGTTTTTTGTTGATCTTCTGTGGCAATGGCTACTTGGTTGTAACCTGAAAATCCATCAAGGAAGCTATAAACTTCCTTGCCCGCAACACGCTCCAATAAATGATCAGTGATTGGAAGTGGATAGCTATCTCTAGTCGTAGCGGCATTAACTTTTTTAAGGTTAATACACACACATAACTTTCCATTCTTCTTGGGCACCACTACAACGGGGGACACCCATTCAGTATGCTCAATTTCATAGATAAATCCAGCTTCAATCAATCTATCGATTTCTTCTTTTATTTTTGCTGCATAGGTGTCATTATATGTGTAGGGCTTTTGTTTGGTGGGCTTGGCATCTGCTATCATGGGGATCATATGAGAACAAACCTTTGGATCTATTCCCTTCAAGTCTCTATAGTGCCACGCAAACACGTCCCTATATTCCCTTAACAAGGCTACCAACTCTGCTTCCTCTTCTTTACTTAGGTCATCTCCTATGTACGTACATCTCTCTTCGTTTTCTTCAATGGTGACTATGACTTTTTTGGTCTTTTCTTTGTTATCATACGCTTCTCCTATGGTGGCCTCTCTCTTATTCATTCGTACCAAAATTTTTTGGTCCTCAACTTCGTATTTCTTGAAATTCTCTGGTATTTCGAACAATGATTCCTTCTCTTCTTGTTTCACTCCTTGTATTTTCTTTTTCTTTTGACCTCCTTCACTTCCATCCTTTGAATTGACAGTTTTAATGCTTGTGAGAGGTTCTTCTTCCTTTTGGGTAAATACTTCTATGTCTTCTAGGTAGTGCTTCTCTGAAATAAAGCAGCTATCCATCACAATGGACTCTAGATCGTCATCGTTCTCTTCTTTTTCTATGAAGTCACTAGGGTTACATTCTTCTAGCAAGGGCTGACACATGAACACTGAGATATCATAACCCTCCTCATCACAATGAGGTGTCCATTGTTCTTCATCCACTGCAATGTCCATGGTAGCTAAGATTTCTGCCCAACCATGAGGCTCAATTCCTCATCTGGAAAGATCATCGGTGTATAGGTTGGGTCTCTAATTGTTCTATCTCCTTGAGAAGTTGCTTTTTCTCTCACTTTTAGGCATTTCTCCTCTTCCTTTGCGACCTTGCACATCCACAAATGAGTATCTTCATCCAGGATGTCTCAGATGAACTTTTAGAATGCACAAAGATCGAATCTTCTTGCTCCTTGTGGATAGGATTCCACTGTAGGGGTGGTACATCTCTGAAGGTGTAATCCTTCAAATTGACCTTGGTTGTGACCCCTAAGCATTGCAAGTATAAGGAGTTGGTTCCCCAATCCTGTACAACTTGCAGTTGTCGTAGGAAGGGCCTTCCTAGGATCATTTCATAGGTAGTAGTTTTACCAAAGTCACATATAGCAAAGGTGTGCTCAAACTCTACACCACAAGTGGTTAGAGTTATCCCTTCCAGCAATCCTAGAGGTATTTCAACATGGCCGTCAGCCATCTGAAGTTTCATTCTAGTTGGTCTTAATGCTGGTTTACCCCATTGCTTCCACAGGGATGTGGTTGCAATAGCAACACCAGCACCAGAATATATGATCGCTTTGGTTGTGTAAACTTGGTAGGTGATCAGAAGATAAGTATTACCTTCCTCACCTTCGCTCATGTCCCCTATTTTGTCTAGAGGTATCTCTGGAACTTTTTGGTTAGATTCTGCTTTTGGCATATTGGAAGCAAGTTCTGGAACCTGATCCTTCACATGATTCCATAGCTCCGGTTTTGCTTTGAGCAGCTCTTCCACAGTGAGATGACACTGAACCTTAGTGTTCTTCACGACATCAGTGTTTCTTGGAACCACCGAGTCTTCATTTCTGATCAATATTGTGGGAGCTCTGATCTGAAGAGATTTAGATTCCCATCGGCCTGTGAACTGTGGCAACTCTTGTAAAGAACTGGATTCAAATCCTGAACTTTCTTTTTCTTGTTGCTCTACTTGGTCTCCATAAATAGATGGAATGTCTTGTGGGAATTAATCATGACGGTCATCAATTTCAAGAATAGGAGGTGAAACATCCTTCTCCTTGGCCCATTTCTCTTCTTGTATTTCCCATAAGAACTTTTGAGTGTGTTGTTGAATTGAAAGAGGTTCTCCCTCATCTATGGAGTTAGGAACATAGTCTTTCTTTGGTGATGAGCTTTCTCTTTCAACGGTTGGTTGAGCCTATGAAGGTAAAAAAACTTGAGGTTTATTTACCAACTGCTCTAATCTATCTAGTAAGCCTTGGAAGTGCAAACCCGGTGTAATAGTATTTGTCTGATTGAACGATTGATTGGCCTCAAACATAGCTTGAGCTAGTTCCACCATTTTTATGCACATTTTTGTCCATTCAATCTCTAAATCTGCTCTAGGGTAGCTCTTGTCTAGGTTTGCAGGTGTTGGCCCTTCTTGAAGTCGAGCTTGGTATGCCTTGAACATCATGTCCAAGCCTTCTGGGGTTGGATCTGCAAGAATAGATCCTGGTTGTGGTTTATTTACAATGGTTGGTGAATGGGGATGAGATGGTGTAGATGGAGTTTTGACATGCGAGGGGCTTTGAGAGGCAATATCTTCTATTTTTGTTTTTGCATCTTTCAAGCTTTCTTCTAGTTCGGATAACTTTTTGGTCCATTTACAATTGGCCTTCTCTCTAGTATCCTTCCATGTTCTTGTTTTTCTCTTACTAGGTTCTCCTGACTCACTTGGCTCTGATTGCTCAACTGGTTTAGGTTGTTGTAAGGCTTGTGCCCTAGTAACTGCATGTATAGGAGCCACTTTATCGCTATCGGAACTTGAATCCCCTACTAGGCCTACTATATTAACTGGTGTAACCTTTGGTGCACTTGAGGGATGTTCGGGACAATCTCTCAGGAGTTGTTCTTTGCCACACTTAAGACAAACAACTTGTATTGTGATATTCTGCCCTTGTGTCAGAGCTGGTGGGTGGGATGGTTGTTGTTCTAGTATAGGTTGAGGTTGGCTATATCCTCCATGTTCATATGTTCTAGTTGCTCCTCGTGGTCTTGGACATGGGTTATACCTAGGAACTTCTCTGCCTTGTTCGCTAGGAGGGTACCTGTATGGTCTACATTGGGGTGGTACTAACGGTCGTGGTTGTCTATTCATTGGATAGTTTTCGGCGTTGTAGTTGATGTACTTCTGCTCACTATAAGAATATATGTTAGGCTCCTGAGTTGGGTGTCTATCGTAAGGATAAGGTTGTGATAACCCTAGTCCTTCTCTGGTGCAAGCATGAGATGGATGATCTCCAGCGCACAGTGTGCAACTTCCAAACATTGACACTCTCAAGGAGGAGTTCTGGTAGTTCTTGTGTCCTTGTACTCCTAATTTCTTGGCCACTAACGTTGCCACTTCATCCACATAACTCAAACTAGAAGTCTCATTTCTCCTTGTATCCTCTGATTTGGTAAGATCTTGTTTGATTTTGAGATCCTCAGCTAAGTTGTCTTCCAAATCTATACATTCTTAAGACACTGACTTAGAGTTTGCACCCGTTTTACATATACTAATATTCTCAATGTTCCATTGGTTAGACCTTCTAAAAATAGGGATATCATTTTCTATTGAGAAGGTCTCTCTGTCACAGGGCATCAGTCTACATATTGACTAAATCTTCGAGCTGCATTTTTTACTGTCTCTTTGGGAGCTTGTTTGAAACTATGTAGTAAGGATGATGAATTGTGCTTGATCCCTCGCTTAGTGAATTCCCAGACAAATTCTTGGAAGAATTTTTCGATATTGCCAAAGGAATTTGGATCCAAGGATTGAAACCAAGCTAAGGCTATTCCCATGAGAGTTAGCCCAAAGGATTCATATTGCATGAAAAAGTCATCCACTTGCTCCGCTCATAACACTTGCTTGAATTCTGCTATGTGGTCATAGGGCTCTCCTGTGCCATCCTAACGATTTTGCATACATTTGGCCAATTGGATTGGTCTCACTCTTTTGTCTGGCTCTAGGGATTGCATTATGATGGGGATGCCTTGGGGCGGTTCTGTCCTAAGGGTGGTTCTATTCATACTTCCCATTCCTTGGCTAGTTTGGTTGTGGGGATTAATTCCTGGCATGGTGAATTGTTCCTGTGGTCTGTTGGGCATACTACCTTGGCTCGTTTGTCCTAACATCGCATTTTTTGTTCTTTGCAGGGTCTGGAATGGGTTTTGTGAGGAGGTTGCCTGATCTTGAGCTAACTCTCCTCTTTCATTAATCTGATCAGGTTTTTCGGTTACTACATATATCTGACCCATCTTGTTCATATAAACTCCACCTTCAAACTTGACAGTTGGTCTTGGAACTATTTTAGTTTCTGTCGTGTTTATCATTCTTGCTACTGACCTGTGTAGACCGTCAAGGTAGATGGGTATTCCTTGCAAGTTAGTGGATATGTATTGAAGAGACATCCTATATTCCCCTTCCCTTGTAGACATAAGACCTTCCCTAGGTATGGATCTATGCATGTCTTCAGAAGCCAAGAGTCTCTCCCAGTTAAATGACATTTTTTACTCACTTGTCTATGAACTCAACACGCAGTGTTAACCACTGAGTTGTGAGTCCCTGACTTGGTTGTGTGGCTGACCTTAGTTTCAAGTGATTTGGTACTTTATCAATCTCTTCCTAAGTATCAACTTGAGCTTAGGTTCATAAGCCTTGTCTACAAGTCCAAAATTGTCCTTTGAATTTCTCAAAATCTTGTGGAACCCCTTGCTTCCTAGTCCAACCTGAGGGTCAACTTCAAAATACCCTGTCTAATAATCCTCGTATTAGTTTTACCATAACATTTTGCTAGTACTCCCCACGAGCTTTCCAACAAACCAAAGATCACTCCGAACAGATTTTGTATGAGAAAGTTATGCCAATTCAGGGTTCTGGGGGTTAAAATAGGGAAACAGGACCTCTCTGGGAGTACCTTAGGACATTAGGGGAAAAAATGAACCCTGAACGGGCCTTTTAGATTAAGGAGTGATTAGTGATGGACCAATCAGAAGAGGGTGGTGGCCACAGTCTATGCCCTATAAAATACTAGGCTGAAGGGTGGAGAGGGGACATATTTCTCCCTTATTTAATGAGCTGCCTCTAGAGAGAGAATGAATCTCGTAACTCAGTTGGGCCCAAAAATTCAAAATTTCTAAAAAGTTAAAAAACTCATCATAACACCTGAAAATGGACCCCCCATTACTTTTTAGGGTCAAAAGTACTCGTTTTGACCCCAAATTCAAAATCCGTGCATGTTTTGAGCTGAAAAAAATGAGTTTTTTCAAAAATACTCAAAAAAGAGTTATTTCCCTCCTAAACCTCACATTTTCATACCCAAATCCCAAAAAGTCATCTTTTCCCACTACTTTCACTCTGTAGCACACCATTGAAGCTCATGTTTCTACACTCCAACCTACCTGCATCTCCTATCTCGAATTATTGTTGTAGCTTGAAGACCTTTAGCTTCAATGGCAACATCTAAAGCTTCTAGGCAACCAAAAGATGAAATCCTCACATTAAGATGTCACAATATCAAAGCCACAGATGGACAGTGGCTATCACATGAGTACTCCAAAGGTGCATGGGTGTACATGCAACCCTCTAGAGTTGGGCCTCATCGAGTTAGAGATCGTGGAAACTTAGATCTTCATTGGAAGGGAAAGTTACTTGGCTTCAAGAAGCATAGAGACAATGGGATGGTTGCTATTGTACAACATGTTTTTACAATGGCAACTATGAAACTTGAAAACTCTAGTAGTATGAGATATCCTGTGAACTGTAAGTATTACTCTACAATATTTTATGTTTTCTTGTGTCGGATATATTTCTGAACTATTTAGATATGTTTTTGTTTGTTTCAGATGTATTTCCTTCTACTTTGGTGGAAGAGCAACCACTTCATAGTCTTACAGGTACTTTCCAGGCATTGCATGCAGATGCTGGTGCACTAGTCTTTCCAAATATATCTCCTGCTCAACTTCACCATGATAGATTTTTCTTTTACACACATAGATATGTTGTACCCTCTAAAGTGAATGGTTTTGGAAGGTTAGAGAGAATTGAAGTACATTCTCTTCTTAGCTTAGAGTGGCCAAAACCTGATATATGGTCCGTATCATCTTTGAAGCAAAAGATGGTAATGGATATACATAACTCTTTGAAATTCACAAAAGTGTCTAGGTCTGTAGGTTTGCACTGGTCTTTTCCCATTCATTGTTTTGTATATTTATTCCAAGGATTCTCATTCCAAGAGACTTCCACCATGTTCATGTGTAAAGATATCACATATGAGCAAGTCGAAAGTCTTCTTGGTGAAAATTGGGGTTTGATGGAAGGAATTGCAAAAGGTGATAAATATCTCTGTAAAATAGGTGGAACAGGTATAGCATTTCGATATTTGAAACAACGTACTTCATTATACATCTGATCTACTATGATCGTTGGATGTGCAAACTTGGCAAATGGATACCATTTCAAAGTTCATAGGGATCTTTGCATTCATTTGAAATAAAGCTTAGATTGCCCAACAATGAAACAGAAACTATTTTAGTGAATAATCATTGGACCTTGGCTAATCTGAGAGAACACTTGATGATTATGGGGTTTGAAGGACTAACTCAATCCATCTTCAAAATTCAAGGACATAAGGTGAGAAATGTTTCATGTTTTTGTTAAAGTAATCTTTCTGTTATTGTTTATTTTACTTTAATGACTTCAATTTCTTGCAAATTGATTACAGGTGGGCAGAAGAATGGAATACAAAATGAAAGTCCCTGTAGATTGGAGCAAAGATGGAACAGAGCTCTCATTGTCATAGTTCTTTTGCAACTTGATAATGTCACTTCTTGGGCCCTAGTCATTGTATCTCATGGTTTTTGCACTTTCAAGAACCTTGTAAAAAGTAGGACAATTGATTCATGTTAGATATTGTATATACCTTATTCTCTGCAATGATAATTTCAAAACTTTTGGAATGTCAAAAATTCTGCTCACTACTTTGAAATGTGGTTGCTCATGTTTTTTTCTGTGCATTATTTTGTTATCCGAAACTCATTTTTTGAAATTGCACTTCTTATTCTATACTTTTAAAAGTGGGCCCAATCAATTTAAAAACTTGTAACTGCTATAAAAATGGCTCTATGTGCTCATTTCTCACATTTGCACTCTCAAAGAGCTAGAAAGCGCAGACTGCAAGCCTCTAGAAATCTCGCGTGCAAGCAATGACTGCTAGCACTTCCACTCCCATGAAATCTCCTCGAGATTTATTCATGGAGTTTTTGGATACTACAGACTACAATGGTCGTACGGATTTGTATGACCTCCTTTGTAGAGTCCCTAATCTTGAAGGGACAATAGCCATGAATTTCGATGTGATCGATGAGATCACAGATTTTATGGAACTCTATATTTTAAGATATGCCATAGATATTCCAGCATATGAGTGTAAATGGGTCCCCTGTGACCTACTTTTTTACATTCATAAAGGAGATGAGGCATTTGCGAAGCGCTTAAAGCGTTTCATGGCGATTGCTGAGGCTTCAGGGCACCTGTTAGATGACACAGTGCCCTTAATTAAACAATTAAATAAGAAAAGAAAAATGGGAAGAAAATATCTTTCCTACATAGCAACAACAATCTTTTTTGTCAATGAGGAGCCCGAACCTTCACCAATGGACCTACCCCATCTTGTTACTGGGGGTTTTGTAGATGACAAGAAGGAACCCCAGACAGAAGCTCTCAACTTATTAGAAGAGAGTCAAAAAATTTCCAGAGAATTTCCTCAAGGAGTAGTGGACAAATTAAAGGAAGCCAGTACACAGAAGAGTCCACCCTCCAACTTAGACCCCGTGGAACCCACTCTACCAGAGGTAGAGATGGAAATGTTTTCAGTTGTACTTGTTGATGGAGAGGAGTTTTTGTTCCTGCACGATATTGAGAAGGCATTCGGTCTACGCCTCGACGAATGCCTTAGTATTTTCAGCTCAACCTCGGATGTTCCCATGGACAACACTTCTGACATTATCGAAAAGGCAACAATTCCACTTGGTGATTCAGTTGCGGACACCATTGCATTTGTGTGTGAAGAGATTTTGAGCCATGCCAACCAAGATGCCAGTGAAGAAGATCTAGCCACAGCAAGGGAAAGAATTTTGGAGAAGAAGATTCCAACATCCCCTGTTGTGGAGCAAAGTGGCATGGCCCATTCATCAATTCCACTAGATGCAATGGGAAGAGGAGAGGATGAAGACAGGCTTCAAGATGTAAGTCTCTACTGACATTTATGGTTGTCTCATATTCATACAAGATGTATCTATTTAATTTTATGATTGTCTATGTGCAGGAAACAATTGAAGTGGATAAATTTGCAGCAAGGAGTGGTGGTGACCGTGTTTCCCGGGGCCATGGCTCTTCCTTGGCACAGTACATTGGAAAATTGCCAAAGGAAGATTTTGTAATAATCCACAAGGACTTTTCCCCTCAAGGACACTTCACGACTTGGTGTATGAAGGCCTTGAGTAAAGTTTTGTGCCTATCTACAATAATGCAAGGGACCAATTGTATATTTCTAGTTAGGAAGTCCCTTGCCCTTACTACCCTAGGAGTTAACTTTAGAGGAAAAATATTAGGTCAAATAGGAATAGCTTTGGGTCTTGGATTGACAGACCCTCAATTAATATCCCAATCAGTTTTGACTTACCAATTGCCTCTATCTTTTCAGAGAAGAAAGAATGTAGTGGAGAGGCTCAAGGCCAAGAGCCAATTGTAAAAACTTTATAATACCAATGTTTTGTTTTTCTAATTTCCATGTGCATTCAATCTATTATATCTTTATGGTTTGACAATCTCATAACTTTTGCACAGTTAAATCAGTCTTTTTCCATTGTTTCTTGTAATTTGTGTTTCCCAAAATGCATGGAATGGCTAAGGAATGCAAAAAAAAGGCCTGCCACAGAAACGCGGGGATGGGCCCTGCAAAACTTTTGTAGGGCCCATCCTCGCGTTTCTGTGGCAGGCCTTTTTTTTGCATTCCTAGGCCATCCTATGCACTAGGTTACCTGTATTGCAAGTCTATCTTCTCAATTAGCACCTTCACTTGGGGAAATGTGGAACACTCTTCTTATATGCAATAATTAGAGAAAATTAAGACTCCTCTGGGTGCACATAAGCATGCAGCAGTAAATCAGTGCATGTATGTTCATAAACATTGCTTAGCTATTGATCAGGGGGTTAGCATGCAGTGCACTCTAGCCAAGGCCAATCATATGCCCCCATGTGCATGGCATGGGTTTTCATGGCTTGGAAATGCCAAAAAAAGGCCTGCCACAGAAACGCGGGGATAGGCCCTGCAAAACTTTTGCAGGGCCCATCCCCGCGTTTCTGTGGCAGGCCTTTTTTTTGCATTTCTTGGGCATGAAATGCATTAAATAGCATTACCACTTACAACAAGTACAGAAAAAAGAATGATACAACTATGAAAAACACTTCAAAGATGTACTGGAAAAACACACCTACAAACATAGGAGAAATAAACTTCAAAACATGTACACTAAGAGATAAACATTTGGGAGAGCAAATATGAGAAGACAAAGATTATATTCATCATTTGGGTTTTACAAAATATTCATCATATGGGATATACAAAAGGTTCTCCAAACAAAGGAGTACAAATTATGGTTAATGGTTATTCCCTCTAATTCTCCTAGCTAGCTGCAAATCTTTAGGTTGTATTGTCACTCTCTTTGCATGGATGGCACATAGGTTAGAGTCCTCCAACATTGATATAAGATACGCCTCTGCAGCTTCTTGGAGAGCTTTAATGGCTATCCCTTGGATACGAAGTCCAGCGCAATAGCGTTGGATCTCTTCCTTCACAACTCTTGCAAATGACCTTCGTGGGATTAGAAGCTCCACAGACTTTTGATAGTGTCGAATCTCCGCAAAGGCTCTGGTTTGCTTTCTGCGCCTTTGTGGTGCTCTTGCATTTGGGGGGATGTTGGGTTGTGGTCGTTGTGGTCTACGACGTGGTTGATAGTTCTTCTTTCTTCTTAGAGGACGCCTAGATGGTCCTACCTCATCATTTACTTCCTCTGCCCGACCTTGCTCTCTTTCTTCATCGGTTGGTCTTTGTCCTTGTCCTGGGGGGAGTGTCTTGCCTCCTTGTGTTACTCGATGGTTCACGAGGATATCATCATTGTTCCATGGTGGCTCATTTATACTTTCTTCATCTGAGGAACTCGATAAATTTGATGTCTCAATCACAACTCGTCTATGTCCTCGTTGTTTGGGCCTTGCCTTCATTGGTGTCCTGATTGGGGGCTCATCATCATATGCGGAAGGGGAATAATTTATTTCTTGGGATACATCTCTCTCTGGTGAAGCTTCATCCCCCCGCGATGCAATGCTACCGGACTGTGTCCCTGCACCCGAGTTTCGTCTTGAAGAGTGGCTTGTGGTTCGACGCTTCTTGTGGGGTGTCATCCATGTTGGGCGCTGAGTACCTTGCACATGGCTAGGGTAGACGACATCATCCTTCCTAGTAGTCTGCTTTGTGCGTGCCATTCTCTTAGGTTGTAAAGTGGTAAAATGAGGAAGGACACCTCTATTTATAGGCTTTCACTTAAGAATTGTCCTGTTCACATTTAAATGGATAAAAATTAGTTTTAAGACATTAAAAGTATATTCACAAAAATAGTAGAATTTTATTTGAAGTGAAAGGGGTTATAAAAACCTTGAAAAGTATAATGCATTTTAAGAGTTTGGAAATTATTTCCAAGCAGAACCTTTGCGGACTCTTTGTGCACGCCATTGGGCATGATGTTCGGGTCCTGACGATGACATCCACTTCTCTCTTGCAATATCATGTTGTAGCTTTTGTGTAATCTTTGCTAGTTGTGACTCACATGCCTTTTCCATTACATATTTTCTAGCAAATGTCGCACTAAAAAACCAATTGAACATTTCTTCTAAATAGTTTGATTGGAGTAGACCACCCCCATGACGAGTGTTTTTAAAGTAAACACCTCTAGCCCTGTAATGTGACTTCTCCATTCCTTGTGTACTAAAAATGTCCAATGACCCATATCGATTCATAAAATATGCTCCATGTGCAAAAAGAATATGCTATGATCTGGTCAATAAGATCTACACATAGTGTTTAAGACCAAATAAAAAAATGAAGCGAAACTTACTATGTAATGTGTAATGTTGCTTTCTCCCCAAGATAAGATGAATGCCTGTGTAAAATCCTTCAAAGTCACTTGGAATAATTCTCGTTGTGAAGCATTAGTGGAAGCCAAACACATCAAATGTAACAATTGATCGAACGATGACCAAACCTTCTTTCGCTTGTTAATGAGATCAACCTGACTATCATTGTCAGTTGCAATTGAACAGAGGTCCTTCCAAAGCTCCCATTTCCCATCATCTTGACTATTCACATCTTTTTTAAAGAAACGTCGTGCCTTCTTCCCAGTCATTGAAACTTGTTGTAAAATCTCTTGAGACTCACCATACTTCTTAACAACTAAAGATACGTGGCCACCATGACAACCTATAGAATTCAAAAGATCTTCTATTTTCTGGATTGCTATTGTAGACCTCTCTAGTGGTTTCATTGCAAATGCATATTCAACATGGAGCTTCAAAAGCCTATCAAAGATCCTCATGAATGCATGCAAAGTACAAAAGTCAACATTGACTAATGGAAATGGGATAATGGGGTTCCAATCATTGCTTATTTTATCACGAGTCGGTTCCTGTAACATTGGACACCTCAAAAGTGATATCTCCCATTCCCTGTGATTCGATGAGTCTGTTTCATCAATTTCTTCAGAGTCATCAACTCTCGTCAATGCCCTTGCATGTTTAGACTGTCTCTTAGATCCTTTGTAACCTTGTGTACAATATGGGCAAGGATAGAGAGAAGATGCTCCTTGTTTACAACCTAACATGCATTTTATACTCTTAAGGTCTCCACCCAAATGCCATTCTACATCAAAATCACCTATATCATCTACAAAAAGCTTTTGCCCATGTATTTGAGAAGAGATTACTTCTGTAATCCACGAAGTCCTACTAAAAATCCATGAAATAACATTATTTGTTTCTTTGGGAACTTCTATAGCACCTAACCACCAGATATCTCTCTCTGATTGCACACTGTAAGTCAAATGGTCCCTCCCTCCTAAAGTTTCATCACTCATTGCATGGTCCATAATTTTGTTCATTAGCGTCACACTCAACCTTTCTAGTCGCCGACCCTTTATGATTTGACACTCATCAAGCTTCAGTATGAACTTTAACTTAACATTACAGTCTGCACAAAAGAGAAAACATTATCTTAATATGACACTTGAATGCAATAGAACTTCAACACCAAATAAAATGTAGTAGGGGTACCTTTGATTGTTGCACTATAAAAGTGAACCATTGCTTGTTGAAGCTTCTGAAGATCCACAAATATATTGTTGAATTTAGTGTAAGTAAATCCTTGTGTAGATAGGATTTTTGATTGCTTCTTGGCAATATTTGGATGATAAATAGAGGCAGGCATAGTTTCTTCTATGAATAAATATTGTCCAATAGTACGAGTCACATCCTCATTTGAAGTTTTTTTATTGATATACACTTTATATGGGCATGGAAATATACTTTGAGAAATACCTTGTGATTGTAAGGCTTGCCTGAGAATGGTGTACATTGCAGTATACCCATTTCTACTGATGCCCGCTTCGTCACATATTGCCTGCACATCTTGCACTGTGATAAGATTTTTTAACTTCTTTGAAAACTCAGCTTCAACAACAACTCTAATACACTTTCCTATGCGTGAGTCTAAAGTAGAAGTGATTTCTTTGGTGTTTATACAGCTATTCATCAGCTTGAATTGGTCTTGTGTTGTTGATGAAGCAGTTATGTCTTCAATAAACGACCTACACAATGAAATATTCCATTACAAATCTTCATTAAAACATATAAAAGTAAAACAAACACTCACCTTGTTGCATATATACGTCGTTTGCGTGCTCCACCACCTTTTGAAAGAGCTTCAAAGGATGACAATGATCTTTTCCTATGTCTCATACCAAGTGGAGTCTCTTTCAGCTGCTGGAGATTGGCAGTTAACTTTGAAATTGTGCTTTGTTTTGCTTCAGTATCCTGTTCCAAATCTGCAAGTTGTTTTTGTAAAGATATGATTGTGCTTTCTAAAGTGACCACCCTCATATGATGGATGTGATATTGTTGGAACCAATACTTAGCAGTAGCAAGTGAATATGTAGATAATCTCTTGCAGTAACCTAATAGTCCAGCTTCACCCGCACCAATGAACTGAAGTAAAGTTGAGAGGTTATGGAATGTTGGATGGTAAGAAGACTTTTTTCTCCAGCTGCACGACGTTCATTTTGAGAATTGGCATCATTGTTGCATCGTGTATTTGGAGCAAACTCTCTAGGCACACGAACATGGATACTTGTTGATGCAAGAGCATGAGGACGTTCTACTGTGAAGTTTGTGATACATGTCAACACCATCTTTGCTAATGACCAACAATATCAAAAACAAAGATGAAAAACCGGTTGGAAGGGAGTCTAAAGCATAGGTTTTGCTCAAAAAATGTGTTTTTTCGCATGTGTATGGGTTAAAGTGTATTTTTCCACTGAGTATGGCTGAAAATGATGAAATTTGAAAAAATTCATTTTTTGGGGGAAGCATAGTCACGGATTTGATGATGTGGCACTTACTTTTGGAGGGAGTTTGAAAATTATACTTTTTCTAAAAGAAACTTCAGAAAATGGGCCCAAAAAAGTGACTTCTGACATATATATTAAAAAATAGGCTCTTTTGAGTTAATATACACTAAAAATGAGACTTTTTAAAAAAATTCATTTTTTTATTCAAATACATGTACGAGTTTGATGATGTGGAAAGTAGATTCTTTTTCTCTCTCTCTAGAATAAGAAAGAGAGAGGCCTATTGAAGCCTAACAAAAAGCCTACTCTAGCCTACTAAAAAGTGCCCTATTAAATGCACTTTGTCCCCTTAAACAAGAACAGAATTAAGCTTAATCCCTAAAAATTAGGGATCCTTACAAGGCCCATGCAGGGTTCATTTTTTCCCCTAATGACAGGCGATACGATACCAGATTTTCCATGCGATACCACTATGGATGATACCACATTCGGCAATACGATACCACCAAGGCGATATCAAATTCCACAATACGATACCACTTGCTAGACGATACCACGAAGCCCATGATACGATACCAAAATAATCGACGATACGATACCGGGTCTACTGACGATACGATACCAAAAATCATACGTTACGATATCTCTGCACTCGATGATACGATACCAAGTTAGTGGACGATATGATACCTGACCACTACACGATACGATACTAGATATCACGCGATACGATACCAGATTGCTCACGATACGATACCAGGGTAAGGGACGATATGATACCAGTCTATAGACGATACAATATCACTCCAATCACGATATGATACTGCTTGTGTTTTGCGATACGATACCACAAGGTGCACGATACGATACCAAAAATTTACACGATACGATACTGGAACTCTCACGATACGATACTGGTTCTATGGACGATACGATACCACTTTTTTGCACGATACGATACTAGAATAGGCACGATACGATACCACTTGATCAACGATACGATACCACAAAGTGCACGATACTATACCACCGAGATGACCACAATCGTGATACCAACACTTGACGATACGATACCAGAATGGTATCGCGATACCTCAAGTGGGTGTGCATGATACGATACCTCGACAAATATCGCGATACTCGGGAATTCTGGTATCCCGATACCAAAACGCAACCGGACACGATACTTGGAGATTTTTAAGCCCAGATTCAAAAATTTTTCAGATTCAAAATTTTTTGTAGATATGTGTACCTTAGGTTCTCCTTATCACTCCTATGTGCCTGTATTTGCAATGTCACCCTCCAAACTCACGATACCACTGTCGCAATACCAAACGCAGGTCTTGTCACCTCGTGATATTGGCACTCAGATTTTTGATGTTTTAAGTGGATTTCAAGGCGATTTCCTCAGGGCTTCAGCTATGAACACTCTCTGCGCTTGTTCCTCACAGTCGCAAGTGAAAAATGAGGTGAATGTACACAGGAATATGAGAAAAATCAGAAAAGGTGAAGAGGGGAGAAGATGGTGATGATGATGAAGATGAAGAAGAAGAAAAACTCGGAAACTGAATTGAAAATGGTGATTTTTTTACCTTCCAACATTGCTACTCTACGTCTTTTCGTCACACGCTCGTCCTCCAAGCTCTCTCCCGAGCAACGGCGCCAAATTTGGTGTCACTCTAGCACAATGGCAAGTACCAACGTGAGGAGCTTCACCTCATAAATGTCAATCCGCGGAGACGTGAGGACAGGTATGAAGACGAAGAGCAAGTGAAGTGCACAAGTGCATGAGTGAAAGCATACAAACATGCACACACATACACACACACGTGCACAAGGTAAGAGCAAAGAGTGGAACAATGGAAGGACTTTGATTACAAAAGAACTCTCTTACAAAGCTGAAATCTACAACAAGCTAACCCCTCAAATGAGCTTTCTAGCCCTTTTTATAGTTTTTTGAGTGGTTTTGGCCCTGTCCAGACCTAGTGTCCGGCCTAGTTAAAAATTAGGTTCCAAGGCTTATTTGGGGACTCAAACGGAATCTAAAAATTATGAAAATTGGTAGGATGATACTTCTAATACTCCTCAAGCTCAAGGACTCCTTGGATTGAACAAAATGGAGTTACAAAAATGGAAAATGGTATTTACAATGGTTTTTAGTGATAAAAATCACTATTTTTATAGGGATTTCTTCTGAAAATTTGACATGTGCTTCTTCGAGCTCCCTACATGCTCCTTCTTCTTGTGTGTCCTCTTCATTGATGTGCTTCCATGCTTGTGTGTGACCTTGACTGTCAACACCACTGTATTTATCTCCCCATTGAAATCAAGTTGAAACCCAAATGGGTCCCACATGAGGGAGATGATAGATTTGTACGCCTCATTTGTGATGCCCTCTAGCTTACTGAACTTGTCCCCTGCATTGGGATTTGGGGGGTCCCATGGGCACTAGTCCCATTCACTTGTAACCTTTCTTTTTTATTTTAATTAAAGTCCGGGAGGATAGGCCAAGGTCGAACTTCCTTAAAAAAAAAGAGTACAAATTAATGAAAGGAATAGTATAACTTTTGTGCAGGGGGCAAGAGCCAACACATTGTATCAACCTTTAGCTAATCACCCTATCTCCCCTTGGTTTTCTATTCAGGAAGTTGCGTCCTTGCCTGATTTGTAGTGAGACGGCGAACTGTGTGTAACTATGAGGGAGACCTCGTTAATCATTTGGCAATCAATCCAGCATTCTTGCAATCAACGTGCTCTAGCCTTCTTCTGTGTCCCTCGAGTAGGCCCCCTTCTCGAAAGTGCACTCTGTGCCATCAAGAAGCCCCATTTCAGTGTTTGGTCCCTGCGTTTGCCCATGACACTTAACGTGGGCTGGCTTCCTTCAATGTTTGCCCACGACATCTAATGCAGGTTGGCTTGGGCCATTGTATCGCCTTCGGGCCGTTTTGATGTAATCACCTTCGGGCCGTTTCTAATACAATCTACATTTTTTGCAAACTCATTGTTGGCACCATCAAAAAATAATAAGAAATAATTATTCAATAGAAGCTGAATATTTTTCACAAACAATCCCGTGTATTCCCAACTGATTTTGATCCAAAATTTGAGAGTTTCATGGTTGGGTCTAGGTACATGGCACAATCCTATCACCACTCTCTCAATCCACTGATTTTGCCACATATCCAAACTATTCCTATCAATTATTAGAGCATCATCGTCATCCTCTTAATCCACAGACTCGACTTCAAGATGATGGGGATTATCTACAGTAATACTTTTACCTTTATCAGGAAGAGAGTAGAAGTTAAGTCTGTTAGTTACTTGAAGTCCCATAAGAGAATGAAGAAGCATGATGCAAGGAATACCCCTTAGTCGTTACTATATAAGTTCGAGGTGGTGACCTATTGCCGCTTGGAGAGCTTGCAAAGATCTTGCAAAGAGAGTTTGAAAAGTGAAAAAAGGTAATCACATATGTCAAGCCACAACACCACAAGTTTCTTCAATTCAGCTCAAAAGTTCATATAACAAGTCTCTTTAACTTTGAAATGTATAAAATATGCAAAATGAAAGGATCCATTTCCTAATTGAAAATGAAAAGAATGTAACTGCAAGTCAAAAGTGACATTGCATAAACTAGCATGTGATATTCCTTCATGCTTATTCATGAAAGATAAACTAGCATGTGATATTCCTTCATGCTTATTCATGAAAGATATGATTCTATTTTATAAAAGTTAAGAATAACAGTATGTTCTTGTTCATAAGAAGAAAAAAGAAGCTAAAAACCAAAAAGTGGTTAAATAAATTTTCTCAAAATTACACTGTCGTTGATATTACTTCTCATATGCATTTAATAGATATTGGAATGGTAATTAAATTTCAAGATGAGAGAATCATGTTATAATGTTTATGTTCCAGCATTCTATGTATACTTGTCAACTTTATAAACAACATAAACTATAGTTGTTTTTTTTAGGTGATATTATAGAAATTAAACACATATGCACACTGCACAGTGGGCATCAGGACCTCCTTTAATCCTGAAAGTTTTACACAAGAGGTAGGTCAAGATGCAGACAAGACTTGAACCCTGGACACCCCCCTAAACATTCACACATGTCACCCACCAAACCACACCCCTTGACAACTATAGTTGTTATTCATGCATAGACAGACAGCTAAAGAAATATTTATTAAAGAAGACATGCTATGTAACTTTCCATATTGTTTGTGTATGTTCTAGCTGATCTTTTAACTAAGCTAGAGACAGATAAAAAAAAGTCTAGATATTGATCACATAAACTATGCATCATAGGGTCTCACTACATGACCTTGCATCAAGGCACATTTTGAGCTTTACTCATGCACTATGAGTGATGGAAATGACCGTTTTATATGCAACTGATATGTATGTGAGTGAATGCACAAGCTTCTTCAACAAATGCCAATTCTTGCATAAGCACATTGCTTAAATTCCCATACATGTGAAGTATCTTGTCAAAGATTGAATTTGATATTGAAATAGATAAAATCATTATTGACCCATCTGAAAGATGTGCAACTTTGGAGGGGGTGAGTGTCAAAGAGAACTTTGTCTCTATTCTTCTTTAAAAGCCAAACCCAATCAAGAGGTTGCAAATTATAATGTTTGATGTGATTTTTCAAGAAAATCATTCTTTTCCAATGCTTGTCTCTATAATTTTAAGTAATACTTGGTTGAAAAGAGTTGTACGACGTGTGAGGTTTATCTTTCATAAGTGTGTCTACCTACACATGTGTGTGTACATCCACAAACAAGAGTATTTCATTTCATGTGTGAGCAAAAATGTGCATGTAAGTTGAGATATATGTGTATGTTCCATGTGAACCTATGTAACTATAACTATAGAATGAAGCCATATAAATAATTATGCAATCATGTGTGTGCAAGAGCTTGTGATCCTTGTGTGTATCTTGTGTTTGAACATTGTATTTGCATTTGAACTATATCTGTTGTCTATAACAATGTCAAACCAATATTTCAAAGGCAAAAGAACGAAACACAATAAAGCAATAGAACATTTTCATGTTGTCTACAACATGAAACCAATTATTCAAAAGCAAAAGAACGAAACATAATAAAATAATAAAAAAAAAGGAACGTGATTTAAACAAACAAAGACAAACGATGAGAATCGAAGACAAACGGAAAGAAAAAAAGGAACGATGAGAATCGAAGACAAACGGAAAGAAAAAAAGGAGAAACGGAAAGAAAAATAAAATAAAATGAATAACAAAAAACAGGAAAACAAACGGAAAGAAAAAAAGCATGCAAAATGATGAAAGTTGGGTCCTATAGATTTAAAGCTCTGGGGACTTACCCTCACACTAGCAAATATTCTTTTCTCCAATGGCTTATTGTACATCAAGGACTATGGGTGGACCCCAGAATTAGGAAAAATTTTGTTGATGGAAGCAAATGTTCATTTTGTGGCAGGGTGGAGGATGTTATCCACTTGTTTTTTGAATGTTCCCATGCCAAGAAATGTTGGTTGCCTATGGAATTATATCTTCAAATCATCAAAGCCCCTAAGCTGAGAATGGTGGATGTCATGTTAGGTTGCTACCACAACATGGACCTATTGTTATGGAACACTTGGAGAGGCCATATCTTATGGGCCATCTGGAGTAGCAGAAATAATAAAGTGTTTGATAATGGGAGGAAAAAATACCACGTCACTCTGCCTCTTATTTTGAGGAACTAGGCTAACTCTTGTATTAAAGGCATTGTAAAACCACCTCTTGAGTCAAATGAAATGTTTTGTATGCTGTATAAGTGTAGATATACCAACTAGAAAGCTCTACTAGGTCAATAGTATTCCCATCATAGATTTGGGATGTTGTTTTCTTTGTAACCTGATTATGGTGCTTATTGGCTCCTGCACCCTGCACTGATGTAACTGTTCTCCATCAATTTAAGTTTTGTTGTTTTCTTCAAAAAAAAGCATGCGACAAACATCTATTTAAGGGTGATTTCACATAGGGACTCCAAAACATAGAGGCAAATTGCTACGCTTTTAGTGGAATAACACAAAAGTCGAAGGGTCCTTCGATAACTATTCATACAGAGAGCAGAACAGCATGAGAATTTTGCCATTATGAATCTCACATGGCATGCAAAACTAGATAGGGGTGGAGGGGAGGGTGTCGAAACTTCAAATCCCGAAACACTCCATGATGTGGTAGTGGAAATGTATTGGGACTCCTCCTTGTGTGAATTAAGACATCCACATGGCACTTGACTATTTGCCCATCAGCAAGTTTTGAAAATTCAAGATATACCATTCGAAGCTAAAACATCGATTGTTATCTTTTGAGAAGAATCTATTTTCCTATGCTTTAAGATTGAATTTGTTGTTTGATGAATAAAAGTATGCTTTATAAGATAAGAAAGGTGTTAAATCAAAATCTATGGCGAGATTTAACGGACGAGCCTTTGGCAGATGGGCAGGGTTCAAGTCCCGCCTAGGACTAGATGCCTCAGAGTTCCCCAAGATGGGTGCCTCTACCTTACGAGGTCGGGTGTGTGTCTGTGTCTTTCCAGTTCATTGTACTCTCAACAAAAAAAAAAAAAAACTATTGCGAAATGCGAATTGGCAGTTTATCTATGCGTTTCTCCTTTATCAAGCACACACCATTGTTCTATCTCTGAAAAGTAAGTGCATACATTAAGCATCATCACTTTTAGTCGCATTTACATAACTATGAAATGAGTGTAACCCTGGATCTAGACGACAATCCTTGAGCCCGATGTGAAATGGCCTATTTGTGTGTGTGTGTTTCTACTAAGGTTATGCAAGTCGTTTGTGAATTTTTGGTAGATTTTTTCGAGACTACTTGCAATTGATGGTCTTGTAATGACACTTCATAAATTTATCAAGAGAATTTCCAACCATTCCAACTATACTTGTAGTTTCTTTGCTTACGCATACACGTGCAAAGTTTGACTCAAATTTTGACTCATTGACCTCATTTCTCTCAAAAGTGACTCAAGAAATGACACAATTTACTAAGGCCGTCAAATCAATAGATGTGCGAGTTCAAACACAATTCTCATAGTGCACTTGATCATTTCAAGTGAAATAACTTGTGATTGGTAGCTATCTAATTTAATTAGATACTCCCATAAGGACTTTGATCAATTGCTAGTAGGTTACAAGCATTGTTCATTCTATTGAACATGTGTAGAGAGCAAAATAACAAGTCTTAGCTCATAGTTGAATTTTCTACTCATCTGTTTTGATCCATTGATGAAAGGATCATACTCCAAAGCCAGGTTTGCCAAAGAATGTGACATCTGTCAAAGATGTGCTTCTAGGCCAACAAGGTTAAATTTTCAACCATTATTCATCTCGACTAGGTCGCAACCTTTTGAACGATGAGGCCTTGATTTCATTGGACCCATTAGTCCAATTGTTCAACTTGGGGGTAAAAGGTATATTCTGATGGCCACATGCTATGTGACTAAGTGGGTAGAACGTAAGGCCACTGTGGATTGCACTGCCATGATAGTGGCCAAGTTTATGTACTAACATATTTTCTCATGATTCGGTTGCCCTCTAGAAGCTACTAGTGATAGGGGCACTCACTTTGTAAATCGTTTGCTCAAATTTATCTTTGACAGGTACAAGCCTTTTCACAAGAATTTGTGTGCCTACTATCCCAGTGCAATTGGATAGGCAAAAAGTTCTAACAAGATTTTGATTGGGCTACTGTGCAAATCGGCTTTTGACCACCAAAGCTCTTGGCCGCAAGCTCTTATCGGTGCAACCTAGGCCTTCCGTAGTGCAAGAAGAGGTACTACTGGTGGGATCCCATTTCTCTTGGTGTATGGTAAGGAGGCATTGGTGCCTTTTGAAATATTATCAGGAAAGAAATTGAAGTTAGAACCATTGGAATTGAACCTCACATTAGAAGACTTGTGACATTAGAAGAATATGAGGAAGCAACCATGAGGAAGTTGCAGGAAATGCAAGAAGAGTGCAAAAGTTTGCATGACAGGTGTCTAAGGACTAATGAGGTATAGGAAGGAACTTCGGTCGTGGTGCATCTGATCCCACCAACATCCACCAAAATAGCACCTAAATAGATAAGACCCTACAAAGTGATGAAGACATTATCACAAGGAGCATTACAATTAGAGGACTTGTAGGGTGAGAAGATGCCTCTGGTCAACATATCCACGGTGAAGAATTATCTAAATTAATTCTAGCAAAAAAAAAAACACTCACTCTACATATCATAGTTTAATTCATTTCATTTTCTATAGTATATTTTGTTTGTTCAAATAAGCAAATAAATGAGTAGTTGCATCGAGATGGTGCAAAGTCTTGATGTGGGGGTTTGTAGTGCAACAAAGCCAAACATCATTCTCAAAAGGATAATAGAAGATCTCTGAAGCAATCTTCTACATTATGGGCCTCATCTTTGAATGCTCCTCTTGGAAACTTTTGGTGGAACACTCTCTAAAGGGTGACCTATTCATCTTCAAGGACATAGGACATGCGAGTGATGACAATTCCACATTGGTAGCTGTGGAACCTGCGATGGGGTGATAAGACCCATCTTAGAAGGGGTTGAAGAACACACTTGCATAGAGTTTGAGTGCAATTATGATGACTTTATTCCAATTCTATGACTCTTTATGAGGAACATCTGAAGAAGTACCCAAAAGGACGACCATTTGAAAACCTCAAAAAGCCTAGTTGGATAGCCCAAAAAATCAATACAATAAAACCTCTTTCAATGGTGGGAAGTTTACCATAGATCACATCGTAAATGCTCGCTTCCGTTGAAGGCCAATTCGGAAAGCAATGAAAGCCCACATTATGGAAGCCCATATGAACTCCCCTCAAGCACTTAATACCAAGTGCTTTCTTCTCAAAGAAAACCTACGCTCTCCATTGTGCAAAATAGATACGTATTATTCATGGCATAGAATTATTCATGGCATAGAATTATTCATGGCGACCACTCGCCTTATTTCAAGGACATCATTACATCAAGTTTGGAAATATTAATGGTATAATAGGTGACCACTCGCCTTATTTCAAGGAGCATCCAAGTACTTCTTGGAGAACAAGGGCGACGCCCTATTTCTAGGAAAATGCACTCACATACTTGGAAATGGGTGATGCCTTCTTGGCTTGGAAATGGGCGAAACCTTCTTGGGCTTGATATGCATATAGGCGACCTCCAATTGCCTTTCCCATCAAGATACTCGCGATGCCATTTTCATGTGAGCTACACAAATGGGGTGACGCGCATATGTTGGAGGAAGCAAGAAAATAGGGCGAAGTGATGCCTTCTTATGACATCATACTCAACATTCGGGTCATACTAGGTGACTACCGATTCTATCAAATCAAGGAGGAGGTTGTAAGAAAATAATAGCATAGCGGACTAGACCAATAGATAGAGTTGAGAGAAAAAAACGCAGACAAAGATAGACATAGACTAAGAGATAGAGAACTCGGATTCTCAGATTGCCAAGAGTAATGCAGCTACAAAAATGGTGTTGTCCACCCGTGTTCTCCCAATGTGGAGCTTAGATGGCGATCTAGACAGACTCTAGATGAAGGGCTTACTAATGCACAATGCTATATAAAGCTCAACTTGGGCCATGTTGATATAGCTTTTACAAGGCAATTTGGTATAGATAAACATATTCGGGAGATACGAAATAGTTGGTAAAATATACAATGCGAAAATATCTCCATGACCAGAAGTCCTACCATCATGGCCCTACAGGCTGGGGGGTAGGCCCCTTGACCCCGCAAAAGGGGGCAAGCCCCCCTTTGCACTCCTCCCATTAAGGTTCTATGGGGAAATCGTGCAATGCCACATGGCCTTTATTTTTTCCTTGAATGGCAACCTAGTGGCTTGGAAGTTTATGCCCTACCTAACCCAATGGCTAGGCTCACAAAGATCATTTATGACTATCAATGATCACACATATACCTCATCTAACTTGGAAGTTAGGGTTCCAAAAATATCCGGGCTCTCACAATGGCTTCTCCTCATAATAGGCCAACTTAGAGCTCCATGGATCATTTGTGGTCACTTGAGGGTTGAGTATTGAGTATACCTAACACCCCCCCCCCCCAATGTCCGCCTTGCGGTGAACTACCTCCTCGGTCCAATGCCAAGATTTGGAAAGTGTCGATGAAGTTGCTCTCTCCCAAGAGCCTTGGCGAAGATGTCTACTCCATTTTCTTCAGTTGGACAATAGCTTATCTCCACGACCCTGTCCTCAATCAACTCATGCACATAATGATACTGAATTTCTATGTGCTTGGGATGTGCATGGAAAATAGGATTCTTGGTGATGGCCATGCAACTTTGGTTGCCACACTTCAACCCTATAGCCTCCTACCCTTGTATTCCTATGTTCCATATGATCCTTCTCAACCATACTGCTTCACATGCTGCAACACATGCTGCTTTGTACTCAGCTTTAGTAGAAGATAATGCTACAATCGGTTGCTTATTACTGATCCAAGAGAAGACCCCTGATCCTAAAGAAAAACAATATCCAGAAATTGATTCTCTGGTATCAATATCTCCTGCCCAATTTGAGTCACATTATCTAACTAGAGATGATCTATCTTCATAAAGAATACTATAATCAGTCGTTCCTTTCACATACATGAGTATTTGCATGCTTGCCTTCCAATGATTTTGGCAAGGCTTATTAGAGAACCTGCTTACTACTCCAACAACATAAGAGATATCTGGTTTGCTATTGCACAAGCAGATGAGACTTCCAACTAGTTTCCTATATCTTCCAATATCCATTAGAGGTGAAGTATCTTCAATAGATAATTTTTTTTTGACCTCCATAAGTGTAGAAATTCCCTTGCAATCCTCCATGTTGAATGCCTTCAATATCTATCTTGCATGGTTTTTTTGAGAGATGAAAATCTTCCCTAGTTCCTACCAAACTTCAAGGCCTAAGCAATAATGCATTAAGCCCAAGTCTGTCATTTCAAATTTTGTGAGTTAAGGCATCTTTCATTTGTTGAAGAAGAACATCATCATTTCTTGTAATCACAAGGTCATCTTCATAGAGTACAAGCACAATTGCCTTCCCTCTTCTATTTATAACATACAACTTAGCATCAAAAGCACATCTTTTGAAACCTACATCCAAGAGATACTTATATATCTACTAGTACCATGCTCTAGGGGCTTGTTTCAACCCATATGATGCCTTCTTCAGCTTACATACCTTGTTTTTTGAATGGGGAGCCTCAAACCCTGGTGGTTGAGACACATATAGCTCGTCCTTGAGGTCTCCATTCAAGAATGCTGATTTGACATCCATGTGATAGACTGGCCAATGCTTATGTGCAACCATAGCTAGTATTACTTGGATAGTAGTCATCCTTGTAGTCTTGTGAAACAAGTCTTGCTTTGTACTTTTTTGGAGTACCATTAGCCTTGTACTTTAGCTTCCAGAGTCACTTGATGCCAATGAATTTATGCTCAAGAGGCCGATCCACTAGCTCCCAAGTTCCATTCTTCATTATATTGTTGTATTATGTTTACATAACAACCCTCCAATTCGGATCATGGAGTGCCTCTTCCACATTGGTTGTTCCTTTGCTTCTTCTTGAATCAAATCAGCCATCAAGGCTGTGTTTACAATATGGGCACTTTCCCTTCTTTGTTCCTCTATTCTATGTTATCACCTTGGTCCATCTGCAATGTGTTCTAATGATTATGGGATGGGCCTCACCCAACGTGGCAATGGCTTTTCCACTAGGGTGACGACAAGTTGGTGACTTTCAGACTCATCATTTGAAGATGATGCTTCCTTCTCTTGTGTGGAAGGGATAGATCTTGGGTGAGTTTCATAGTGGATTGCCCCTTCACCTGATGATAAAGTGGAAGCTCTCTTTCCTCCCCCACTATATGTGGCTGCTCCTCCTTGAACACCACATTGTGACTCACCATGATCTTCTTAGCATCAGGGTCATAAAGCATATAGGCCTTCTTATCTTCATTGTACCCTAAGAAGATACATTTGATGTTTTTTGGTTGAAGTTTACTTCTATCCCTATCCGGAACATGCATATAACATTCACTTCCAAATACTTTGAGATGGGAAACAGATGGCTTTTTATGAGTGTAGGCCTCTTGTGGAGTGTTTCCATCAAGTGCCTTGGTGTAGCTTCCATTCAAGATGTACATAGCAATGTAGATAGCCTCTACCCAAAATTGATTAGGCAAACCCTTTCCCTTCAACATGCACCTTGCCATCTCCATGATGGTTCGATTTTGACATTTTACAACACCATTTTGTTGAGGGCTATGTGCCACTATGAGTTGATGCTTGATTACTTTACTCTTGCAGAAATCTTCAAACTCTATTGATGTGAACTCACCAACGCCGTTTGTCCTAAATTTCTTCATCTGCTTCCCTATTTTAGTTTCAAAAAGTTGAAGCCATTCTTTAAACTTACCAAAAGCTTTAGCCTTATCACGAACGAAGTACACCCACATCTTCCTACTATAGTCATCGACAAGTAAGATGAAGTAGGAAGATCTGCCCAAGGCCTATGCAGGCATTTTTTCACACAATTCAGCATGCACCAATTCTAGAGGATTGATTGCCTTGTTCTTACCTTCTTGTGGAAGCGTCTTCCTCTGTTGCTTGCCCATAATGCAAGCTTCACATGATTCCTTCATTTCTACAATCGATGGTAGGTGTGCAACCATACCTCTGTGATGCATCCCCTTCAGTATAGGGTATCCAATGTGGCCGAATCTCTCATGCCATAGCTTATTTGTGGTCATACTTGTAGTGGTTGTTAGAGCACATAACTCATACAGGTTTCTCCTCCTTATGCCAATCCAAACAATGTTGTTTTTACTATCCACAATCTTAGCTCTTGTTTTATTGAAAGATACTTGATGACCTTGATCAGTTATAGAAGCTAGTGAAAGTAGATTTTGTTTGATTTGTGGAACACACAACACATTTGAAAGCTTTCTAACATATGCATTAGAGTTAATGAAAGAAACCGTACCTTCATCCTTTGCAGGACATCTTGCATTGTTGCCTACCTTTATTGTGATGGGTTCCTTTAGAGGCTGTAAGGAACTCTAAAGGTCTTTTCTGCTCATCATGTGACAAGATGCACCACTGTCCAACACCCATGAGTCATCCATTCCTGAATCTTCAGTCGAGGAGCATACCTTTTCTATCGTAACAAATAACTCAAGCTCTATTTCTGTTGTGTTGGCAGACTCCTTGCCCTCACCACATTTTGAAGATCCATTCTTCTCTTCTGCCTTCTTGATGCGACAGTCTTGGATTCTGTGTCCTTTCTTCTTATAGTGGAAACACTCTTCCGTGAACTTCTTTTTGTCATTCTTCTTTTTGTCTCCATCTTTTGAATATTCCACTTTGCCTTCTTTGGCATTTGTTGTGAATGCAGCATCTCCTTTGCTGTCACCACCCCTTGCCTTGAGCCGGAGCTCCCACTCCATGAGTAAGGCACCGAATTCTTCAAATGTTAGTGGCTGAGGTCTAATTTGAGTATTGAGAGCAGTTACCAGACCATCAAACTTTGGTGGATAGATTCAAAGACAACACCAAGATACCTCCTTGCTTGACTTTTGTACACTTGCTCCTGCCATTTGACCCCATAGATTCTTTATGAAAGTGATAAACACCTCAGCAGTCTCCCTATCAACAAACCTTTTTGCTGCCAATTGATTCTCCAAGTTTTGAATCTGTGTCTGATTACGAGTTTCATATTGATTTTTCAATGTGTCCCATGCTTCACAAGCCTTGGTAGTATGCTAAATGAGAGTTAGAACACTATCAGTAGTACTTGTAACTAGAGTGCAAAGTGCATCTGTGTTTCTACATTTCGAAGCATGTAGAAGATCAACATTAGGAGGAATCATTCGACCATGATTATTTGGATCAGGTGTTTCTTGGGGCTCATGAAAGAATAGTCTCTCGAAGCTCATATGAATCAAGGATAGAACTAATTTTAAACTTCCACAGGGTGTAATTTGTACCGTCAAATTTACCTTTCGTGAAGGCTGGTGGTCCTATCCGCAATGTTGGGATGACCGGCATCATTGCTACTCCTCCTTGTGCACCACCTACTCCTGTTGACAAACCACCTTGATTCCCAGTCCTAGGTGATGATGCATCACTTGACATCTTCTCTCTTTTGTCATTGAGACCTCTACAACCTCTACGTTTCTGCTTTGCACCACTCAAAGCCTCCTGAGCTCTGATACCATGTAAGAAAATAATAGCATAGCGGAATAGACCAATAGATAGAGTTGAGAGAAAAAACACAAACAAAGATAGATGCAAACTAAGAGATAGAGAACTCAGATTCTCATATTGCCAAGAGTAATGCAACTACAACGATAGTGTTGTCCACCTGTGCGCTCCCAGTGTGGAGCTTAGATGGCAATCTAGACAGACTCTAGATGAGGGGCTTATTAGTGTGCAATGCTATATAAAGCTCAACCTAGGCCATGCTTCTATAGCTTTTACAAGGCGATTTGATAAAGATAAACATAGTTGGGAGATACAAAATAGTCAGTAAGATATACAATCCGACAATATCTCCCCTCTGCACTCCCCCCATTAAGGTTTTATGGGGAAACCATGCAATGCCACAGGGCCTTTATTTTTGCCTTGAATGGCAACCAAGTGGCTTGGAAGTTTATTCCCTACCTAACCCAATGGCTAGGCTCACAAAGATCATATATAACCATCAACTATCACACATAGACCTCATCTAACTTGGAAGTTAGGGTTCCAAAAATATCCCATCTCTCACAATGGCTTCTCCTCATAATGGGGGCCTTACAACTTAGAGCACCATGGATCATTTGTGGTCACTTAAGGGTGGAGTATTGAGTATATCTAATAGAGGCGACCACCCACTCTTATGCATGTCTAGGAGGAGGCAACCACCTTTTGGGAAATTCCACAAATGGGGCAACCACCATTTTCTTCCTCATCACATTTAGGGGGCTACTTTATTGATGCAATATTTGTGTTGGGTGACCACCACATTGTGATTTATTCATATTTGGAAGACCTCTTTTTTTCCAACTTTTCACATATGTGGTGTCCTCCGAAATTCCTCATCACTACATACTAGGTGATTGCCACCTAATATTGTGCATAATCACCTAACGCAATTGGTTGACTACCCTTTCTTCACCACATCATTTGGGTGATGCCTAGTGATGGAAGCACACCCAATTGGATGACATCTTATTCTCTCCTCATGATGATGTGGGTGACTCCCAGTTTTGGGCAAGACATTGTACCATATCAAGATGCAACTTATTTTGGCAAGGTAATTTGGTGGCTATCGAGTTATGATGGGCCCCACTAGTGAGCTACCTTGGGTGAAAAATGGCAAGTAGAAAATATTTTTGTCAGTAAAGTCCAATCCCCATTTACTAAAGACTCTGATAGGCATTAAGGGTTTTAAAGGCATGTCAAATTGGATGTTTAGCTCTTTGGGAAATATCACACCTCTCCACATACATCTTGGAATCTTAGAACAATGTTGGCCACTACAATCTTGAGTAGAGGATTAACTTTGCAGTCCTATCACTTGAGAAGTACCCTATTGCTACTCCTAAATGAGTTTATTCCAATATCTTTAAGTAATTCTCTTTAGGAACATAGATTCTAAGATATCCATCCATTCCTCTATTGTACAATTGAGTATTTATCAATACAAATTCCTTACACAATTCTTTCTAAGTTCCTTGTGTCTAAGTTCATTTGTTCTAATTTTTCTTGAGGTTCATGTTTCAAATAATCCACAATGTGTTCACTCCACTTAGGATTTTCTTGAAACCAGAATAAATTTACTAGTTGAAACCACTCTTTAAGTGTAAATTTTACTTTTTTTACATTTTGATACATACTTATCCACATCTATCTCTTTGTTTGGCCAATGAGCTCCTCTCCTTGCTAAATTATTTAGAGTCACTATCTTTGAAGCATTCAAACATGGAGTCCATAGATGTGGTTTCTCCAAATAATTTTACTGCTCCTCTTCATGTAAATAATATTCCAATACTCCAATTCAATTCAAACGATACATGTGTCTTGATAGTAGAAAGCAATTTCTACTCTACAAGATCACATGTTTGGACATAAGATTCTTGCTTTTCCAAATGATAATATTGGTACCAAGGATTTTTCCCATTCTAGTATGCTCTCTATTTTAAAAAAAATATGCATCACGTTGATCATCATCTATGTTATGGGGTTTATCTCCTATAATTGTTCTAGATAAATGATATGCCCTCGTGTGAGTTTTTCCTTGCCTAACCACCAGCTCAAAATAAAATTCCACCAAAAGTAAGAACCATCTTACTATTCTTCCAATTTGACAAGGCGTGTTTACCAGATATAATAAAACTTGATGATCAACGAAGAACTTAAACTTGCTAACCAATAAATAATGTCTAAAGTTCCTTACTACACATACCATACCTAAACCCTCTCTTTTAGTTGTGGTGTAGTTTTTCTTAGCGTGATTTAATACTCTACTTGCTTAGGCTATGGGAAAATATACTTTACTTCCTTCTATAGGTTGTGCCAATACACATCCTAAACCAAAGTTGGAAGCATCCACATGTACATGAAATATCAAGTCCCATTGAGGAGTTTTTAGTATTGGTGTAGTGATTATACAAGTCTTCAAAGTTTCAAAAGTTTTCTCATATTCATCCACTCAAATTTAGTAGTTAATACATGTAAAGGTTTTGCAATATCAACAAACTTGTATACAAAATTCCTATAATATCCACACTATCCCATGAATGTTTTCACTTCTTTCAAATTTGTTGGTTTAGGAAAATTTACTATGTTCTTTATTTTCTCCTCATGAGTAAAATGCCATTTTTAGAGACTATGTGACCCAACATTCTTCTGTGTTTGACAAAGAGAGCACATTTTTCTGGATTAAGAAAAACTCTATAAGTTCTATATTGTTTTCATATAGCTCTCAGATCTTGTAAATGGTCTTCTCTTTTATTTGAAGAATTTCATAGAGCATCTACATAGATTTACATGAATTTTCTTAAAAAATCTTTAAACACATGACACGTCATCCTTTGGAATATGGTTGGTGCATTTGTTAAGCCAAAGGGCATAACCCTAAATGCAAAGAAACCCCATTCTATAGAAAAGGTTGTCTTATGTTGATCTTATAATATATTTTGAACTTGATTGTATCTTGAAAAGTTGTTCAAAAAACTATAGAATTCCTTTCTAGATCCTCTTTCTAAGAGATGATGTGTTATTGGTAATGGATAGCTATATCTAATAGTTGTAGCATTGACTTCTTTTAGGCTTATACAAACCCTAAGTTTACCATTTTTCTTTGGAACTACAACTATTGGGGATATCCATTACATGTGCTCAATTTCATATATGAAATTAGTAGCCAAAAGTTTATCTATATCTTCCTTAATCTTAGTAGAGTATATATCATTGTATGTATAATACCGTTGTTTACTTGGTTTAGCATGTGATGTTATGGGCATCCTATGAATATAGATACAGTGCTCTATTCCTTTGAGATCCTTATAACTCTAGGCAAATACATCTTTAAATTCCTTGAATTTTTTATTAAGTCTTCTTCTTCCTCTATGGTCATATCAAATGCTATTACAATATGTTTATCTCCTCGCCCTGCTTGAGTGATCACTATTTTTTTCATCTCTTCTTGATTTTCATAGGATTCTCCTCTTTCTTGCCCTTTGTGGTTTCACGCTCAAAAAAAATATTTCTTCAGTCTCATATTTTTAAAATTTAAGTGGAACATCAAATTTCTTTTCTTCTTTCTCATGACTTTCCTCACTTTTATGTTGTTGTTCCTTTTCATCATTCATTTATTTTTCCTCTTCCTGATGTTTCATTTTGTTATGTTTCCTAAAAAATTTATCTTTCAATACATCAGTGTTGATATATTTAGGTAGTGATGTGTGTGAACACACTAGGACCACCGAGGCATTTTTTTCCCTCGTTAGGAGGTTTTTTTCCCCCAACTTGTATATATGCCTATAGCCCTAACAGGTTACTTATCTTTGTACATTCTAGTGGTAATAAATTCAGTATTGTGTGTTATGCTCCAAGCTTCTTCTTCTTCTTCCTTGTGTTGTTTGCATGCTTCCACAGACCTCAAACTCCAATAATTGGTATTAGAGCAGGTCGGCGCTTCATCTAGGGCATCGTCAAACCTCTCCGATCACAGTCTTAGAATCGCACAAAGTTTGGTGAGCATACTCAGGGTGATTAGCATATCAAAATTGCTTTGCTTTCTGGTTCCAAAATCGCAATCTGAGCTCGTTTCAGCCTCTGAATGCACTATCGCAATGTTTGTGTAGGCTATTTCATCTTTTTGTGCCAAAGATATATACAGGTTTTGGTTCGCTAGTATAAGCATCTCAAGTTTGCTACAGGTTTAGTAGAAATCAACAAGGTAGTTCTGTTCAACTTTTTGAGATAAAATCAATTTTCTACATCAGGGTATTTTAGATGGCCATGGATGAAAGCAGTGATGTATTTCGTATGTTAAATGTTGAGGATAAGTTGGATGGTATGAACTACCCATTATGTGACCAATACATGATGCATCATGTATTGGTCACAAAAGGGTTGTGGACTATTGTGAAGGATGTTGAAAACATCATATTTCACCTGCAAATACGGGTACTGAAGCTGATGTAGATGGCATCAAAGATGGTGTTATTCTACAAATTCCTATTTGTGTTGTGGTTTCTACTGCACATGCTGTAGAGAAAATTCTTTGGGATGGCAAAGATGCTCAGGCACATGCATTGATAGCCTTGTCTATCAAATGTGCCATTATTCTTCAGATTCACTCTTGCAGAATAGCTAAGGATGCTTGGGATACACTTACCACTTTATACCAGGCAAGGAATGAGGCTCGTATTGCTTAACTCCAAAACCATATGGAGAGTGAGCACATGAATGAAGGTGATTCTATGGATAGTTTTCTAACAAAGATCAAAGACTTGAAGGAACAATTGATTTTTGTTGATGAACTTATATCAGATAGCTCACTTGTGTAGACCATTCTGAATGGTCTTCCTGATTCATATCAGAGTTTTGCTTCTACTCTTTGTTTGATGTTGAAAGCCAATCCAAATGCCTTTTCATTTGAGGAGTTTGTCTTTGTTCTATTGTAGGAAAATCAGTCTAAGTAGAATAGGTCCATTATGCATGTTGCAGGTCAAGCTTTCCTGGCTAGTCAGAAGGGCAAAGGTAAATGGAGCTCATCTATTAGTAAGCAAAAATCTACAAATGATACACATTTGAAGAAGGAAGACAAAAACAAGAAGAAATCAGAAATGCAAAAATTCTTTTGTAAGTACTGTAAAGGAAATGATCATATCATAAAGAACTATCCAAAACTGGATGCAAAAGAGGCAAAGAAAAAAGAGGCTAGAATGCTTGTTGCGAAGGCATCTACATCAAAAACAGAGTCTACTAATCTTGTGTAGAATGAAGAATGGGTGTTTACTACTCGTTGCAATTTTGACCCATCTTCTCCTGAATAGTGTAGGTTTGCAGTAGACTTAATGTTTGGTACTTTGATAGTGGGGCAACCAAACAACCTCATAGTGTAGTTTCTTCACTTCACTCGAGCCTGCCCCTACAAGGAATATTGTCACATGCACCAACAATGCCTCTTATCCAGTCATGAGAGTTTTTAAGATCATTCTAACTACTGCTAATGGTAGTTCTTTTACATTGTCGGATGCTTTATTTGTGCCAAGGATCAAGAAGAATCTTTTATCTATTTGTGCATTAGCCAAGATTGTCTTGGTTGTGAAATTTGTTGATGACAGATGTATAGTTCATGATCTGTCAAATGGCAACATGATTATTGCTTTTGGCATTTTATGTTGTGGGTTGTAGTTTTGATATATTTAGGTGGTGATGTGTGTGAACACACTAGGACCGTCGAGGCATTTTTTCCCTCTTTAGGAGGTTTTTTCCCTCGGCTTGTATATACGCCTATTGCCCTAAAGGGCTACTTATATTTGTACATTCTCTAGTAATACATTCAAATTTGTGTGTTCTACTCCAAGCTTCCTCTCCTTCCTTGGGTCGCTTGCGTGCTTCCGCAGACGTCTATCTCCAACAATTGGTATCAAAGCAGGTCGTCGCTTCATCTAGGGTGTTGTTGACACTCCTCCGGTTGAAGTCTCAGAATCGCATGAATTTTGGTGAGCGTACTCAGCGTGTTTTCTAGATCAAAACATCTTTGTTTTGTGGTGCCGAAATCACGATTTGAGCTCGTTTCGACCTCCGAACGCACTATCACAGCACTTGTGCAGGCTATTTTGCCTTTTTGTGCCAAAGTTATATACCAGTTTCTGTTTGCCGGTATAAGCGTCTCGAAGTCTGCTACAGGTCTAGTGAATTTGTCTGGGTAGTTCTGTTCAACTTTTTGAGATACAGTCAATATTCTGCATCAAGTTATTTTAGTCACTGGCCATGGCTGAAAGCAGTGATATATTCTATATGTTGGCTGTTGAGGACAAGTTGGATGGTACCAACTACCCGTTATGGGCTTATATGATGCGACATGTATTGGTTGCAAAAGGATTGTGGAACATTGTGCAGGGTGTTGAAAAACGTCCTATCACATGTGTAACTGTTACAAATGTAGGTACAGAATCTGAGGCAAAAGGTATCAAAGATGATAATATTCTACATATTCCTGTTCGTGCTACGATTTCTGCTGCACCTACTAGAGAGCAAATTTGTTGGGATGGCAGAGATGCCCAGGCATATGCATTGATAGCTTTGTCTATCAAACGTGCCATTATTCCTCACATTCGCTCTTGCAGAACAACGAAGGATGCTTAGGATACACTTATCACATTGTACCAAGCTAGGAATGAGGCTCGTGTTGCTTACCTCCGAAAACAGTTGGAGAGTGAGCACATGAATGAAGGTGATTCTATGGACAGTTTTCTAACAAAGATCAAAGACTTGAAGGAATAGTTGATTTCAGCTGATGATGTTATACCAGATAGCTCGCTTGTGCAGACCGTTTTGAATGGTCTTCCTGATTCATATCAGAGTTTTGCTTCTACTCTTTGGTTAATGATGAAAGGCAATCCAAATGCCTTGTCATTTGAGGAGTTAGTCTCTGTTCTATTGCAGGAAGATTAGTCCAGGAAGAACAGGTCCATTATGCGTGTTGCAAATCAAGATTTCCTAGCTAGTCACAAGGGCAAAGGAAAATGGAGCTCTTCAACTAGTAAGCAGAAATCTGCAAATGTTGCACATTCGAAGAAGGACGATAAAGATGAGAAGAAATCAGAAAATCAGAAATTGTTTTGCAAGTACTATAAAGAGAATGATCATAACATAACGAACTGTCTAAAACTAGCTACTAAAGAGGCAAAGGAGAAAGAGGATGGAATGGTTGTTGCAGAGGCCTCTACACCAAAAACAGAGTCTGCTAATCTTGTGCAGGAAGAAGAATGGGCATTTGCTACTGTCTGCAGTTTTGACCCATCTTCTCATGAGCAATGCATGTTTGCAATAGACTCAGATGTTTGGTACTTTGACAGTGAGGTGACCAAACATATTACATCGCAACGTAGTTTCTTCTCTTCACTTGAGCTTGCCCCTATAGGGAATATTGTTACGTGCACCAACAACTCCTCTTATCCTGTTATGGGAGTTGGTAAGATCATTTTGACTACTGCTGATGGTAGTTCTTTCTCTTTGTTAGATGCTTTATTTGTGCCAGGGATCAAGAAGAACCTGTTATCAGTTTTTGCATTAGCCAAGATTGGCTTGGTTGTGAAATTTATTGATGATAGGTGTACAGATCATGATCTGTCAAATGGTGATGTGATTATTGCTTCTGGCACTTTATGTCGTGGGATGTATAAGCTCATAGACTATGAAAGATCTCTGAATGATTCGGCATGTGTAGTACGTGATTCTCAGGCTATGTTAGATGCAAAGCTTTGGCATACACGCTTTGGTCATCTGAATTTTGCTACTTTGCTATGCCTACAAAAATCTCAAAATGGTGTCCTCTTGGCCCAAACTTGAGGCACCTGGAAAACATGTTTGTGAAGGTTGTAGTTTGGGGAAAATGCAGTGTCCTCATTTCCAAAAGATGGTTCAGTTCAGGCTACTCAGAAATTGCAGCTTGTACATAGTGATGTCTAGGGTCTTATGCAGACACCTTCTTTTGGAAATTATCTTTACTTCGTGACTTTCATTGATGATTTTTCCAGGCATGCATGGGTATATCCATTGAAGGCAAAGTCCAAAGTGTTCATGTGCTTCAAACAGTTTTTGGTTTTGGCTGAAAACCTATTAGCATGTAAAATGGGCACCCTCCATTTAGATCGAGGAAGGGAATATCTGCCTTCTTATTTTAATGCATTTTTGGCTGAACGTGGGATAAAACACCAGTGTACAGTGTCGTATACACCTCAATATAATGGAGTTGTAGAATGAAAGAACAGGTCACTCATGGAGATAGCAAGGTGTATGGTCAAGAGTCAGGCTTTACCACATAGTTTCTGGCTTGAGGCTGTCATGTGTGCAGCATATGTACTTAACAGGTGTCCCACTAAAGCGCTACAGTCTATCACTCCATATGAGGCTTGGCATGATCGCAAGCCATCTGTTGCTCATCTGTGTGCTTTTGGTTGTTTGGCTTATGCATTAGTGCTTGAACAACATCGTAGAAAATTGGATGATAAAGCAATAAAATGTATTTTTGTTGGGTACAGTTCTGAAAGTAAAGCCTATTGTTTGTATCATCCACAAATTAAACACATTTTGGTTAGCCGTGATGTTGTTTTTGTGGAAGATGCTATTCAGCCATTGCTTTCATGTACTAAGGAGACATATGTTAGCTCCAAAAACATGTATGATACTTTGCTGCCTCTTTTTACTAGTGGACAGTCTAGTGCTGGTCCCAATGAGGCAACTTTTCAACCTTTGCAGGTTTCATGTGATGATGCAAATCATTCCATTTCTGATGCAAATTTACATGATTCACTAGTTGATGAGAGAGCTGATATTGAGGAGGCAAAAACTATGCCAAAATGGCTGGTGCAAACTTTGCATGACAACAAATTAGATGCACGTCTGTCATATCGTACTCGTTCAGGCTCTCATAGTGCCTCTTTTGCATCATATTTCTATGCTATGGCTGCATCTAGCCTCTGTGATGAGAATGAGCCTGTTTCGTTTGATGAAGCACAAAATTCAGAAAATTGGATGGATGTTATGCAATCTGAATATGATGCTATAATGAAGAATGGTACTGGGTCTTTATGTGACTTGCCTCCTGGAAAGAAGGCCATTGGGACTAAGTGAGTATACAAGTTGAAGCATAAGCCTGATGGTACAGTTGACAGGTATAAGGCTAGACTTGTTGCAAAGGGTTATGCGCAGGAAAGAGGCATTGATTTTGATAAGACCTTCGCACCTACTTGCAGAATGACTACAGTTCATAGCATCTCTGCGCTTGCAGCTCATCATGGTTGGAATGTACATAAGTTGGACATTAAAACAACATTTCTGAAGGGTGACTTGCATGAAGAAGTGTATGTTTTTCAGCCTTGTGGCATTGTGCAAAAAGGGCATGAAAACCAGGTGTGCATATTAAAGAAGGCATTATATGGTTCAAAGCAAGTACCACATGCTTGGTATAAGAAGATACATGCCTATCTGATTGCACATGGTTTTGAGAGCAGTCCAAGTGAAAGCACCTTATATATTAAGTGTGCTAATGATGTGCTTTTGATCATTGTTGTCTATGTTGATGACATGCTGCTCACTGATCCTATTGAGAACCATATTGCTGATTTTAAGGCTGATTTGCATGCCTCATTTGAGATGTCTGATTTGGGGCATTTGCATCACTATTTGGGTATTCAGTTTATGCAAGTTGATGGTGGAATGGCTTTGTGTCAAACAAAATATATTGACACATTATTGCAGCATTTTGGCCTTGAAGACTGTAAGCCTATTGCCACTCCTATGGAGACAGGTTTATGATTGAGTCTTCATGATGCTGGAGATGCATTTGATGTTGTTCTCTATCAGCAGGCTGTTGGATGCTTGATTTACTTATGCATTACTTGGCTAGATATTCAGTGTGTTGTCTAATAGATGAGCAGGTTTATGCATTGCCCAGGAGTCAAGCATTGGCAAGTGGTTAAGCGCATCTTTCTCTACTTGAGTTGTACTCGGCTACTTGGGTTGTTTTTTCCCAAGGGGGGATCACTACAGTCAGATTTGCATGCTTTTTTTGACTCTGATTGGACTGGTTCCAATGACACTCGTGTGTCCACTAGTGGCTTTTGCTTCATGCTTGGTAGCTCATGTATATCTTGTTTGAGCAAGAAGCAGCCTACTATGGCCACTTCCAATTGTGAGGCTGAGTATAGGGAAACTTTCACAGCGACTGTTGAGTGTGTGTGGCTCAGACGCCTTATGGATGATTTGGGTGTTGGTCAGTCTTCTACCACCACCATCTTCACGAATAGTCAGAGCGCATTGGCAGTTGCGAGGAACCTTGTGTTCCATGCTTTCACTAAGCACATTGAGGTGCATTATCACTATGCCAAGGAGAGGTTCTCTGCTAGGGATATTAGCTTAGCATATGTGCCCATGCAGGAGAACATTGCAGACCTTTTCACGAAGGCTCTGCCTAGGGAGAAATTTGAAGCTTTCCACAAAGCTTTGGGCTTACTTCCTTTTGTGGAGTGATTTGGATACATGAGTTCCAGCTCCTTGTTCACCGCATCACTTCCAGGGGGAATTTGTTGATATATTTAGGTAGTGATGTGTGTGAACACACTAGGATAGTCGGGGCATTTTTTCCCTCTTTAGGAGGCTTTTTTCCCCTGGCTTGTATATACACCTATTGCCCTAATGGGCTACTTTTCTTTGTACATTCTCTAGTAATACATTCAGTATTGTGTGTTGTGCTCCAAGCTTCCTCTCCTTCCTCATGTTGTTCGCATGCTTCTGTAGATGTCTATCTCCAACATGTATAAGGTTATAGACTATGAAAAATATATGAATGATTCAGCATGTGTAGTACATGATTCTCTGGCTATGTCAGATGCAAAGCTTTGGCATGCATGCTTTAGTCATCTGAATTTTGCTAGTTTGTTATGCTTGCAGAAATTTGAAATGGTGTCCTCTTTGCCAAAAGTTGAGGCACCCGAAAACATGTCTATGAAGGTTGTATTTTTGGAAAAATGCAGCATTCCTCCTTTCCAAAAGATGGTTCAGTTTGAGCTATTCAGAAATTGCAGCTTGTTCAGAGTGATGTATGTGGTCCTATGCACACACCCTCTTTTGGAAACTATCTTTACTTCATGAATTTCATTGATAATTTTCCAGGCATGCATGGGTATATCCACTCAAAGCAAAGTCCAAAGTGTTTATGTGCTTCAAACAATTTTTTGTTTGTCAACATGTAAAATGGTCACCCTCCATTCTGATTGAGGGGGAGAATATATGTCTTCTGAATTTAATGCATTTTTGGGTAAATGTGGGATAAGACATCAGTGTACAGTGCCATATACAACTTAATAGAATGGATTTGCTGAATGGAAGAATAGATCACTCATGGAGATGGTGAGGTGTATGGTCAAGAGTTAGGCTTTACCACATAGTTTCTGGCTTGAGGCTGTTATGTGTGCAGCATATGTACTTAAAAGATGTCCCACTAAAGCATTGTATTATATCAATCCATATGAGGCGCTGCATGGTCGCAAGCCATTTATTGCTCATATGTGTGTTTTTGGTTGTTTGGCATACGCATTAGTGCCTGAACAACAACGTAGAAAATTGGATGATAAGGCAGTGAAATGTACTTTTGTTGGGTACAATCCTAAAAGCAAAGGCTATCATTTGTATCATCCACAAATTAAATGCATTTTTCTTAGTCGTGATGTTGTTTTCATGGAAAATGTTATTCAGCCGTTACTTTCATGTACTAAGGAGACATTTGTTAGCTCCAAAGACATGTATGATACTTTGCTACCTCTTTTTATAGGTGGACACTCTAGTGTTGGTCCTAATGAGGCAACTTCTCAGCCTTTGCAGGTTTCATGTGATGATGCAGATCATTCCATCTTTTATGCAGATTTACATGATGCACTTGTTGATGAGAGAACTGATATTGAGGAGGCAAAAACTATGCCAAAATGGCTGGTGCAAACTTTGCGTGACAACAAATTAGATGCATCTCTATCATATTGTGCTCAGTCAGCCTCTCATAGTGCCTCTTTTGCATTAGATTGCTATGCTATGGCTGCCCCTAGTCTTTGTGATGAGAATGAGCCTGTTTCATTTGATGAGGCACAAAATTCTAAAAATTGGATGGCCGCTATGCAATCAGAATATGGTGCTATCATGAAAAAAGGTACCTGGTCTTTATGTGACTTGCCTCAAGCTGAATGACTACTGTTAGTAGCATCCGTGCACTTGTAGCTCATCATGATTGGAATGTACACCAATTGGACATTAAAACAAAATTTCTGAACGGTGACTTGCATGAAGAACTGTATGTTTTTTAGCCCCATGGATTTGTGCAGAAAGGGCATGAAAACCAGGTGTGCAGGTTAAAGAAGGCATTATATGGTAAAGCAAGAACCACATGCTTGGTATGAAAATATACATGCCTATCTGATTGCACATAGTTTTGAGAACAGTCCAACTGAGAGCACCTTATATGTTAAGTGTGCAAATGATGTTCTTCTGATCATTGTTGTGTATGTTGATGACATGCTGCTCATTGGTCCTCATGAGAAGCATATTGCTAATTGCAAGGCTGATATGCATGCCTCATTTGAGATGTCTAATTTGGGGCATTTGCATCATTATTTGGGCATTTAGTTTATGTGAGTCGATGGCAGAATAGCTTTGTGTCAAATGAAATATATTAACACATTACTGTAGCATTTTTGCCTTGAAGACTGCAAACCTATTGCCACTCCTATGGAGAGAGGTTTACGATTGAGTCTTCATGATGTTGGAGATGCATTTGATGTTGTTCTCTATCAGCGGGCTATTGGATGCTTGATTTACTTATGCATTACTTGGCAAGATATTCAATTTTTTGTCTCACAGATGACCAAGTTTATGCACTGCCCTGGTGTCAAGCGTTGGTAGGCAGTTAAGAGAATCTTTCGCTAGTTAAGTGGTACCTGACTACTTGGATTGTTTTATCCCAAGGGGGGATCAGTACCACCAGATTTACATGCTTTTTCTAACTTTGACTGGGTTGGTTACTATGACACTCATGTGTCCACTAGTGGCTTTTCCTTCATGCTTGGTAGCTCATGTATATCTTGATAGAGCAAGAAGCAGCCTATTGAGGCCACTTCTAGTTGTGAGGCTGAGTATAGGGAAGCCTTCACAGCGATTGTTGAGTGTGTGTGGCTCAGATGCCTTATGGCTAATTTGGGTGTTGGTCATTCTTCTGTCACCACCATCTTTGCTGATAGTCAAATCACGTTTGCAGTTGAGAGGAACCTTGTGTTCCATGCTTGCACTAAGCACATTGAGGTGCATTATCATTATGTTAGGGAGAGATCAGTTTGGCATATGTGCCCATGCAGGAGAACATTGAAGACCTTTTTACGAAGGCTCTACCTAGGGAGAAGTTTGAAGCTTTCCACAAAGCTTTAGGCTTACTTCCTTTTGTGGATTGATTCCACATAGCTAGGCACTTCCCTATACATGAGTTCTAGCTCCTTGTTCACCACATCACTCCAAAGGGGATTTGCCGATATATTTAGCTAGTGATGTGTGTGAACACACTAGGACCATTGGGGCATTTTTTCCCCTCTTTAGGAGGTTCTTTTCCCCCGGCTTGTATATATGCCTATAGCCCTAACGGGTTACTTATCTTTGTACATTCTAGTTGTAATACATTCAGTATTGTGTGTTGTGCTCCAAGCTTCTTCTTCTTCCTTATGTTGTTTGTGTGCTTCTACCTCAAACTCCAACAATCAGTAGCTCCCATGTTTTTTAGATAAGAAGTATTTCTCATTATATTTAACTCCTCTTCTTGTTGTTTGGTTGCATTCCCATTTTGATCCACATTTATCATTCTTAGTGCTATGTCAAAAATATCATACCCTTCTTCATTTTGACAATTTATCCCCACATTTTCTTCATTGGCTATATTTATTGTTGACAAAATATGGGTCCATCCATGTGGTTCAAAATCTTCATCATTAAATACTTGAGGTATTTACCTTTCATTCTCTAGTTTTTTTCTTGCTTGATTTTCACTTTCTTTAGTCAAAATTTCCATGGATTCTTCTATAGAATCTTGATCATTGTGCACTTTATTCCATTCCCTTGGAGATATATCATGATAGGTCCCTCTTCTTAAATTGACTCTAGTCACATTTCCTTGGTATTATAGGTAAAGGCAATCTTTTCCCCAATCTTGAACTACATGCAATTGTCTCATAAACATTCATCCTAAAATAAATACCTAAGAGGTTAAATGAAGAAAATCCACAATGGCACATGTATGTTCCATTTCAATTCCACATGTTTTTATTATTAATTTTTTCCTTAAACTCAAAGGATTTTCTATGTGCCCATCTGCCAATTGGAGTCTCATTCTACTAGGTTTGAGTTTCTTAGCCCCCATTCCTTCCATATCTTTCTTTTCATTATGGCTACTTCAACTCCATTGTCTAGAATGGCATTTTCTTATTTTCATTCATATTGAATTGAGATTATTGTATTTCCTTTTGTTCTTTTTGTGAAGTGTCAAATAGTTCCACACATTCGGTCATGTTCTACATCAAGACATGCATGGGACACTATTGCTTCTTTGTATATCATGCATAATGAAGCATGTGTTGCATACTTGAGAAAGCAACTTGAGGATGTATGTATGGTTGAAAATGATTATGTGGAGATGTATGGACATGCATCAAGGACTTGAAAGAGCAATTGCAAAACATAGATGAGATTATTCCAGATGCATCACTCATCTCTACATTGTTGAAAAGATTACTATAATCTTTTCAAAGCTTTGCCACTAAACTTTATTTCATTGCAAAAGGGAATCCCAATATGTATAGATTTGATGAGTTTTTGTCTCTTCTTTTGCAAGAAGAGCAATCTAGAGTGAATAGGAGTGGTTAGATTGAGGAACACAAGCACTTGCTATCTTAACGAAAGGGAAAATCAAGTATGTTTCATCTTTTGGTTCATCAAAACCAAGGCCTCAACCTTCCTCTTCAACTCATTGCTCTAATGATGCTAATTAAAAAAAGAAGAAGAGATGCAAATATTCCCAAAGGCTAGTCATACTATTGATAAGTGTATAAAGCTTGCTAAGCACAATGAAAAGAAGAAGGAATCTGGCATGTTTATTGTTGAAAATTCTTCAAATGCAAAGAATGATGAATCCAACATGGCTCAAGAATTTTTGGGCATGTGTTGCTACATGACATTATGAATTTCATTCTAAATGTATGGTTGTGAATTGTTGGAAGCGATGGTGGATAATCACAAGAGATGAGTTGGTGTAGCTAAACACTGCTTCACACCTGCTATAAGTGATGGATGGAGAGTGTTGTGGGCCTCCTTAGCTAGCTAATAAGCATAAATGATCATGCATGTTGCTTGGAAGATTATGCTTAGATGATAGACTCGAAACAGATAGGTTGGCATATGATCCAATGCATAAACTTTCTATTTTGGTCAAGACACTTGCTTAGTGTTTCACTTAATTCTCTGTGTATAGCAACAATTAGTAAACTTCCTCTTGGGGATCTTTAATTATCTTAACAAGCTACCATTCATGAGCGGAATCATCTAAAAACTGATGAACCGTGTGCAAAGAATTATGTTTAGCAAGTATGGAAACACTCTTGACTTTTAGGGGCTTACACAATCACAGACCCATGAGTAATCTTCAACTAATATCTGATGATTGAGTGAACCAATGTAATGAAACTTTTTATGAGTAAATTAGGCATTATGCTGAATATTTCATGCTTTGAATCATGCAAAATGATGCACTACACAGTGAGAATGAGCTCAAACAAGATCACTGTTGTGATAGAGTATGACAGAGATATGTGAGTAGGAAGTAATGAACATCCATTGACTAAATCATGTAAAGTTACAAAGTCATTGGCAATAAGGCATTGCTCAATGCGTGTAGAATGAGAGAGCTATGAGATGAGCTTGTCTTCTCAATGAAGTTACATGAAATGATCTCAAAACCTTGAGATACACGTGGGATTTTCTTCTCAACTTTTATAGCTTTGTGTTGGAGCCAAGCATTTCAATTAAAATTCAAAGCCTCACCTAAAAGTAATCCTAAAGTATAGGATTGATTCTCTCTTGACTTTAACTACCAAATGATACCATATTCCAAGCTTCCTAACTCCTCGTGGGTCTATATTACTTTTACAATGAGTAATTAGACTCAAAGTTACAAGAGGTTGTACATATGAAGCTTCTCAAGTGATATGTTAATACATCAAGCTTATGTGTATTCATCGAGTATGTAGGCTTGGGTTTAATTGCACCAATAGCTCCCCCTCAAGACTAACATGCTTGATCTTCATTGCTTCTTGATCTCTTGCAGTCCAATCATCAACTTGAATATGTTCTTTGTTCCATCCAATGCTAATGAGTTGATACATATGCTAACTGAATGTCCTTACTTAGCAATTTATCTCTAACATAATGATAATGCACTTCGATGTGCTTAGTCCTGGCATGATACAAAAGATTAGGAGCCAAATGAAGTGAGCCGGTATTATCTCCAAATATAGTTGGAGTGTAGGAATGTATCTCCAAATCTACATACAATTGATTAAGCCACATAGTTTCTTGAGTTGCATTAGCCAAGCCTCTATACTCTACTTCTATGGAAGATAAGGCAACAGTTGGTTGCTTCTTGGATGACCATGATATGAGCTTTGAACCTGCAAAAGATAGCTACCCTGAAGTGCTCCTCCTATCATCCGTGGAGCTAGCCCAATCTGGATCAGAATATAACTTTATATCTATGTCAGAAGTGAAGGGATAGAATAACCCCTCATTCATTGTACCCTTTAGGTACTTAAGCACCCTCTTTGCAGCTTCCATGTGTGGCTTCCTTGGTACATGCATGAATTGACTCAATATACTCACATCATATGCAATATCTATTCTTGTTAATAGCATAATTAAGACTACCCACAAGTTCTTGATACCCTGTATATCATCAAGTGGTTCACCTTCATGTGAACTTAACTTATGATTGATCTCCATAGGAATACCTACAAATTTAGTGTTCTCCATCTTAAACTTTACCAACATATCATTTATGTACTTCCTTTGTGTGGTGAATATACCTGAATCTATATACACAAGTTCTAAGCCAAGGAAATAGGTTAACAACCCTAGATCACTGATTTTAAATTCCTTCATCAATTGAACCTTGACCTGCTTGATACCATCAAAATCATTACCTGTAATAATGATATCATCTACATAGATACATAAGTAGATGATCTCTGATTTATTCTTCTTCACAAACAAAGAAGAATGTGCCTTGCTTGCTATAAAACCTTGATCCTGCAAATAGGTAACAAGTCTATGGTTCCAAGCTCTAGGAGCTTTCTTGAGACCATAGAGTGCTTTTTGAAGCTTGCATACATAACCTGGTTTTTCTTCATCTTCAAAACTTGGTGGTTGTGCCATATACACTCCTCTGATATCCAACCATTTAAAAAAGCATTCTTGACATCTAACTGATATAAATTCCAATTTTTTGATGTAGAAAGACTTACCAATACCCTGATTGTTGGCATCTTTGCCACAGGTGAAAATGTTTCTTCATAATCTACTCCATGTGTTTGGAAAAATCTCTTTGCCACTAATCTTGCCTTGTACCTATTTATAGAACCATCAAAGTTCTTTTTAACTTTATATATCCATCTTGAACCAATTACCTTCATATCTGGTTTCTTGGGAACTAGGCCCCAAGTGTGGTTTTCCTACAATGCTTCCACTTCCTCCTTCATGGCTTCTACCCATTCTTTCTTCTTCTTAGCCTCTTCAAATGAAAAAGGCTCCTATGCCATTGAATCTTTAGTGATGTATACAGAGTGCTTTGTGGCTAAGGATGTATCATATCCATACCTTATGGGATTCTTACTTTCTCTTTGTGACCTCCTTAATGCTTGATTGGAAGAATCGGGTAGATCCTCTAATTGTTTGTATTTGAATTTGCCTCTTGACTTCCAAGATTTGAAATCAATATTCTCCTCATCTTTTGAGTTAATTTCCTCTGCTTGGTGCTGGTCTTCTTGAGTTAGGGTTGGAAAATCATTTTCCAAATCATATAGTAATTTGAATTTCCTACAATCATCTTCAAACCAGGAGTTATTCTCATCAAAGACTACATCCTTAGTAACTATGAATGCCTTGTTAGTGGGATTATAAAGTCTATATCCCTTTTGATTCTGATCATACCCAATGAATATGCACTTCTCAGCCTTAGGATCAAGTTTCTCTCTGATTTCTGATGGGATGTGTGCATAGGCAATGCACCCAAATATTTTGCAATGATCCAATGAGGGTCTCCTGCCATTCCAAGCTTCATATGGTGTCATGCCATCCAATGACTTGGATGGAAGCCTATTAACTAGATAAGTAGATGTAGAAACAGCCTTTGACCATAAATAATTAGGTATTTTTTCTCATTTAACATAGACCTAGTTGCCTCAACAATTAACCTGTTCCTTCTCTCTGTCACTCCATTCAATTCAGGAGTATAAATGGTTGTTACTTCCCTCTTTATGCCTCTGTCAAACTCATGTGAAAAGTACTCACCACCTCCATCAGGCTTGATTGACTTCAAGCTGCTTCCTGTTTGGTTTTCCACTAATGCCAAGTATTTCTTAAAAAATGTAATCACCTCATCCTTATGCTTCATAAAATAGATAATTGTCCACCGACTGTAATCATCAATAAAAGAGACATAGTACCTTGATCATGAGATGGATGGATCTTTGCTAGGACCCCACACATTAGTGTGTACAAGCTCCAAATAATCTTCATGGATGTATCCTTTCCTATTGAATGGTTGTCTATGAGCTTTGCCAAATTGGAAAGCTCCACATTTGTAAATCATATGCTGCTTGGTCACATTAGGAATCCCAAGCACACTTTGATCCCTACAAATTTGCTTCATAGTTCTCTCTCCTATGTGTCCTAGCCTCTTGTGCCATATTTCCAACTCAGATAGGGTTTGGTCTCTATAACTGAATAGTGTTATATTCTTTGTGTCTTCAATTTCAAAAGTAAACAATCTACCTAACTTCTCACCTTTGGCTATCCTCTTGAATCCTTTTTGGGGGTCTTCCACATATGCTCCATGTTTGGTGAACCTAACCTATAGAACTTTCTCTATTATTTGCCCAACACTAAGTTAAATTTTTGGTTATGGTAGGCGCATACAGAACTTTGCTCAAAAGGTTCATACTACCATCTGATGTCTTAACATTTCCAATTTGCTTGACATAACTTTGATCAAAAGGTTCATACTACCATATGATGTCTTAATATTTCAAATTTTCTTGACTAAATGCTTGGTGTCATCACCTGTTTGTACCTCATGCTTTCCTTTTGGTCCTTCTAGGTCAGATAAGAGTGCTACATTCCCTGCTACATGATTTGAACAACTTGAGTCAATGTAAAAGAGATGCTCATCATCTTTACCTTGCTTGGATTTCATGTTCATAATGAGCAAAGAATCCTCTTGATCTTTAATGTAGTTATTGAAGTCCCTTCTTCCTCTAAAGCCTCCTTGATAGTTTTTGTTGTTGTAGCCTTGATTGTAGTTAAAGTTGTAGTTGCCTCCACCATTGTTGTACCTGCCTCTAGTTTGTCCATAGCTTCCTCTATGGAAGCCTCTTCCCCTTTGATTCCTTGTATTCTTGTAGCATTCTTCAGTAGTGTGGTTGTTGAGACCACATATTTTGCATGGTGAATCATTGTAGGGTCTCCCCCTACCTTGCTTACCTCCTCTGCCCCTACATCTAGCACCTCTTCCTCTTCCTGCATAACTGGCTTGAGAGGTACTAGCTTCTTCATCTTGTTTGTTACTTTTACTTTTATCCTTAGCTTTATTCTTATCTATATAAATGTTAGAAGATTGGTTACCTCTTGATTTGTCACCATTTCTATTGAGCTTTGCTTCATGGGTGAAGAGTTGTCCCATCAAAGTGTTAAGATCAAGTATCTGTATATCCATGTAGAGATCCATTGCAATGGTGAAGGATTCCCACTTATCATCAGATTTAATCCCATTGATGATCTACCTCACTATGTGCTCTTCCTCTATCTTGTCTCCAATGCTTGCAAGTTGATCTGCAACATCTTTCATTTTGGTTACATAGTCCGCCACTCCTTGCTTTGATTGCTTCTTGAGAGTTTTGAATTCCATCCACAACTAATTCTTCCTAGCTCTTGTGTTGGAGGAGAAGTATGATGAAAGCACTTCCCAAGTCTCTTGGGAGGTTTTACAGTTTCTAACATGAGGTAGCAAGAAATTAGAGATTGAGTTTAGTAAGTATGACCTTGGAAGAACATCCTTTGCACACCATGTGGTTAGCCTCTCTTGCTCTTCCCTTGTTGGTTGATTCTTGCTCCTAAAGATTGGCATGTCTTCATCTCCTGAGATGTATCCATATAAGCATCTCCCTTGAAGGTATGCTTGCATCCTTAGGGACCATGCTAAGTAGTTATTCCTATCCAATTTGTCAATGAAGGATGGAAAACCATCTCCCATCTTGATTGTGCTTGCTCTGATACCACTGTTGGATCAGATGGTGGATAATCACAAGGGATGAGTTGGTGTAGCTAAAACGTGCTTCACACCTGCTATAAGTGATGGTTGGAGAGTGTTGTGGGCCTCATTAGCTAGCTAATAAGCATAAATGATCATGCATGTTTCTTGGAAGATGATGCTTAAATGATAGACTAAAAACAGATAGGTTGGCATATGATCCAATGCACAAAACTTGCTATTTTGGTTGAGACACCTGCTCAGTGTCTCACTTAATTCTCTGTGTATAGCAGAAATTAGTAAAATTCCTCTTGGGGATCTTTAGTTAGCTTAAAAAGATACCAATCATGAGTGGAATCATCTAAAATGATGAGCCATGTTCAGAGAATTATGTTTAGAAAGTATGGAGACACTCCCGACTTTTAGGGGATTACACAATCACAAACCCATGAGTAATCTTTGACTAAAATATGACAATTGAGTGAACCAATGTAAATGAAACTTTATATGAGTAAAGTAGACAGTATGCTGAATATGTGATGCTTTGAATTATGCAAAATGATGCTTTACACAGTGAGAAACCGCTCATACAAGATCACTGTTGTGATAGAGTATGATAGAGATATGTGAGTAGGAAGTAATGAACATGTATTGACTAAGTCATGTAAAGTTACAAAGTCATTGGCAATAAGGCATTGCTCAATGAGTGTAGAATGAGAGAGCTATGAGACGAGCTCCTCTTCTCAATGAAGGTACATGAAATGATCTCAGAATCTCGAGATACACGTGGGATTTTCTTCCCAAGTTTTATAGCTTTGTGTTGGAGCCAAGCATTTCAATTCAAATTCAAATCCTCACCTAAAAGTAATCCTAAAGTATAGGATTTATTCTCTCTTCACTTTAGTTACCAAATGATATAAGATTCCAAGCTTCCTAACTCCTCGTGGGTCTATATTACTTTTACAATGAGTAATTAGACTCAAAGTTAGAAGAGGTTGTACATATGAAGCTTCTCAAGTGATATTCTAATACATAAAGCTTATGTGTATTCATCAAGTATGTAGGCTTGGGTTTAATTGCACCAACATGAATAGGGTTGATTCGTATTTGGTTCTTTGATAGTGGTGCTTCAAAGCACATAACTTCCCAGAAAAGTTTTCTTGCATATTTGAAAGATGCACACAAAGGAGGATATGTGATGTGTGCAAATAATACCTCTTATCTTATCACTGGAGTAGGAGAAATTGAGCTCATGACTACAAATGAAGGTGTGATTCTCTTGAAAAATGCATTGTATGTACCCAGTATCAAGAGGAACTTAATTTCAGTTCCATTGAGTGCCAAAGTTGGACTTCATGTACACTTTGTTGATGATAAGTGTATGGTTCATGATATTAGCAATGGTGATATTATTGTGATGTTTGGTACATTATGTAATGGTCTCTATTGATTGGATAGATACAAGATGGCTACCTCAAATGCCTTGGTTTCTCATACTTCTTCCATGTCTAAAATGGAGCTTTGGCAGGCTCATTTTGGTCAGTTGAACTTCAATAGTTTGCTTTAATTTCTAAAGAAGGACATGGTTATTGTTTTGCCAACACTTGAGTCCATTGAAAAGCATGCATGTGAAGGTTTCACTCTTGGAAATGCATCATGCTTCTTTTCCAAAAGATAGTCATACACACACTACAAAAAAAATCAAGCTTGTTCATAGTGATGTGTGTGGTCCCATCAAGAGTCCATCTTTTGGGAAGTATGCATATCTTGTTACCTTCATTGATGATGCTACTTGTCATACATAAGACTATCCTATGAAGCAAAGAATGAGGTATTTTCTTGCTTTAAAGCATTTTTAGCTGTGGTTGAATTTTTTTCTTCAAACAAGCTTTTGACACTATGCACGAATCATGGTGGTGAATAAATATCAGATGAGTTTAATGCTTTTCTTCATGAAAGATGAATTTCACACCAATCTATGTTGCCATATACACCTCATAAAAGTAGTACTATTGAGCATAAAAATAGAAACCATCTTCAAATGGCACAATGTATGGTTAAAGGAAACCACCTTCGTAACACGTTTTGGATGGAAGTGGTCATGTGTGCAAACTATGTGTTGAATCGTTACCCTACAAAAGCATTGAGATTCATCACTCCTTATGAGGCTTGGAATGGACATAAACCTATGGTTAGTCATATGCGCATGTGTCACTCTAAAACAATGATGAGTATCAATGTGAGGAGATCCACCTTATAATTTTCAACATAAGGAGACGTGAGGTTGGTATGACAACCATGAACAAGTGAAAGTACAAGTGTGTGTGTGTGTGAGTGAGAAGCACACCAACATGCACACATGTACATACACATGCACATACAAGTGTTGGAGATAGACACCTGCGGAAGCACGCAAACAGCACAAGGAAGAAGAAGAAGCTTGGAGCACAAACACACAATACTGAATGTATTACTAGAGAATGTACAAAGATAAGTAGCCCATTAGGGCAATAGGCGTATATACAAGCCGGGGGAAAAAAACCTCCTAAAGAGGGAAAAAAGTGCCCTGGCGGTCCTAGTGTGTTCACACACATCACTACCTAAAATATATCAACAAATCCCCCCTAGGAGTGATGCGGTGAACAAGGAGCTGACACTCATGTATAAGGAAGTGCCAAGCTATGTGGAAATCACTCCACAAAAGGAAGTAAGCCCAAAGCTTTGCGGAAAGCTTCAAACTTCTCCCTAGGCAGAGCCTTCGCGAAAAGGTCTGCAATGTTCTCCTGCGTGGGCACATATGTCAAGCTGATCTCCCCAGCAGAGAACCTCTCCCTGACATAGTGATAATGCACCTCAATGTGCTTAGTGCGAGCATGGAACACAGGGTTCCTCGCAATTGCCAATGCGCTCTGACTGTCAGTGAAGATGGTGGTGGCAGAAGATTGGCCAACACCCAAATCAGCCATAAGGCGTCTGAGCCACACACACTCAACAGTCGCTGTGAAAGCTGCCCTATACTCAGCCTCACAATTGGAAGTGGCCACAGTAGGCTACTTCTTGCTCAACCAAGATATACATGAGCTACCAAGCATGAAGCAAAAACCACTGGTGGACACACGAGTGTCATAGCAACTAGCCTAATCTGAGTCAGAAAAAGCATGCAAATCTGGCGGTAGTGATCTCTCCTTGGGATAAAACAACCCAAGTAGCCGAGTACCACTCAAGTAGCGAAAGATGCGCTTAACCGCCTTCCAATGCGTGACTCCTGGGCAATGCATAAACCTTCTCATCTGTGAGATAGCAAACTGAATATCTGGCCGAGTAATGCATAAGTAAATCAAGCATCCAACAGCCTTCTGATAGAGAACAGCATCAAATGCATCTCCAGCATCATGAAGACTCAATCGTAAACCTGTCTCCATAGGAGTGGCAATAGGCTTACAGTCTTCAAGGCCAAAACGCTGCAATAATGTGTCAATATATTTCGTTTGACGCAAAGCCATTCCACCATCAACGTGCATAAACTGAATGCCCAAATAGTGATGCAAATGCCCCAAATCAGACATCTCAAATGAGGCATGCAAATCAGCCTTAAAATCAGCAATATGCGTCTCAATAGGACCAGTGAGCAGCATGTCATCAACATAGACAACAATGATCAGAAGCACATCATTAGCACGCTTAACATATAAGGTGCTTTCAGTTGGACTGTTCTCAAAACCATGTGCAATCAGATAGGCATGTATCTTCTCATACCAAGCACGTGGTGCTTGCTTTAAACCATATAATGCCTTCTTTAACCTGCAAACCTGGTTTTCATGCCCTTTTTGCACAAAGCCACAGGGCTGAAAAACATACACTTCTTCATGCAAGTCACCATTTAGAAATGCTATTTTAATGTCCAACTGATGTACATTCCAACCATGATGGGCTGCAAGTGCACAGATGCTCCGAACAGTAGTCATACGACATGTGGGTGCAAAGGTCTCATCAAAATCAATGCCTCTTTCCTGTGCATAACCCTTTGCAACAAGCCTAGCCTTATACCTGTCAACTGTACCATCCGGTTTACGCTTCAGCTTGTATACCCACTTAGTGCCAATGGCCTTCTTGCCAGGAGGCAAGTCACATAAAGACCAAGTACCATTCTTCATTATAGCATCATATTCAGATTGCATAGCAGCCATCCAATTTTCTGAATTCTGTGCTTCATCAAAAGAAACAGGCTCATTCTCATCACAGAGACTAGACGCAGCCATAGCATAGCAATCTGATGCAAAGGAGGCACTATGAGAGCCTGAACGAGTATGATATGACAAAGGTGCATCTAATTTGCTGTCACGCAAAGTCTGCACCAGCCATTTTGGCATAGTTTTTGCCTGCTCAATATCAGCTCTCTCATCAACAAGTGCATCATGTAAATCTGCATCAGAAATGGAATGATTTGCATCATCATATGAAGCCTGCAAAGGCTGAGAAGTTGCCTCATTAGGACCAGCACTAGACTGTCCACCTGTAAAAAGAGGCATCAAAGTATCATACATGTCTTTGGAGCTCACAGATGTCTCCTTAGTACATGAAAGCAATGGCTGAATTGCATCTTCCACAAAAACAACATCACGGCTAACCATATTGTGTTTTGTCTGTGGATGATACAGACGATAGCCTTTACTTTCAGAACTGTACCCAACAAAAATACATTTTACTACTTTATCATCCAATTTTCTGCGATGTTGTTCAGGCACTAGTGCATATGCCAAACAACCAAAAACACGCAGATGAGCAACAGATGGCTTATGGTCATGCTAAGCCTCATATGGAGTGATAGACTGCAGTGCTTTAGTGGGACACCTGTTCAGTACATATGTTGCACACATGACAGCCTCAAGCCAGAAACTATGTGGTAAAGCCTGACTCTTGACCATGCACCTCGCCATCTCCATGAGTGACCTGTTCTTTCGTTCAGCAAATCCATTCTGTTGAGGTGTATACGGCAGTGTACACTGGTGTTTTATCCCTCCTTCAGCCAGAAATGCATTAAAATCAGAAGACATATATTTCCCCCCTCGATCAGAACGGAGGGTGCCCATTTTACATGCTGACAGATTTTCAGTCGAAACCAAAAACTGTTTAAAGCACATGAACACTTCGGACTTTTCTTTGAGTGGATATACCCATGCATGCCTGGAAAAATCATCAATGAAAGTCACGAAGTAAAGGTAATTTCCAAAAGAGGGTGTCTGCATAGGACCACAGACATCACTATGTACAAGCTGCAATTTCTGCGTAGCCCGAACTGAACCATCTTTTGGAAAGGATGAATGTTGCATTTTGCCCAAAGTACAGCCCTCACAAACATGTTTTTCAGGTGCCTCAAGTTTGGGCAAAGAGGACACCATTTCAGATTTCTGCAGGCGTAGCAAACTAGCAAAATTCAGATGACCAAAGCATGCATGCCAAAGCTTTGCATCTGACATAGCTTGAGAATCATGAACTGCACATGCCGTATCATTCACAGATATTTCATAGTCTATGAGCTTATACAACCCGCGACATAAAATGCCAGAAGCAATAATAACATCGCCATTGGATAGATCATGAACTGTACATCTGTCATCAACAAATTTCACAACCAAGCCAATCTTGGCTAATGCAAAAACTGATAACAGATTCTTCTTGATCCCTGGCACAAATAAAGCATCTGACAAAGTGAAAGAACTACCATCAGTAGTAGTCAAAATGATCTTACCAACTCCCATAACAGGATAAGAGGAGTTGTTGGCGCATGTAACAGTATTCCCTGTAGGGGCAGGCTCGAGTGAAGAGAAGAAACTGCGCTGCGAGATAATATGTTTGGTCGCCCCACTGTCAAAGTACCAAACATCTGAGTCTACTGCAGACATGCACTGATCATGAGAAGATGGGTCAAAACTGCAGACAGTAGTAAATGCCCATTCTTCTTCCTGCACAAGATTTGCAGACTCTATTTTTGGTGTAGAGGCCTCTGCAACAACCATTCCATCCTCTTTCTTCTTTGCCTCTTTTGCAGCCAGTTTTGGACAGTTCTTTATGATATGATCATTTCCTTTACAGTACTTGCAAAACAATTTCTGCTTTTCTGATTTCTTCTCATCTTTATCTTGGTTCTTCGATTGTGCAGCATTTGCAGATTTCTGCTTACTAGTAGAAGAGCTCCATTTTCCTTTGCCCTTCTGGCTAGCCAGGAAAGCTTGATCTGCAACACGCATAATGGACCTGTTCTGCCTGGACTGATCTTCCTGCAACAGAACAGAGACTAACTCCTCAAATGACAAGGCATTTGGATTGCCTTTCATCATCAATCGAAGAGTAGAGGCAAAACTCTGATATGAATCAGGAAGACCATTCAGAATGGTCTGCACAAGTGAGCTATCTGGTATAACCTCATCAGAAGAAATCAATTGTTCCTTCAGGTCTTTGATCTTTGTGAGAAAGTTGTCCATAGAATCACCTTCATTCATGTGCTCACTCTCCAACTGTTTTTGGAGGTAAGCAACACGAGCATCATTCCTAGCCTGGTACAAAGTGGTAAGTGTATCCCAAGCATCCTTTGCTGTTCTGCAAGAGCGAATGTGAGGAATAATAGCACGTTTGACAGACAAAGCTATCAATGCATGTGCTTGAGCATCTCTGCCATCCCAACAAATTTTCTCTGCAGTAGGTGCAACAGAACAGCAGCACGAACAGGAATCTGCACAATATCATCTTCGACACCATCTTCATCAGCTCCAGCACCTGTATTTGCAGTACCTGTAGTTGCAGGTGTAACAGGACGTCTTTCAACACCCTACACAATGTTCCACAATCCTTTTGCAACCAATACATGTCACATCATATAAGCCCATAATGGGTAGTTGGTACCATCCAACTTATCCTCAACAGCCAACATACAAAATACATCACTGCTTTCAGCCATGGCCAGTGACTAAAATACCTTGATGCAAAAAATCAACTATATCTCAAAAAGTTGAACGGAACTACCCAGACGAGTTCTGCTAGACGTGTAGCAAACTTCGAGACGCTTAAACTGGCGAACAGAAACTGGTATATACCTTTGGCACAAAAAGACGAAATAGCCTGCACAAGCACTGCGATAGTGCATTCGGAGGCCGAAACGAGCTCAAATCGCAATTTCGACACCCTGAGTATGCTCATCAAAATTCTTGCGATTCTGAGACTACAAACGGAGGAGTGTCGACGGCACCCTAGATGAAGTGACGACCTGCTCTGATACCAATTGTTGGAGATAGACACCTGCGGAAGCACACGAACAGCATAAGGAAGAAGAAGCTTGGAGCACAAACACACAATACTGAATGTATTACTAGAGAATGTACAAAGATAAGTAGCCCGTTAGGGCAATAGGCGTATATACAAGCCGGGGGAAAAAAACCTCCTAAAGAGGGAAAAAAGTGCCCCGGCGGTCCTAGTGTGTTCACACACATCACTACCTAAAATATATCAACAACAAGGTGAGACAAAGATATGAACAATGGAATATTTTAATTACAAGCTCTTCATACAAAGTTTCATAAAAAATCCAACCTCAAAACTGAGCTCTCTAGCTCCTTTTATAGTTTTTGCCTAGGTTTGGTCCCATTGAGATCTAGTGTCTGACCTAGTTAAAACTTACATTCCTAAGCTACTTTGGGGGCTCAAACGAACTCTAAAAATTATGAAAATTGATATATAGGTGCATCTACTACTCCTCAAGATAGAGGACTCCTTGGCTTGTAAAAAATGGATTTTAACCTATTAAAAATGGGGAACTGATTATTATATGATTGAGTTTTGAAGAAAGAATGCTTGGCCTATTCACCAGACATATGTCAGATTCCCTCTAGGCTCAATCCACCTTGGCCTTCGCTCTATCTTTGCTCCCTTTGAGTCATTTTTCTTAAGCTTTCTTGCTATGTCAGACCACATAGGCCACTTCCTTAGCTGCCAGTACCCCCTCTCTCACATCTATTGTCCCTGTCATACCCTTGTTGTGGAGGGCATGATATGTAATATTGGACCACATCTTTAGCTGGATCATGTTCTTTGAGGCAAATTCCATGTGCCAAATATATCATCAAGATTTCCCAATCTAAAGGACTCGAAATGGCTGGGTGTGGCATACATAGTTGATCATCATGCAAGGATTGTTCCATTGCAAATAAATGTAACATATGTGTTGGTATTGGAATGAATATTTTTTAGTGATATTCCCAAAAACCTATCTATAAAATTTCTTTAAATTTCTACTTGTAGTAAGTAGGCATGTATTTTATTTGTGCATGATATGAGTAAATGTTGTTGACTGATGGTGTCTTGCTCATATTGTAAACTTGATCATTCCTTTCATTAAAGCCTGTAGAGGAGATATATGGGGCCTTGACATTTTTTAATGTTTTGAAGACAATTGTCATAAGCTCAAATATCTTCATACACATTTTGGCAACCACATTAGGTACATTCTATTGGAAACAATGTCCTAATGTTTAGTACAATAGCTATATGAGGTGTTCTTTATATAAACCTCCACAAGCAAAGTGCACACGCATGTTGGCTAAGTTGAGCACCTTTCATTCTACCCACCAAGGTTCAAACCCTGTCACTGTCCATTGACAGCATGTTAATTTTGTTTTTGAAAATAGCGATGGTAGAAATTCCGTGGATGTATTCCAAAAAGCAAGTTTTTTTAGCACCAAAAATAGATCGTGTGATAGCGAAACTTCACGAGAAACGCAATGCAATGTTTTTTGCTTTATTCACATGCTTTTCATTATAGCTTTTAGTATACATCATAAACCTATAAAAAAAGGCACAAGCATCATTGTGATTATCTTGTCAAGCTCTAGCACAAGCTCGATGAAAAGCTGAGGAGATCAAGGAGGAAATGTTCTCACACACTTGGAGCAGGTGTGCTCTACATCTAGAGTTATTTGGAGGAGTTCATATCAGCCAACCATCAGCATCACTTATTGAGCTATTGTGAGTAACAATTCTATTTTTGTTCCTAGTTGTTTATTCACTAGTTTCTTATTTAGGTTCATCAAAATTTTGGTTTCATATAAAATAGTTCTAAACTATTCATATTCTCCATATTCTCGCACACACATTCTTCATACCTCTTAGACACACAATTTCTTGTATCTAGTTCCTATTTCTACCTAGATTCAGATATTTTTAGTTTGTATCATATTCACACATTATAATTTGAAATTGGAATATAAGATAGTCTTGGTGAGCATCCTAGATTACTGTACACTTTGAAAGATATTTTCTTCTCTCTCTCTCTATCTCTCACTCATCTCTTTTTGAGCATTAAGGTGCATATGCTAAGGTTCATGTGTTGGAAGATCCTATAAAACTGTGATTAATTGTTGTTGAGGCCCATCCACTTCCAACATTTGGTATCAGAGCATAGTTGACATAGACCCTTAACAAGATGAGTGATTATAGACTTGAGAATGAAGACAAGCTTGCGGGAATCCCTAATTATCCAACTTGGAGTTTTATGATGTTGAATCTCTTAGTATCAAAGGACTTATGGTATATTTTCAGTGGCACTTATCCAAGGTCAAGACAAGTTGGAGAAGAAGCTACTTCATCTTCTAGAAGACATGTTGTTCCTATTTCTGCTCAACAGGAGGTTAGTGAAGAAGAAGGAACTACTTCATCATCAGCAGTCTGTACTACTATTAGATTACTTCCTACAAAAGAGCAATCCAGATTGGGACCGATGAGTGGTAGGTTCACCCATTCAGATCCAGTCCTATGAGGACGAATTGGATTTTGAGATAGCTCGATTGGCATGTTTTGATGTAGTCCTAAGTAAAAAGTGGAATGCTAGGAAATAACCCATCATAGTCTTTTCTTTGCATGTGTATTAGTTTGAGCATGAGGGGAGGCGACTATTGATTTATGGAGAGCCAGATCTCCAAGAGACATTATTGGTAACCACTGCCAAGTTGTTGAAGATCGATTGTAAGTATATTTACTTTCTTTATTTTGTGTATTCATCATGTGTAGTGATGGATTCATGCACTCATGGAAAATCTTGTTGGAATTCTCAAGTACTTTTAGATAAAGTAAGAGCAAAATTCCAAGAACTATTTTTGAAAGAATTACCTTCAGGTTTACCTCCTTACATGAACATTGATCATAGAATCGAATTGGTACCAAAAGTGAATCTGACCGCTCAACCACCATTTCAAATGAGTTTGCAGGAGGAGAATGAAGTTTGCAAGGTCATGGACAACTACTTGCAAAAAGGGATGATTAGACCTAGTTATTCGCCCTTTGTAGCACTAGTTCTTCTCGTGAAGAAGAAATATGGATCTTATAGGATGTGCATCGACTACAGAGAACTCAATAAGATTACCATCAAGCATAGATATCGCATGCCCAAGATAGATGATTTTTTAGATGCTCTAGGTGGAGCTATTGTATATACTAAAATAGATTTGAAAAAGGGCTACCATCAAATTAGAGTAAAAGATCAAGATATATATAAAACAACTTTCAAGACCTATTTTGGGCATTATCAGTATTTATTTATGCCATTTGGTTTGACTAATGCACCTGCTACTTCATGATGTTAATGAATGATATTCTACGACCGCTGATTAGAAAATGTGTTGTGGATTTTTTTGATGACTTGTTAGTGTATAGTAGGTCTATACATGAGCATGAAAGTCATTTGAGAATAGTATTAAATAAATTGAAAGAAAATCAATTGTTTGTATATGCAAAAAAGACTCAATTATTCCTTCCAGAGATAGAGTATTTAGGGCATGTAAATCCCAAGAAGGTCTCAGTTATTCTAGCTTGGCCTAATCCTTAGGATGAGGGGCAATTATGGTCATTTCTAGGATTTTTTGGTTTCTATAGAAAATTCATCTCTTCTTATTCATTGATAGTAGTGCCTATGACAAAATTTCTACTACACAAAGTGTCATTCACATGGAAGCAAGAGCAACAAGAAAGTTTTGATACTCTGAAGCAAGCTGTTTTAGAGGCTCCTATACTCAAAGTGGTAGATCTACAGAAACCATTTGAGTGAGTTCGAGAGAGATGCTAGCATCATAGCCATAGGGACAGTCTTGAACCAAGATGGCATGCCAATAGCTTTTGAAAGCAAAAATTTGAGTAGTGCATAGTGCAATTGGCCAGTGCATGAAAAGGAGTTGTATGCAGTAGTGCGTGCTCTTAAATTCTAGAGACACTATCTTTATGGTGCAGACTTTAAGGTGTACACAGTTCACCATACACTCAAGTACTTTTGTAGTCAGCTAGATCTTTGAGGCAGACAGGCTCATTGGGTTGATCTCATGCAGGAGTTTCACATGGAAATTCTATATAGAATAGGCAAAGAGAATATAGTAGCTGATGCATTATCATGGATACTGTAAAAAATGAGCTTTACAGGTCTAGAAATCTCATTGCTTCAAGAAATAAAGGAAGCATAGGTGGAAGATCCACATTTTTTTCATATCATTAGATCCATTAGTGATGACTCTATCATATGAGATGAGATAGTTCTAGGTGTTTCTTCCCCTAGTAAAGCAAACTGTAAGTCAAGTCCATATTCCAATTTCTCAAAGGAGAATGGAATAGTTAAACAGAAAGGAAAGGTTTGTATACTAGATTCTTAGGATTTGAGAAGAAAGGCATGCATGATAACAATGATGTTCCTTGTGTAGGGCATCCTGGTGTTGACAAGAGAATTCATCTTGTTGGAAGAACATTTTGCTGGCCTGGATTAGCTAGAGATGTCCACACATATGTTCAACAATGTTGTATGTGTCAAGTCAACAAAGCAGAAAGGGTAAAGACACCAGGTCTTTTACATCCTTTACATATTCCAGAGCATAATTGGGACATTGTATCCATGGAATTCACAGTGGGTTTATTGTGGACCCAAAGGAAGTGGGATAATATCCTAGTTGTGGTAGATAGATTGAGCAAGATGGCTCATTTCATACCCATGTAGGAGACGATAGAAGCTCCACAGGTAACAGAGTTGTTTATCCAGCATGTCTTTAGATTGCATGGGATACCGACATCTATAGTTTCAGATAGGGATGTCAGATTCATATGACACTTCTGGAAGTTTATATTTGACAAACTGAAGGTGTCATTGAAAATGAGTAGTGGTGATCATCCACAGATAGATGGTCAAACCAAGAGGGTAAACCAAATTCTAGAGGACATGTTGAGGGCATATGTGTCTAAGAGGCAGACGGATTGGGATATTTACTTGCCACTAGTAGATTTTCCTTATAACAATAGACCTCCTAAAGTGAGAGGAATGTCTCCCTTTGAGATGAACTATGGCATGAATCCCACTCCTCCTAGTATCATAGGAATGCCAAGAAAATGTCTTAGTGCTTCGAAGTTCTTAGCAAACCTCCAAGAGAAATTAGAAATAGCTAAAGCCAAGATGCAGCAAGCAGATGATGGGGCAAAAGAATATGCATATGAAGAGATCTCCTAGAGTCTTTGAAGAAGGACATAGAGATTTTCTTCGAGTGCCAAGTAGGTCTACTTCATTATCCATAGGGAAGTATGCTAAGCTTTCACCAAGGTTTTTTAGACCTTGCAAGATACTTCAGAAGCTTAGTGATGTTGCATACCAATTAGAGCTTCCTCCATATTGGAGAGTCCATCCATTGTTGCATGTCAACAAACTTAGAAAGTATATTTCCAGGGAGGATAATAAAGGGTAGTTTTTCTTTGTAGGAAAGTGATACCACAGATCATTCTCCAAATAGGATACTAGATCGGAGAAAGAAGTGGTTGAGTAACCATGTCATCTAGGAGTATCAGTAGCTTAGAGAGGATTACTGCTTACAGATTGTACTTGGGAATCAAAAGCTCTAGTTTGCAAGTACTTTCCCTCATTGATCATTGAGGATGATGATCTTTAGAAGGGGGAGAGAGTGTCAGACATTGGTCTATAGAGACCACTCCATGTGTGTGTGGGACAAGGGCCATCGATAGCCAAGGTCCCAAGCTCAAGGGATATCCTAAGGTATTCAATGGTAATGGGGATGAGTGTTGCATGATGGCCACATAGCGGCAATAGACCATTCCATAACATTATTATTTTGAATGTAAGAGGATATACTTGATGGGAGGAGAGTGGCACACACATTTCACAAGTCTTGGTCTTATTTTCAAGAGTCAACTCTTACAATGAACTATACATCTATAATGAAAAATTTCACTCTTATGCCAAATTTTTGTAATGCTAACATTGATAGCAGATTCTCTTTTGTCACTAGTACATATGAAGCATATGATAAAGTGAATGTGAAGCCATTTGCTATAGTAAGAATAATCTTGCCAAATCCCATAATAGGATAAGAGAAGTTAGCACATGTGACAATAAACCTTGTAAGAGCAAGTTCAAGTGAAGTGAAGAAGCTATGTTGCAAATTAATATGTTTGGTTGCATCATTGTCAAGATACCAAATATCGAAGTCCACTGCAAATAAAATTTGATCATAAGAAGATGGATTGTAACTTCAATGAGTGCTTAATGCGCATTCTCCATTTTGAACAAGATTACAAGACTTGGTTTTAGGCATAGATGCCTCTACAAAAATCATTCTAGCATCTTTCTTCTTTGCCTCTTTTGCAACTAGTTTTGGGCAACCCTTAATGAGATGATCATTTGCGTTATGATATTTACAAAAGTATTTTTGCTTTTTTGTTTTCCTATCATATTTATCTTCCTTCTTTGAATGTGCAACATTAGCATATTTTTGCTTACTAGTAGATGAGCTTGATTTACCTTTGTTCTTTTCACTAGCTAAGAAAGCTTGATCTCCAACACACATAATAAACCTATTTTGTCGAGATTGACCTTTTCGCAACAAAATAGACACTAAATCCTCAAAAGTTAAGGCATTTAGATTTCCTTACATAATCACATGAAGAATAGAAGCAAAACTCTCATAAGAATCTAGATGGCCATTAAGAATACTCTACACAAGTGAAACATCTAGCATGATTTCTTCTTCAAAATTGAATCGCTCTTTCAAATCCTTGATCTTTTTCATAAAAGTTTCCATTGAATCCATTCATTCATATGCTCACTCTCCAACTATTTTTTAAGGTAAGCAACATGAGCCTCATTTCTTGCTTGGTATAGTGTGGCATGTTGAGATATCAAGCTCAACATGTGATGATCCAGGATGACACGTATCACTTTTTCATTTCTCTAACATGTATAGTGGTCATGCCTGTATATGTTAGGGATACTTCATTGAGCTTCAATAGATTTGTCTACTAAGAGTGATGACACATTTGTTTCTTTCCAGCTCACTCATTCGCAGACATTAGGATTTTCCTTATGTACTATTCTTTCTATATTGCATTGGTTGTATTGTTGTTTTAGGTGATGCTTGTACATTCCTTTTATGTAATAGAAGAAGAAGATCATTCTTCCTTGCCTCAATCTATGTGTGCGCTCCTCTTTGATTGTGAGTGTGTGTGTGTGTGAGCTCTCTTCGTCATCTCCTTCCTCGTGACATGGTATCAAAGCCAATGTGGTTGTAGAGAGCTCGTGGAGAAGGCCGACGGTGAAGAGTACACAAGAAGGCATGGAGAAAACACGATTCACAAATGACCTCAGATTGCTATGAAAATAGGTGTCAAAATATTTTTTGTGAGTTATCCCTTTAGGGTCTCTTGTTTTTGTCAGATTTCTATCTCGGAACCATCTCAACCTCCGTTTTGAGCCTACAAGGTGGGGCCCACAAAAAAAACAGGTCACTTTGCGAAACCGTGACTTGCATCTTGTTCGGCATATATTCTAGATCTAGAATTTCAAGCGATTCCATGTACTTCATACACAAAAACTATGTTTTCCTGAGATCAAACTATCACATCATAGTGTGACAGTGTTCAAGCAGAAGTACTACTCAAAGTGTTTTTGCAGTGTTGTGAATTGTTGCAGAAATGGTAAAGGTTGATGGAATAAGTAAGCTTATAAACGATAAGATGGACAAGAACAACTTCCATGCTTGGAGATTCAGAATGATGAATTTCCTGATGGGAAAAGGCTACTAGAAATACATCGAAGGAGAGAACAAAACTGCTCTGCAGTTACTAGAGAGGAATCAGACTGCGGACCAATTAAGAGCATATGAGGAATGGAATCAAGGAGCACAAAAGGTAATATACTTGCTATCAGTTAGCATACAGGATAGCATGATTGGGCACATACAAGATGCCAAGACTCTGAAAGAGGCTTGGAACACTTTGGTCACATTGTATGAGACCAATACAAAGGCACAAAAATTGCAACTCAAGAACAAACTACATACACTAGAAAAAGGGCATGTTGCTAAGTGACTACTACACCCTAAAAATCAAAATCATATGTGAGTCACTTGCATCTATTGGCATGAACGTAGATGATGATTATAAGGTGGAAGTGTGCCTTCGTGGTTTAGAAGTTGCATATAAGCAATTCAGAACTTCTATAGAGACTATGGAAAATATTCCGAATTTTGCTGATCTGGTGTCCATGTTGATTATTGAAGAAAAGAATCTTGGTGAGGACTCAAACTCCCAAGGAAAACCTAATTTTGAGAAGGTATTCTATTTTGGTAGAAGAAGAGGTAGAGACAGAGGTTTCGAAAGTGGAAGAGGAAACAATAACCAAGACCAAGGTCAACATCAAAATCATGTAGAAGGTAGAGGACAGTTTTGAGGTAGGCAGACCGCAAAAATTTCCAAAGAAATGATTCAGGTAATGACAGTAAAGGATGTTGGAATTGTGGTAAACTTGTACACTTCAAATGCGATTACAGATTGAAGAATCAAAATAACAGAAGGTAGGAAAACAACTATGCATCCATAAGTGCAGATGATTCTGAGAAGTTGTTCATGGTTCAATATCATATGATGAACACGATGTCTGCTGAGGTTTTGAAATCAAATGGTAATGTGTGGTATGTTGATCAGGTGGTTCAAATCACATGACCAGTAATGCGGAATGGTATAGTAGTTTGCAGAAATTGGCAGTTCCTGGATATGTTGAAATAGGTGATAACACATCACACCCTATCGAGCATATAGGAAACATAGCATTTGCTATGAAGGAAAGGAAGGTAAAACATCTTGTTGATGTGTTGCATGTTCCAAATATAAAAAAGAATATGGTTTTTTTTGGATAAATGGTTGACCAAGGAATACAAGTCAAGTTTAATGCTAATGGGTTTATATATGTAGAAGAGTACAAATAGGATGGATGATTGATTGCCAAAGGAAACAAAGTGGGTAGGATGTTCACTTTAAATGTGAAAATTCTTGAAATGAATGCAACCATGTTTGCAAAAGGTGCAAGAGTTATTGCTAACATAGAGATCTGACAGAAACAAATTGGACATGCAAGCTTGCAGAGGTTGAAATTGATGGAGTCAAAGGAGATCATCAATGGACTACCAAATTTCAAAGTTGCAGAAATGCAAAAGGTATGTGCAACATGTAAATTTGGTAAACATTCAAGAGCATCATTTTCGCATGACAAGAATGTTAGTGAGAATGTTCTAGAAATAGTACATACAAATGTCTGGGGTCGTGCAAAGACCACATCTATGGGTGGTTGTAGGTTTTATGTTACTTTCATTGATGGCCATACACAAAAAGTATGCATATATTTCATGAAAGAGAAGAGTGAGGTGTTCACTCACTTCTAGAATTTTAAAGCTATGGCGGAAAAGCAGACAAGGAAATATATTTAGACATGAAGATCTGAAGGAGGAGGTGAATATATGTCAAATGCATTCATCAACTTTCTAAAAAGTCATGGAATTCAATGTCAGTCTTCATGTAGGTACACATCACAATTGAATAGCATTGCTGAATGCAAAAATAGACATATTGCAGAAATAGCAAGAGCCTTGATGGATGAGAAGAATATGCCTCATTGTTATTGGGTAGAACTTGTGCATACTGTTGTATACATCATGAATAGAACTCCGACTACTATTGTAAATCAAGTTACACCTGAAGAGAAGTTTAGAGGTAAAAAGCCAAACTTATCATATATGAAAGTTTTTTCTTGTATTGCATATGTACATGTTCTAGATGAGTTGAGGACAAAGCTTGATCCAAAAGCAAACAAATATATCTTCATTGGATACTCCCTTGAGCAAAAGGGATATAAATGTTATAACCCACTTACACGACAGGTGAAGGTAAGCAAAGATGTGGTGTTTGATGAAATGTCAAGCTTCTATGCAGATGCCAAAGATGGACTTGATCTTGAACCAAATGGCAAAGAAAATGTTGAAAAAGCAGGTGCAAAATCTCAAATATTGAGTGGACCGGATGTGTCATCAAGAAATAGTTCCAAATTGAATCGATGGAGTGGAAGATTGCATCGAAATTTTAGTCCAATTAATTCATCAAATACATCGAAGAAAGGTAAAGAAAAGCTTTTTTCTCATAGTAAAACATCTACAGTTTTGAATACATTCATGGAGATTCAAGCAATTCATAAAAGAGCCTTGATAAGGAACTTGGATTGCCCTCTGTGAAGACTCCATGAGTAAGTAAGGTACATGCAGATGATACAAGGAGGATGCGAAATTCAGGACTAAGAAGATCTGGGAGGATGCGAAATTCAGTGCAATGATTGACATATGACAGTTACATGGTTCATCATTGTGCGTACATGAAAAAGGTAATACAAGATATTGAACCCTCTTGTTTTGAAGATGCAATTGGAAATGCGGATTGGAAAAAAGGTATGGACTAGGAGATGGCTACACTTTATGGAGATGATAAATGGAAGCTGGTTCCATTGCCACAAGGAAAGAAACCCATAGGCTGCAAGTGGGTTTACAAGGTAAAGCACAATGCTGATGGTAGCATAAGCAGGTACAAAGCACGATTGGTAGCAAAAGGATATGCACCAACATATAACATTGATTATGAGGAAATGTTTAGCCCTGTAACTAAAATATCTACTCTCAGAACACTTGTTGCAGTAGCTACCACAAAAGGATGGACTTTGCAAGAATGCTTTCCTACATGGTGAGTTATAGAAAGAAGTATACATGGACCAATCACAAGGATATGAAGGTTCAAAGCACCTAGAATATGTTTGCAGGTTGCAAAAGGCTTTGTATGGACTTAAGCAAGCCCCTCATGCTTGGCATGCAAGGATTTCTGACTACTTAACCACCATTGGATTTTCTATGTGTGATGCAGATCATTCATTATATGCAAGCAAGGGTGATGATGGCATCACAACTATGGCTATTTATGTTGATGACTTGATCATAGGTGGTGATAATGAGGAAAGCATTAAAAAGGTAAAGCAACTCATTATGCAGGAATTTTGATATGAAAGAGATTTTACTGCAAAAGTATGGTATGGTTGATTGAAGCCATTTGTGTGTGTGCTCCTCTTTGATTGTGAGAGTGTGTGTGTGTGTGTGTGATCTCTTCCTTATGTCCTTCCTTATGACATGGCAAGAGTATCTCAAGCATATTTAGCTATCTTTCATGAGTGATAGTGAGGGACAATTGCATGTTTGAAAGAAAAAGATATCAATGCATGTGTGTGTTCATCTCTACAATTCCAATGAAGCTTCTCTATAGTAGATGTAATAGGAACCATAGTAGGACCAAGAACATGAATATCACCATCTTCAACACCACTTGCACCACCTCATGTCATAGTATTTGTAGGTGTAGGAGTATGTATTGCAACACCTTGCACAATATTCCACAAGTCTTTTGCTACCAATACATGATGCAGGATGTATGGCCACAATGGGTAGTTAGAACCATCCAAGTTATCCTCAACATTCAACATATGAAATACAACATTGTTTTCAACCATCGCCATTGATTGTACCTTGATGTAGAAAATTGACTATTTCTAAAAAAAGTTCAATAGAAAAACCCAATAGAGTTTTGCTAAGCCTATATAAGACTTTGATGCACTTGTATTGGTGAGCCGAAAACTATATATATGTTTGGCACAAAAAAGGTAAAATTACCTGCAATAGTGCATTCAGAGGCCAAAACAAGCTCAAATCAAATTTTTGATGTCAAATAACTAATTTCTTTTGAAATACTAATAACTGCAAGTATCCTCACCGAATTTCATGTGATTATAAAACTATGGTCAGAAGGGTGTTAGAGATGCCCCATAGGAAGCTCAAACCTACTCCAATACCAATTGTTGGAGTGAGGCAAAAAAGTGTCCTCGCGGTCCCAAGTGTGTTCACGCACATCACTACCGAAATATATCAACAATATAACCTTCGATGCTCATATGCTTATCAGAGAATAACATTGACCTGAAATCTCAAGACTAATGGTGTGTCCTCCAAACACTAATCCAATGAATTACAAGGAATACAACTGATTGTTTCTTAGACACCAAGCATTTACGGTTTCCAAGTGTGACATAATAATCTCATAGACAACTCCATGTGCTCAATTCAAGATGTGAATAAGATAGATGACTATTTCTCTATACAAGGCATATAAGCGAATACAAATAGCTACAATCTCACAATAAATGCAATGCTTGAAATGAGTCTATAAACAATGAGTACCACAATTGAAATGTCTACCTAGAGCAATAGAGGTTTCACAAAAATTGCCGCAACTTTCACAAAGCTTTCCATGTTTGGGCGCTTTACACTAGCTGCTAGCCCACTTTCACAATCCATCTCCATTCCTTACATGACTCTCCAAAGGTTTTCCATTATACCTCTTTGTCTTTGCGATGAACTTGCCTTCTACTTCTTGGCTGAGCATGATGTTGTTTAATGTCTCCCCTTTTGATGAATGAGGCTCCTCTCTATATAGACTTACCAGCGAGAGATATTTTCATTGGGGGAATGTACCAAGTGCTTCAAAATGGGAGATGACGGCTTCGTTAAAAATAATTCTTGAACTCTACGGTTGCCAATGATTTTCTTGTCAAAGATCTTTCTTCAACCCCTTAATATGGTCTTCATGCTCCCAAGGTCTGCCTCATTTGCTCGGCCAAAAAATAAAATAAAGATTGCCTTGCTACGCTTCAGTCATCCGCAAATTGACCTTAGATCAACCCTAGCTGAACTTGGTTCAACATTGGGTTGACCTTGCACAACCCTTGGTCTTCCTTGGTCAGCCCTAGGTAGAGATCCACTATCAAGGCATGCCGAGATGGGGTAATGAGAGATAGAGAAAGATGGAGGAATTTCCCATGCAACTAATCCAAAGGAAGAAAGAAAAGAATTTCTAATATCATGCAATACAAATGCTTATGGGCCACAGAGAGGGATCCATATATATGAGCTTGCTTGTTGAAAACCTAATAATAGTCATTTAAAAATTTGGACAAATTAATCAAAGGTTTCCCATGGAGGAGGCAGTGGTAACCAAAAACTAAATTTAAGAAGCCAAATGGGATGTTGAGCTCTACCAAAGAGTAGATATAAACTTGGACTGTTGGACTTGGATGCCATCGGTATCAAAATTGTTACAACATGGATTAATAGATGTTACAAAGCAAATGCTGTTTAGGTCATCTTGTTGAAAATGAACATCAAAAAGCTTGAATTGAAGATCTCAAAAAGTTAGGCTGGATTCAATTTAAAGACGATCGAGCTTTCGGATCATGGTTTTACCCATTTTTTATCTATTTCTGATCATCTTCAGGCCAGTATCCTCTTTCTGGAAAACTTGGTTAAGCATAAGTTTGCTGTTTGTTGTCGCTTGAGCTCTGCATCAAACAAGACCAAAATACTCCTCTTTCAATGAAGTCAAAGGATGGCCATGAACTTGTAAGAAGATGGACTAGCAGAAGATTTTGCTTTTTTTCTCCAAACAACAGCTCACGACTTATGTGAAAATGGATTCAAATTATCAAGGACGTTTCTAATAATGGTCATCTGTGATGGATGTTGTGAATAGTTTCACTGCACTAGGACTGCTCTTAACCTTCAGATTTATCATTGTTATTACAAATAGCAACTAATACAAATATCTGCATGGACCTCAATAATAAATGGATTCTGTGATAGAATAGGAATCCATTGTTTTGTATGTTTGAAAAGATACGGATCTACCCAATTCCTGTTGAGGACTCTTAGGTTATCATAGCTCATTTTACATAAAGCGCTGGACTTAGGTTAGAGCAAAGCCTAAAGTGAAAGAAAGTGGTAGGAAACAAGAAGACATTGTACATCTGTCACCCGTCCTGAAAGTGCTGTTAAGCTTTTGTTTTATCTCAGCCTATGCCCCTTTTGTTTTATCTCAGCCTATGCCCCTTCAACTAGAAGGACGTTCTTCCTAGTAAATGTTATAACCTTGACCTTTGCTTTTGGAATATTATCAAATCCCAGAGTCTATGGCACATTTTTGAAAGAGAGAGAATTGTTTCTGTTCATTTCCTTCATCTAAGAATCAATAACTTCATTGCAAACTTACATCCGTGTATGCAGCTGATTTCAAGGATGGACTAGGCTTCGGAGATTCATGAGCTGAACAACAGAGTCAGACTTGAACTAGAGTAGTTCCCAAGAACAAGAGAAAACTAGGAGTTTTAGAAGTATTCAGCTAGAAGGTTCTGATTACAAAGTTGGAACAAGCTTTGGAAGTCCATGAACTGAACAACAGAGCCAGACTTGGAAAAGAAGTTCCCACAAACACGAAAATGTTGTAGTCTTCGAAGATATCTGCTACAAGGTTACTAATAATATATTTGCTTAAGCTCAACATTAGTGGAGCTCACAAACAGGTTATTAAGTATCCCTGGTCCGACAGATACAGGATTGTAATCTGGCTTATTTTCTGTATTCTCCTCAGATTGTCTTACTGGGCTAGACATTAAAGTACAAATGCTGTTGATCTCAGATTCGATGCCAGTCTGATATGACAGGTACATAATTGTAATGCGCTCACTTTTATTTACAGTGCTGGACTATGTCAAATCTCTTCATAGAGATGTGTATGGGTTCCTCCCCACCCTAATTAGATAAATAGATAGATACTTTTTGAATATTATGTCATCCTCTGCAAAATATTGATTGAAGATACCTGATCATTACCTCAACTTGTAGCTCTTTCGTCGCTATTGTTTCCTTCATAAGCATGAATAAGAACCATTTTCGACCCTTATTTGGATGAAGCATTTTATTCATGGAATGCTTCAGCTATGGAAGATGATACTACTTACAGGAAGTTGTGAATGATCAAAGCGACAGCCGAAGTAATATAAACATTTCGAAATGTAATCTGATGAATGCAAGATGGAAAATTCCTTCATATGGCATCCTCATATTACACACCACAACTGAATTTCAGGAGCTTAGTTTCACATCATTTACATTACCCGTAAGATATCAATGTTGTTACCTCTTGGTCAGATTGAAAAGGATATTCGCTACTTGATCATGAAATAACTGCAAGTTTAAACTACGATAATTGTAGTACAGATTGAGAGGCAATGTTAGCAACACTAACCAAGCACGACTCTTAAGCCAATGCCGTAATCACAGCACCTACTAATTATGGCCGACTTGGCCAACAATAGAAAGCACAGAATTTCTTTATCGATGAAAGAAACAAAAGGGGAATCCATGGTTTCTTATTAAATTTATTCAACCAGGAATTATAATCAACAACAGCATCTAGTACAAACTAAATATGGTTTTTCATATATTGTATTTCCAAAGCCTAGTTGACCTGAGATCCCAATGGTGATCCATTGCGAACATATAACTAAATACCAAGTGCATAACAGGCAATGCTAACAACGAAATTGCATTAAAGATAGGAAGACGTTTTGTGGACTAACTATCATAGCACTTTGAAAGTTTGGCATGCTCATAGTCACAATCATCATCAATAAGATTTGATCTCCAAGAATCCTCACGGTGCCAAGTAGATTTCCTTATCATCTTGGATATGCCAACAACAATATCTTCTTCCTACATCTGTTCAATTCACATAATATCCCTGAATGGAAAAGAAATGTAAGGAATCAGGATCCATAGCTTAAACATAAACATCAGTAGAGCAATAGGCAGGGAGTATAGTGAAATGATAGAACAGAAAAATACTTCTCTTTAAACATCAAAGTACTCAACAAAGAAAAAACTGTGGGAATGTTGGAGCTTGCATGCTGTTCAAATGTAAATGTACTCAAGCAGAAATGTATAAATAATATAATGTGTTTTCAATCATGCCTCCAATCGCTAGGATTTCACTCAAAAAGGATACATCAGGAACTCCAGGAAAAGCTGCACTAGAGGTTTTCCGATGACCAGGAGCTAGCAGAGTTTGCAACAGCTCAGAAACTAAGATGCCAAGGGCTCCTCTAAATGCAAGTCTGTCTTCTAGGAACATTGATGAGACTTCCACCTAATAATCTCAGCAGCATACTATAGAAATGTTTTACTCTGGCTTTTGCCTGTGGCTTTGCCATTGTAGGACTAATAAGAAACAAATACTACTGACAAGAAGCACAGGTTGGTTCTCCCAGCATCCACACCATCTTGCTCTTGAGTTCGATTCCAATAACACAGCCTTCTCATCATCCAAGTGAAGAAAAGACCTCCCAATGATGCCAATCAACTCCTCAACGACCAATGCCATAGAGTAGAGGGCATGTGTAGTTCCCACCACTTTACAACTGACCTTGCCAGAACCACCATGAGGCACACATACACTCCACTTTGCCTCTTCTATTATTTATGTAATGATACAACCTTATCCTCAACCTGGTGAAGTGATACCCTCACATTACTACTGACTAGCTACCTTGAGAATAATATTACATGTAGGGATAGGTATAATTCCTGTAAGACTACAGAAAGTAAGCTGGCCAGTAATACTAAAAATCATTTAAACACGAAAAATTTTCTGCACCAAAACCTACATAGATTATGAAATAGAGCATAGGGATGTTTTTCCATGCCAAGATCTGCAAAATGAAAGTCTCAATGAACACACTAAAATAAGAAGGGCGAAAAATTGTCTCATTATTTGTCAGCAGAAGAAGATGCACACCAAGGGTTACATAGACCAGGATCATTGTAAAATGGGGTTCATAGCAATGTGGCTGAATGGCACCAATACATGCTCTAGTTAGTGTAAATATTTTACGTATGAAAGCAACACAGGGATCCAATTCCACTTGAATCTGTCTACAACATACTTGTATGGGAACACGTGAAAGCACATCCATCAACTATTTACAAGATCAGACACAAATGCTTTCTTGAGAGGTAAAGCTGCACAATATCAGAAAACTCTTCATTGAATGTTATGAAGCAGTGAAGTGAGCCAAATCTGAGATTTTGACAGGCTCAGAAGTTATACTCATCTATACACCTTTCTTCATTACACCGTAGAAATCGCTGAACTGGAATCAAATCTCCAGTAGGTCTGCTCTACTCATCTCAAAAGGAAAAGAGTTCTGCTCCCACTGAAAGACCAATGAATCCCATGAATCCCAACAGAAAACGAATATGTCTCAGTAAAGTAGTAAGCTTATGAATTGTCTCATCCATGCCGGGGTCTCTTTTGACCTGTTAATGAGGGACTATTTGAATCTTCTGTGTCTGCTTTACCAATATTGATGGCGTCTTCTTCTGTGGAATTGTCTGACATTGATTGCACAAACTCAGATGAGAGATTTGCATAGACTTCTACCACACGTGCTATGTTCTTATTCAGCTCGCGAATGAGAGTAACATTCCTTGTTAAATTCTCTGGTATTTTACTCTCGTGATTTTGGTTGATCTCCCTAATCAGTATCCTATTCTGGTCCAAAATGGTTTGCACTTGTGTGAAACTCTTCTGGAAGGTATCCCAGACTTTGTCGGCTTTACTGATTCCATTCTCTTGTACAGAAAGATCCTTCGCTCCTTTCATCTGCGCTGCAGACAGAACCGAAGCACTTAATTCTCCAGATGAAACAATTTTCAAGTAATGTACGTGCGAACATTTCACTTGTTTCCAGATAAGGGGCCAATAAGCAAGCTTCTAGCACGTTTCCCTCATACAAGCGTAAGTCAAGAGCAGTTTCGGGACTGCGTAAGTAGATCTCTCTCTCTCTCTCTCTCTCTCTCTCTCTCTCTCTCTCTCTCTCTCTCTCTCTCTCTCTCTCTCTCTCTCTCTCTCTCTCTCTCTCTCTCTCTCTCTCTCTCTCTCTCTCTCTCTCTCTCTCTCTCTCTCTCTCTCTCTCTCTCACACACACACACACACACACACACACACACACATACAAACGCACGCACGCATACACACACGTAGCCGAATTTGTACAGAAGAAAAGAAAAGACACGCACATGATGAGAAGTAAGCGTGTCTGCTAACCTTGACGGTGCTCGTACCGCAGCCACCGATGTGCAATACTCCTTACAATCAGCAGAGCCAAGGAGTACCTCCTTACAATCAGCAGATACAAGATACAAGGAATATCGCCACGACAGCCCACAGGTGAACGAGAAAGAGACCAGGTGATCCTTTGCTTATGTGCGCGTAAGATCGTATACGGGTCTATCTGTGCGTGTATGGAATGAAAGTGTGCAGGAGAAAATCTCAGGGACAAAGACAAAGGTGGGGGACGGAGTTGCTCACCGTTACCCTGGCGTCAATTCCTTAATCCAGGATCTAACGGCGCAGGCGGATTCGCGCGTCAAAGTGCCGTCAGTTTTTGAAGGGCTGCTCTACTTGCAGGAAAAGATTTTGTGCGTCCTGTTCTCCTGGCAAGATCCTATGGAGTTTGCCAGAGATATCATTCGTCCACGTTCGAAACAGTCACGAGATGTTAACCAATGAGAGAACGAAAATCGATTTGGACCATGTGACTCGGTCCGAGCCGCTTAGGCTCGGAGAAGCTGGATACGCTGTCAAAAGCACATCCAATCGAAGGCAGAATAAGGAAAAACACCGCGCATTCCATGTGATATGCCACGTTTACTCCACTTTTTATGAATTCTTAATTTTTTTTTTTTTTAGCACTTTTGCTTATTTTAAGTAAGTACTCTGATTTCTCACTGCAAGGGTCAAGCCCCTTAAGATATAATAGTCACATACTTCACGCATGCTTCTACCCCCTCTCTCTCTATCTCTCTCTCTCTCTCTCTCACACACACACACACATAAACACACAAACCTGTGAATTCATTCAATAAGGTTTCACCATTTTTGTGTGAATTTCGAAGTAAAGCATATGCTCATATACATCAAGGAAGCCCAACCATGATATGTGCTCCCTCTTTGACCATAATGTGTCGATGAGGGAGTCTATGAAGCCGTTGCAAAACTTAGTAAGTGAGTGCCTTGAGAAGTGTTCAAAGGGGCACCTCAATACTACTATGCCCTTTGCTCGTCTAGAGGTGGAGATAACTTGGGCCAACTTTCCCCAAGGCTATGTGTGAATCGTTTTGGATAACACCAACACCATAACTATCTTTCTTTCGAGTTCTAGAGGCAATGGCCTCGACCTCCTCACCAAGATGGAAAAGGAACGGATAGAAACAGCAGCTTAAAACCCTATTACACACATAAAGAGTGATGCTCTCCACCTCCTATATTCATGGTTCATCCATGACATAGAGCCCACAACTTGGATTAATCACCATGCTTTGGAGGTCAAAGCATGACCACTCATTTAGAGCTAAAACCACACCCAAATGTGGATATCCAATATTAAATTTGTCTTAAACCCTTTGAGAACCCCATAAAATATATATTTGTAGTTGGCCTTTGATTGATTGATACAGTCCAATCAGCCCGTCTCAAACCCCACATATATATTTGGTAGTTTTCCTCTAAAATTAGTATAAGTCGTTAAGTTATCTTCATAGGCAAATAGTTAGCTTTTGAACTAAGTGAAAGAAAATAGTCAAACACAATGGTCTCATGTACTGCAGATCATATCAATGTATAACAAGTAGATCTCATTGGTTTCTCTTTCAATAGAATACTTCATTGTTAAAGGCTCAAACTTTCTTATGAGTTAGACTTCTAGATCTGGAAATTGATAGTTGTTTGAAGCTCATAGGTCCTCATCATGCTTTATGAAGCATGTAGACCTTGGAGTTTGCATAGGCATGTGTCTCATTGAGAGAATCCTACTTCATTGGGATTCTATAAGTTTTTGTCTTTTTTAAAGTGTGCAGAGAATCTAGCACTCCATGCACTTATGAAGAATTGACTTTTAGGATGACACAAAATTGGAAGAGTATTAGTTTAATGGGTGCATACCCTTTAAACAATTACATACAATGGTACAAAAGACACAAAGGAATTCATTCAGTTACACTAAGGGTCTCCTTTTCTACAAAAGCATGTTTGAATATTATGGCAAAGATTCCATGCAAGACACTTTATCCCACATCTCTCTCTAGATTACTAAAGATGGAAGGGAGAAGGATAGGAACCACCTTTTTTTCCCATGCGAAAATATTACTACACATCAACCAAGTGCTTATGGGATTCTTCAAGCAATGAAAAGGGTACAATTACTTTAAAAACTTTTCCAATATAGCGGAATGACATGCCTATTGGATGGATTTGTTGGATGATAGGAAATGGATGCTAGGGAATTCCCAATATACATAGATAAAGTTTGTATCACATGGGTATTTATGGGGTAAGGATAAAGTTGAGATAGGATAAGGGATCAAGGATGGAGAAGGTTCAAAATTCTTGACCAAAGTTTCAAAATTGATTTTGTTTCCATGGAACAAACCAACGTTACAAAAGGATAAGCCAAAAGTTGTTTTTTATCTCAAGCGAATTTGGCATGTCTATGTAAAGCACATATTTTTACTTTTGTGTTTGATTTTCTTAATGTTGAGATATCAAGCTCAACATGTGATGATCCAGGATGATACGTACCAGTTTTGGTTTCTCTGACATGTATAGTGGTCACGCCGATATATGTCAGGGATATTTCATTGAGCTTTATTAGATTTATCTACCGAGAATGATGGCACATTTGTTTCTAGCCAGCTCACTCATTCACGGACATTAGGTTTTTCCTTATGTACTGATCTTTATGTATTGCACTTGTTGTATTCTTGTTTTTTAGGTCATTCTTGTACATTCCTTTTATGTAATAGAAGAAGAAGAAGAAGAAGAAGAAGAAGATCATTCTTCCTTGCCTCAATCTGTGTGTGTGCTTCTCCTTGAGAATGAGAGTGTGTGTGTGAGCTCTCTTCCTTATCTCCTTGCTCGTGACATGGTATCAGAGCCAGCATGGTTGTAGAGAGCTCGTGGAGAAGGCGACGGTGAAGACTACGCGACAAGGCATGGAGAAAACGCGATTTCACAAACAGCCTCCGTTTGCTATGAAAATCGGCGTTTCGGAGCCATCTCGATCTCCGTTTTGAGCTCGCAATGTGGGGCCCACAGAAAAACCAGGTCAGTTTCAGAAATTGTAACTTGCGTTGTGTTCGACGACACTCATATATTCCAGATCCAGAATTTCAAGCGATTCTGTGTATTGTTGATACACGAAAACTGTGTTTTTCTGAGATCGAATTGTCACGTCATAGTGCGACAGTGTTCAAGCAGAAGTGCTGCTTGTAGTGTTTTGCAGTGTTGAGAATTATTGCAGAAATGGCAAACGCAGATGGAATGAATCAGCTTATGAGCGATAAGCTGGACAAGAACAATTTCCATGCTTGGAGATTCAGAATGACGAATTTCCTGATGGGAAAAGGCTACTGGAAGTACATCGAAGGAGAGAATGAAAATGTTCCACAGTTACCAGAAAAGAATCAGACTGCAGACCAATTAAGAGCATATGAGGAATGGAATCAAGGAGCACGAAAGGTAATGTATTGGCTATCTCTTAGCATACAGGATAGCATGATTGGACACATGCAGGATGCCAAGACTCCAAAAGAGGCTTGGAACAGTTTGGTCACTTTGTATGAGACTAATACAAAGGCACGGAAATTGCAACTCAAGAACGAGATGCATACATTGGAAAAGAAGAGCATGTCGGTAAGTGACTACACTCTAAAAATCAAAAGCATATGTGAGTCACTTGCATCTATTGGTGTGAATGTAGATGATGATGATAAGGTGGAAGTGTGCCTTCGTGGTTTAGGAGCTGCATATAAGCAGTTCAGAACTTCCATACAGACCACGGAAAATATTCCGAATTTTGTTGATCTAGTATCTATGCTGATTATTGAAGAAAAGAATCTTGGTGAGGATTCAAATTCCCAAGGAAATCCCAGTTCTGAGAAGGTATTCTACTCTAGCAGAGGAAGAGGCAGAGATAGAGGTTTTAGAAGTGGAAGAGGAAACAGTAACCAAGACCAAGGTCAACAACAAAATCATGCAGAGGAAGAGGACAATTTCGAGGCAGGGGGAGCCAAAGAGGTCGCAAAAATTTCCAAAGAAATGATTCAGGTAATGATAGTAAAGGATGTTGGAATTGTGGTAAACCTGGACACTTTGAACGTGCTTGCAGGTTGAAGAATCAAAATAACAGAAGGCAGCAAAACAACTATGCATCCACAAGTGCAGATGATTCTGAGAAGTTGTTTATGGTTCAACATCACATGATGAATACAATGTGTGCTGGTGTTTCAAAATCGAATGATAATGTCTGGTATGTTGATTCAGGTGCTTCAAATCACATGACCAGTCATGCAGAATGGTTTAGTAGTTTGCAAAAAATGCCAGTTCTTGGATATGTTGAAACAAGTGATGATACATCGCATCCTATTGAGCATACAGGAAACATAGCATTGTCTATGGAGGACGGGAAGGTAAAACATCTTGTTGATGTGTTGCATGTTCCAAATATAACAAAGAATATGGTTTCTGTTGGACAAATGGTTGACCAAGGATTACAAGTCAGGTTCAATGCTGATGGATTATATGTAGAAGAGTACAAGCAGGATGGACGATTGGTTGCCACAAGAAACAAAGTGGGTAGGATGTTCACCTTAAATGTGAAGATTCCTGAAATGAATGCAGCCATGATTGCAAAAGGTGTAGGAGTTATTGCAGATATAGAGATATGGCACAAACGGATTGGACATGCAAACTTGCAAAGGCTGAAGGTGATGCAGTCAAAAGAGATTGTCCATGGATTACCAAATTTCAAAGTTGCAGAAATGCAAAAGGTATGTGCAGCATGTCAATTTGGTAAACAGTCAAGAGCATCATTTCCACATGACAAGCATGTTAGTGAGAATGTACTAGAAGTAGTACATACAGATGTTTGGGGTCTAGCAAAGACCACATCTATGGGTGGTTGCAGGTTTTATGTTACTTTCATTGATGACCATACCCGCAAAGTATGGGTATATTTCATGAAAGAGAAGAGCGAGGTGTTCACTCACTTTCAGGATTTTAAAGTTATGGTGGAAAAGTAGACAGGGAAGTACATTCAAACATTAAGATCCCTCAATGACGTTGGAACCCCAAACTTGGCATCCGATCGCACGTACGACCGATCTTCACAGCATTCAGGTAGTTTATCCTCCTTTGGGCCGATTGCGGAAGCTTATTTCAATCAGCATCCTCGCTCTGCGGGGATAACAGGCCCATATCAGCTGGAGAAGTACATTCAAAACGGCTTGTCTCAAGAGGGCGAGCTGGCCTGAATTCCAATCGCGATAAATCCGCCACAGAGAGTCATAGTAGGAGCTTAATTGTGGCCATTTATGTTGATGACTTCAATAATGAAGAAAGCATCAAAGAGGTAAAGCAACTTCTTATGCAAGAATTTGACATGAAAGATCTTGGTGTGCTGCGCTATTTCTTGGGCATTGAGTTTATACATACAGAAACAGGTATATGGATGTCACAAAGGCAATATGCCTTGAATGTGCTGCAAAAGTATGGTATGGCTGGTTGTAAGCCAATTTCTATTCCATTAGATCAAAATTTGAAGTTTGATACTACATCAGGTGAAGCATTGGAAAATGCTACTATGTACAAGAAAATTGTGGGAAGTCTTATATATCTTACAATTACAAGGCCTGATTTAAGCTACACAGTTGGACTTGAAAGTCAGTTTATGCAGGTTCCCAAGAAGCCACATTTGGATGCTCTAAGGCGCACTCTACGTTATGTGAGTGCTACTTTGGATTATGCATTGTTTTATGAAGCTGGTGTAGATTTGCAGGTTCATGGATACACCGATACAGATTGGGCTGGTAGTACTCCAGATAGAAGATCTACTAGTGGCTTTCTTTTCTCACTTGGAGGTGCAGCTATTACATGGAGCAGTAAGAAGCAACCCACTGTTGCTTTGTCGAGTACAGAGGCTGACTATAGAGGTGCTACAATGGCAGCATGTGAGGCATCATGGCTGGAGATGTTACTTACAGATTTAGGTGTGGAAGTGCAAAAGCCTATCACTATCTATTGTGATAATCTTAGCAGCATACAGTTAGCACGGAACCCTGTTTTCCATGCTAGAACAAAGCATATCAAGGTACATTATCACTTCATCAGAGAGAAGGTATTAGCAGGTGTTTGTTTTTACCCTTTGGAGTTGTCCTCTCCAATCATTTTAGCATAAAGGATCAACTACACATCTTTAAATTGTGCCACTTGTGTTATATTTAAGGGAACTTCTAAGTTTCTCAACCTAATGAGAAACTTATGCATCCCATCCTGATACACATAGGTTCCAAACCTGTTTGTATACATATATTTGAGAATATTTCTATAATCACTAGTTTCAAAAGGTTCATTGGTTTCATTTAGGTTTTCCATGTTATTTTCCTACCCTAAATCTTTTTCTTGTAAATTTCCTATTACTAGCTCTCTCTCCTTCATTTTTAACTCTTATTTATCAAGTGTGAACAATTTATTACCAGATCTTAGAATCATCCAACTAAATCATGATTCTGTGAAGAGAATCATGTTTTCCACGATCTTGTGAATAGAATCGTCTTTTCTGTGATCTTGAGAAAATTCTAGATTTTCTCACAATTCTGTGAAAAAGACTTGTCTTTTTCACTAGTCTTTGGATATTCTAAATTTTCCACCATTCTATGAATGGAATTGTGTTTTTTACGATTCTGTGAATAGAATCGTGTTTTCCACGATTCTGTGAATGGAATCGTGTTTTTTTCACGATTCTTTGAATAGAATCATGATTTTCACGATTCTGTGAATAGAGTCGTGTTTTTCACGATCCTGTGAATAGAATCGTGTCTTGTCTTTTTCACTAGTCTTTGGATATTCTAAATTTTCCACGATTCTGTGAATTGAATCATGATTTTCACGATTCTGTGAATAGAATCGTGTTTTTCACGATTCTCGTGTCTTGTCTTTTTCACTAGTCTTTGGATATTCTAAATTTTCCACGATTCTGTGAATGGAATCGTGTTTTTCATGATTCTGTGAATAGAATCGTGTTTTCCACGATTCTGTGAATAATATCGTGTTTTTTTCATGATTCTATGAATAGAATCGTGATTTTCACGATTCTATGAATAGAGTCGTGTTTTTCATGATTCTGTGAATAGAATCGTGTTTTTTCACGATTCTGTGAAAGGAATCATGATTTTCACGATCCTCTGAAGGGAATCGTGATTTTCTCGATTTTGTTCCCAGACAATCGTGATTGCTCACAATCGTTAAAAACATGATTTTCTTATGAAAATCGCATTCTAGGAATCGCGTTTCTGAGCTCAGAATCGCGATTTTGAGTTTGATCTCAGAATCGCGATTCTGAGCAAATTCTTAAATTTTTTTTGGTCCTAGATTTTTTAAGGTTTTGTTTCTCTAATAGAAGCGCCCTATTAAAATACTAACATGCAATAAAAGATTTTGAACAAAAATATTATTTTTTCTCAAAAAAATTCAAAGAATTGAAAATCGCAATTCCATGTGTTTTACAATTTTCTGTGTTTTTGTGCTCTTATCATCATGTGAAAACTTGAAATCATGCAAAGATTTATTGGAAGACCATTATCTTGCTTGCTTGATCAAGAAAAATCCAAGAACTTTGTAGTTGCAGGAAGTCGCAATTCTGTCAGGTTCTCTCACTCTCTCTCACTCAAATGAGCCTTCTTTATGAGATTTCATGCTTTTATAGCCTTTAGACAATCGCAATTTTGTGTGAATTTCTCAAAATTTTCGCTTTTCACTGTATGATCCTTATCCCTTAGCAATTTTGTGGTTTTGATTCACAATTCTTATCTTTTCAACAAAAATCTACTCCCTTTATCCTACTGATGAAAATCACTTGATGCTCAATTCTTACTGATATTTTGAAATTTGATTTTCTTTACTCCCTCAACTTTATGAAACCTCTTATAATCACTTACCTCAATACCCAAAAGTGCAAAATAAATCAAATTCTTTTTCTTATAGAAAATCGTGATCATGTGAAGAGAATCATGTTTTTTCTGAACTTCCAACTTTTGCACTTTTTAACTTTTCTTTCCACCTAGTCCCCTTCAGTGTTCCTCACCAACTCCAGATCACTTGTCACCTGCAATTATACACCATCAAACTCCTTTTAAAAATCTTTTTGAAAAATTCAAACAACAACTTCCACTCTAGATATTTTTTATTTTCTTTAAATTTTCATATTTTTTTTCACTTTTTCTCCTCCACTTTCAACAGCAATCCTCCAGTCCAACTTTCTAAGAAAAAAGGAAATTTGTTTGAATTTTTTTATGGATTTTATGAATTTTTTTAGTATTTTTCCCTAAATCAAGGTAAACACTTCACTTAGGGTTTTCTTGTTTAAAGATCCATTGATCTTTTGTTTCATGATTGGTTATACTCTTTTATGCTTGCAATCTAATCTGTTTAGGAGTAAAGCTTTCCAAGGAAATATGTGCTAAGAAGTGCAATTATCAATTCATGCAAAGATAAACTCAAACATTTTTTTCTTTTCAAGATGCAAATAAATCTTCTCTCAAGATTATTGCTTTGCCTTGGCTAAACAAATGGATCTTATCTATTTGCATATAGCTACTTTACTTGACTTTCCTCAATGCAATCATGTCATCTTTTCCAAGATTAACAAATTTGCTTGGTACTTGGTCAAAAAGCACTCTACAAATGCAAAGATAGTCACATTTTACCTTCCCTTCAACAAACTTGATTCAATTTTTCACACACCTGCACTTTACTCTTAAAAAATGATATGAGCAACTATCAATTTGCAAGAATTTCACAACTTCTTTATCTCAAAAGGTTAACTCTTGCTTTCTTTTCCCAAAAGACAAGCAAAGAAACCTACCTTTTCATGTTTCCTTTCTTGATTAAAGAGAAGTACCTTTTCAATGTGTTCAATACCATCAACAATGGAAGATCCAGCAAGGTCCAAACTTCAATGAAGCTTTTGCTTTACTCCCCGGCAACGAAACCAAAAAATGTTTGTTGTTACCCTTTGGAGTTGTCCTCTCCAATCATTTTAGCATAAAGGATCAACTACACATCTTTAAATTGTCAATCCGGGAAGTATGCAAAGACCACAGCCTCTTCTAGTTAATGGATTCCAAGAATAAGAGGAAAATGACTGTTTTTCTAAGAAATTATGAAGATGAAGAGAAATATCTAGGGTTTTGATTATCTTGAGCTAAACAACAGTATTTTCAATGATCTTGGTGCCTAAAGTGTGCCATTTTCTCAGCAGAACACAAATATGAAGTCAAATCTCAAAAATGATACATGTATCACACAGACGAGATAATTGAGATTATGTGAAAACTGAAGATTTCTATTTCCAGCTTTGTTCTTCTACACTTTCTCACTCAATACATCAAGAATCACCTCTCTTCATACATATTACTCAGAAATACACAACTGAAGCTCACAAATTCCATGGATTACACAAAGAATAGACTCAACAAATCAAAGAAATTCACATGAAAGTAGAAAACACGATTTCTTGCAGGAGAGCTCTTCTTATTACTTGGATAGCAAAAATAATACAACCAACCCTCTCAACATAGAGGAAATTATCTTTTATACATTTTCAAGTGTCCCTTTTCACACTTGAATTTTGGTCCTTTTCCCTTCTAATCTGAAAATATGCTATCAAAGAGCTTCCAAAAATTCTAGAAAAAATATATATGATTCTAATTTATATGAGGAAGACTCTTCCTCATTTTTACATCATTTGCATAAATATTTCTACAATTTTTTGACATTTTACAAATATTTATCTTCAAAAAATGCTTCTTCTAACAGCAAGTGATATTGATCTTGTTTATGTGAGAACAGATGACCAGGTTGCTGATATTTTCACCAAAGCACTTGGAGCTGAAGTTGAAGAAGTTTCGGGAGATGCTTGGATTACAGGATATGGCATTGAGATTGAGGGGGAGTGTTGAGATATCAAGCTCAACATGTGATGATCTAGGATGACACGTACCAGTTTTTTGTTTCTATGACATGTATAGTGTCACGTCAGTATATGTCAGGGATACTTCATTGAGCTTTATTAGATTTATCTACCGAGAGTGATGGCACATTTGTTTCTTGCCAGCACACTCATTCGCGGACATTAGGTTTTTCCTTATGTACTGATCTTTATATATTTCACTTTTTGTATTCTTGTTTTTTAGGTCATTCTTGTACATTCCTTTTATGTAATAGAAGAAGAAGACGAAGATCATTCTTCCTTGCCTCAATCTGTGTGTGTGCTTCTCCTTGAGAGTGAGAGTGTGTGTGTGAGCTCTCTTCCTTATCTCCTTCCTTGTGACACTTAATACCTACTAAAAAAGGAACATGCCACTCATGCACAAACAACCATTCTCATTGGCCTAATTCCTCCTCACACATATAGAGTTGGCATGCACACATAGAACAACTGTTGTAAAGGAAGTTTTCTGATTGTGCCCTCTGACTAGACTAGACAATATTTTGGAATTATACCTTTGATTACAAGATCACCCACATAGGGAAATTAATACAAGAATATGTAGATGATACAAGAAGTCCCACAACTCAAGAATGATAGGTATGGATAGATCAACTAGAGATGAAATAGGAGATCCCACAACCCAAGACCGTAGGTGTGAAGCAAGATATCTGGATCACATGAACTCCCTTCATGGAGATGAACTAAATACAAGAAATAACACAATATAATCTCGTACTATGAGATTACAATAGGACAAGCCACCATGTCTAGGATAAAAGACTAGAGAAGACTAGAACAAAGGATAAGACTATAACTCAAACTTGAACTTGGAGAGTACTTTCTTGGTGATCACGACTCCTTGAGCTCCCAAGACTGGCATTGGAAAGACTGAGAATATATGTGGCAAACCCCTCCTTATATAGGTTTTCAAGGGTGGTTCATCAATGACGGTTACAAATTGATGATGTCATCAATTCAAAACAAGACCTTCCAGTGTTAGAATCAGGCAAATAAACAGTCAATCTTAGGGTTTTAGCACATTTCAAATGCAATGGAAGCATTGATTCCTCCAAATTCTGAATTAATCATGAGACATTGAAATTCACATAGGATCTAAGGTTAAATATGATTTCCGTTGTGTTGGTGACATCATTGCCTCCTCAAAAGACAAGTTCCATGAGGAGCGGTTATGTGAGTTTGAAATATTCTAGGGCTTGAATCTTCATAGCTCTTGGTCTTTGTAGAATTCTTCATATGTGGTATTGGAACACGATGATGATGGATATCCATGATGAAACTAGAAAGGGTTCATAGTATATCTAGGTACATCATCGACTACTTGATTCTCATGATGGGATGCATTCATCTTTTGAATCTGATGATTCCTTTGATATGGGATGGTAATTGTGGAAGTCCTAATTCCAACTTGTTTCTTCCTCTTAGGACATTTGAGTACCATATGATCATGATCTCCACAATAAAAGCATAATTCATTGTCTTTATAATGCTTTCTTTCCCTTGGTGTACATCTCCTGACCTTGATGTTATCCAATTGCATGCCTTTTGGTTGAGATTCTTCCAACATATATTGTTGAGGGACTGAGGTAAATTGTATTCTTGATCTTCAATAGAAGTTTTCTTCTCTTTCTTTCTCTTGAACAACCTATTATTACACTCAATTGCTTGATTCATGAATTCATTCAAAGCGTTTACCTTGGGCATAGTTAATATGAGTTCCTTCACATCATCACATATTTTCTTCACATCAGTGGTTGCACTTCGTCTGTCCTCAAAGATCGATGGTTGAAAAACTTGGGCAAGATCATGTTCATTCTTCAACACATTTTCATCTTGAACTTGGTTGCCCTTGAATACTTGATTATCATATTGAACTGCTTGCTTGATAGCCTCATCTAAAGTATTTACCTCACATGTAGAGGGTAAACAATCCTTTATTTCATTTTTGAGACCACTTTGAAATTGATTAACTAGATAGTCTTCTTGATATGTGGATCCTTGAAATAAATTTCTGAACTCTGATGCAAATTTTACAAGTGAGCGATCACCTTGTCATAACCTCCTTTCAAAGTCTTGGAGTTTTTTACATATATAATTCAAAGTAAACTCGATATTTCTAAGTATGGATATGGATTCCATCATTCTTGACAAGGACTTGATGTGGATAGTCTTGCCAAAATGTCAAGGGAGCACTAGATTTTGCCCTCTGACTCGTGACTAGACAATATTTTGGAATTATGCCTTTGATTACAAGATCACCCTCGTAGGGAAAATAATACAATAATATGATGATACAAGAAGTCCTACAACCCAGGACTAATAGGTATGGATAAACCGACGAGAGCAACTCGAGACCATAGGTGTGAAGCAAGATATGTAGATTACACGAAATTTCCTACACAAAGATGAACTAAATATAAGAAATAACTCGAGAGGATCTTATACTACAAGATTACAATAGGACAAGATGGACTGTTCCAGGTACAAGACTAGAGAAGACTAGAACAAAGGACAAGACTAGAACTCAAACTCGAGCTTGGAGAGTACTTACTTGGTGATCCCAACTCCTTGAGCTCCCAAAACTGGCATTGGCAAGACTGAGAAGATATATGGCCAACTCCTCCTTATATAGGTTTTCAAGGGTGTTTCATTAATGGCGGTTATTAATTGATGATGTTATCAATTCAAAACAAGAAATCTGAGTGTTAGAATCAGGCAAATAAACACTCGATCATAGGATTTTCTGTACATTTCAAACATAATGGAAGCATTAGTTTCTCCAAATTCTGAATGAATAATGAGATATTGAAATTCACATAGAATCTAAGGTTTAGGATGTTTTCTATCTTTTACTCTTGAATTTTCAATGCTTAGAGCATAAAACACATTCAATTGGATTGGTAATGTGCTTCCTTCAATATGCCCTCTTCTTCCATTTTCTTGTTTCTGGATACATAGAGACTTCATAATATATCTTCTTTTAGAGGCCCTAAGGATCATTTGGCTCTACACGCATTCACGTAATTAGGCATTAAATACCTTTGAAAGTGGCAAATTGAAGAGCTCCACTAACATAAATTTGATTACATGGTCTCTCTTTTCAAATTTCCTCCTAAATTTCGTGGTGCTATGTGTGAGGAATAAATTGCAACTCTCGAAGTTCTTCTTTTTAATATGCATGCCAAACTAATGTTTTTGTATTCATTGATTAGCATAAATCTCTAATATGTTTTGGAAACAAGAAGTCCCTATTCATTCCTATTGATATATTTAGGTAGTGATGTGTGTGAACACACTAGGACCACCGAGGCACATTTGTACCTCATTAGGAGGTTTTTTCCCGGGCTTGTATATACGCCTATAGCCCTAATGAGTCACTTATCTTTGTACATTCTAATGGTAATACATTCAATATTGTGTGTTGTGCTCCATGCATCTTTTTCTTTCTCGTGTTGTTCGCATGCTCCTGTAGACCTCAAACTCCAACAATTGGTATCAGAGCAAGTTGTTGTTTCATCCATCCCTCTGGCCACAATCTCAGAATCACACAAAAATTGGTGAGCATACTCAAGGTGATTAGCAATTCAAAACAACTTTGCTATGTGATGTCGAAATCATGATCTTAGCTTGCATAGGCCTCCGAATGCACTATCACAGCGCTTATGTAGACAATTTTGCCTTTTTGTGCCAAAGATATGTACATGTTTTGGTTCGCCAGTATAAGCATCTCAAAGTCTTCTAAGGTTTAGCAAAACTTGATAGGGTACTTTGGTTCAACTTTTGGAGATACAATCATTTTTTTGCATTAGGGTATTTTAGTTAGTGTCCATGGTTGAAAGCAGTGATGTATTTTGTATGTTGGCTTTTGAGAACAAGTTGGACGGTATCAATTACCCATTATGGGATTATATGATGCATCATGTATTGGTTGCAAAATGACTATGGAATATTGTGCACAGTGTTGAAAAACCTCCTATTACACCTGCAAACATAGTTGTTGAAGGTGATGTATACAATGTTGAAGATGGTGATATTCTTTAGATTCATGTTCGTGTTATGGTTCCTGCTGCACCTACTATAGAGCAACTTCATTGGGATGGTAGATATGCTCAGGCACATGCATTGATAGACTTGTCTGTCAAATGTGCCATTATTCCCCACATTCACTCCTACAAAACAACAAAGGATGCTTGGGATACATTAACCACTTTGTACCAAGAAAGGAATGAGGCTCGTGTTGCTTACCTCCGAAAATAGTTGGAGAGTGAGCACATGAATGAAAGAGATTCCATGGACAATTTTTTGACAAAGATAAAATATTTGAAGGAGCAGTTGATTTCTACTAATGAAGTATTGCCTGAAAGTTCACTTGTGCAGACTGTTTTGAATAGCCTTCTAGATTCATATCAGAGTTCCACCTCTACTTTTTGATTGATGATTAAATCCAAATGCCTTAAAATTTGAAGAGTTAGTCTTTGTTTAGTTGCAGGAAGATCTATCTAGGCAGAAAAGGTCCATTATGCGTGTTGTAGATCAAGCTTTCCTGGCTAGTCAAAAGGGCAAAGGTAAATGGAGCTCTTCTACTAGTAAGCAAAAATATGCTAATTCTACACAACCAAAGAAGGATGACAAAGATGAGAAGAAAACAAAAAAGCAAAAAATGATTTGTAAATATTATAAAGGAAATGACCATGTTATAAAGAGCTATCCAAAACTGGCTGCTAAAGAGGCAAGGGAGAAAGAGGCTGGAATGGTTGTTGCAGAGGCCTCTACACCCAAAACAGAGTCTACTAATCTTGTGCAGAATGAAGAATGGGCATTTACCACTGTTTGGATTTATGACACATCTTCTCATGAATAGTGCATGTCTGTAGTAGACACATATATTTGGTACTTTGATAGTGGGGAAACCAAACATATTACCTTGCAGTGCAGTTTCTTCACTTCACTCGAGCCTATCCCTATAGGGAATACTATCACATGTGCCAGCAACTCCTCTTATCCTATCATGAGAGTTGGCAAGATCATTCTGTCTACTACTGATGGTAGTTCTTTTACATTGTCAGATGCTTTATTTGTGCCAGGGATCAAGAAGAATCTATTATCAGTTTCAACTTTAGCCAAGATTGACTTGGTTGTGAAATTTGTTGATGATAGATGTACAATTCATGATCTGTCAAATGGCAATGTCATTATTGCTTCTCGCATTTTATGTGGTGGCCTATATAAGCTCATAGACTATGAAAAATCTATAAATGATTTAGCATTGTAGTACAAGATTCTCAGGCTTTATCAGATGCAAAGCTTTGACATGCATGCTTTGGTCATCTGACTTTTGCTAGTTTGCTACACATGTGAAAATCTGAAATGGTTTCCTCTCTGACCAAACTTGAGGCACCTAGTAAACATGTCTGTGAAGGCTGTATTTCGGGAAAAATGTAGTGTTCCTCATTCCCAAAAGATGGCTCAGTTCAAGAAAGTGTAGCTTATTCACATTGATGTATGTGGTCCTATGCAGACACCCTCTTTTGGAAACTATCTTTACTTAGTGACTCTCATTGATGATTCTTCCAGGCATGCATGGGTATATCCATTGAAAGCAAAGTCCAAAGTGTTTATGTGCTTCAAATAGTTTCCAGTTTTGGCTGAAAATTTGTCAGCATGTAAAATGGGCACCTTTCATTCTGATTGGGGGGGGGGATATATGTCTTCTGATTTTAATGCATTTCTGGCTGAACGTGGGATAAAACATCAATGTATAGTGCCACATACACCTCAACAGAATGGAATTTCTGAACGGAAGAACATATCACTCATGGAGATGGCGAGGTGTATGGTCAAGAGTCGGGCTTTACCACATAGTTTCTGGCTTGGGGCTATTATGTGTGTAGCCTATGTACTTAACACGTGTCCCACTAAAGCATTGCAGTCTATCACTCCATATGAGGCTTGGCATGGTTGCAAGCCATCTGTTGCTTACCTGTGTGTTTTAAATTGTCTCACATATCCATTAGTGCCTGAACAACAATGCAAGAAATTGGATGATAAATCAATGAAATGTATTTCTATTGGGTATAGTTCTGAAAGCAAAGGCTATCATCTGTATCATCCATAGAATAAATGCATTTTGGTTAGCCATGGTGTTGTTTTTGTGGAAGATGCTATTCAGCCGTTACTTTCATGTACTAAGGAGACATTAGTTAGATCCAAAGACATGTATGACACCTTGCTTCCTCTTTTACAGGTGGACAGTCTAGTGCTGGTCCAAATGAGGAAACTTTTCAGCCTTTATATGTTTCATGTGACGATGCAAACCATTCCATTTATGATGCAAATTTACATGATGTACTTGTTGATGAGAGAATTGATATAGAGGAGGCAAAAACTATGCCTAAATGGCTGGTGCAAACTTCACAAGATAGCAAATTAGATGCACCTCTATCATATCATACTTGTTTAGGCTCTCATAGTGCTTCTTTTGCATCAGATTGCTATGTTATGGCTATCTCTAGGTTCTTTGATGAGAATGAGCCTGTTTCATTTGATGAATCACAAAATCCTAAAAATTGGATGGTTGCTATGCAATCAAAATATGATGCTATTATGAAAAATGGTACTTGGTCGTTATGTGACTTGCCTCCTGGCAAGAAGGCCATTGGCACTAAGTGGGTGTACAAGTTGAAGCATAAGCCTGATGGAATGGTTGGCAAGTATAAGGCTAGGCTTGTTGCAAAGGGTTATGCTCAAGAAAGAGGCATTGTTTTTTATGAGACATTTTCTCCTACATGCTGAATGACTATTGTTTGTACCATCTCTATACTTGCAGCTCATCATGGTTGGAATGTACATCAGTTGGACATTAGAAATTCATTTTTGAATGGTGAATTGCATGAAGAATTGTATGTTTATTTGGGCCCTTGGATCTAGAGAAATCGACTCTCAACCCTAAGATTAACTGCTTTTGATTACAACCATTGGATTTATCAAATGGATGACTAGGATTGGTTCTTTATATGATATATAGGGCAAAGGGGGGAAAATAGGCGCTTTCATCCTCCACCCTTGGATGTGGGGCTGATCTGGACCGTCGGATCAGTGTTGACATCAATTTGGATAAGATAAGCTGCTAGTTTTGAGCAAACTTTGCATTATTGATCTTTGACCATCAGAAAAGGCTTATCCGATGAAAAAAACTCGTGGATCCTCCTTGCTTTATGCTTTAGTGCATCTCCATCCTTGAATGTGAGCTCATCCTGATCATACATCATGGTTCAATCATTGTTCGCCATGTGGTAGCCCTTCAAGCCTTCAATTTTCTTATTCTAGGAAAGTGCGGTGACCTTGAAAACTAGATTTTGTGCTCTTCGACCCTTCAAATATCCTTTGATGAAGATGAAAATTTGTAGGGCTATGTTTTGAAAGGCCTCCTTTAGGAATATATAGAAAAAACTCCCATCTGAATCTCCCTTATACAAGTTTGACTACATTTGGAAGCTTGCAAGGTGGCATTAAGTGTCTTGGAAGCTTTGATAGCCTTGAGACTTTGTACAAATATGTATATCATCTTTATACATGCGAAACCATATGGCTAACAAAAATCCCTATACAAGATTTTGTAGGGTCTAAGTTATTTTTACAAAATGCACATGGCATATCAATGTGCTAGAAAATCCATTTTCATATGAAATTTAGGCTATAGACTACTTTTGATAGGCTTTACAAGTATATGAATTTTCATATGATTTGGAGACATTGAAATTTTTGCCCAAATTTTGCATCTAAACTCCCTTTGATATCCTTGATGCATCTTGGACTTCTCAGGGAATTCTGGCTACCTTCACCAAATGTGTTTCTTGTAGGTCTTCATGAATGAGAGAGGAGAGAAAATCTTGACGACATTCGCCCCCACTAAACCTGTGATTCCTTCGAAAGCGCCACTCTAGTCTTTCTGAAAAACAAAAAGTTTCGGGCATCAAATTCTTTTATAGGCAACATAAGAAACATGGAAGAAAAAATTGATCATATGCATAAATGAGTAGGCACTATAACATGAAGCAAAATTTGCATGAAAGAAAGAATTGAAACAGGCAACATGAATATGGATGAACAAATAGGCAACATGAACAAGCAACATTGACAATTAAGAAAGAAAACAAACAAGAATCGATATGAAGTGGGAGTGGATGTATTGAATCATTTTAGGCATCAGTTCCTCTCATCTTGAAGAAAAATTTGTACCTTTTTCATAAAGTAGCCTACCTTAAATACGATTACAAACAAAGATTTAGGATTGTCAAGAGACATCTTTCATCTTTAGCTTATTTTAGATCAACTCCTTTCATACATAAATATGAATATGCTCTTTCTCTAATAACATGCAAGAAAATCTAACTAAACTCCACTAATGCATAAATCTTCCTATATAGCACGTGCTTTATTCTTGTATGCTTCCTTAGCTTCCTTTGGCTTGCTCTCTCTTTTTTTTCTTTCTTTTGTGATGATGATGATGACGATTCAACGACTTTATGGTTATGTTCACTTTTTTGGGGAGTGGAAGAAAGTGTAAACTTCTTGGTAACATGTATCAGCTTATCTCTTTTTTGTTTTGATGACGGGCAAAAATTAAACCCCAATACAAGGTACAACCATTTTTGATGACGGAGAACAGTCGTTTAAACTCCGATACAAGTGTTGTGAGGTGGACTAAGGATGTAGAAACTGTTGAGAGTTCCATGCTCCACCCTTTTGTCCCAAGTCTACTTTCATTCTCATGCAAGCACATATATCCCACATGCAAGGGTATTCTCCCAAACTCCATATAAGCAAGGCCTCCCTTCACTCCACATAAGCTCATTCACTCTAGCCCATTGCCAAGAGTGCTTCTTCTCCTCATGGAGTCTCCATACTCCTAGAGCAACTCATGTAAGTCTTTTCATATTAATCAAGTTCATTATGTTTTCATTTCTTTTGTTCCATCCGCCTTAATCTAATTAGTGTGTAGTTAATAGTAGATTAGGAGTTCTTTTCTTGTTTTCAACATGGTACCAGCGCATAGGTTAACTATTTCTCTTTTTGAGTTTTGTTTTTGTTATCTTCATCATTAGCATGTTTTTCTTTGTTAATCCCTCCCTCCCTCCCATGTTTTCTTCAATAAGAGTGCTTCTAAGCACTATTCCATTTTTTCTTATCATCTTTATCATTGCCTAATGCTTCATCATTAGTTGATAATCATCATTAGTTGATAAGCTTTGTATAGTTGAGTTTTTTTTTAGAATAAAGTGCTTTTCAGCACTGCTATCTGAAATCAAAGTGCTTATCAACACTCTTCATGGAGGAGCCAAGATGAAGATAGAACATCATAGAAAGTTGGAACTTGTGGGAGTTTAAGCTTTGTTTGGCTGCACATTGAACTGAGAGAGTGAGAAATCTGAACAAGTGCAAGACTGAGAAGGCATACAAATTTCTTCCATCATATCGCATCTCACGCGTTACGGATCATCTCCACTCCGAAAGCTGTTCCTCGTCTTCCTTCGCTTTGTACCTTTGGCTGGGATCTTCCAATGCTGCCCAACCATCTTCTAAGCATGACTATTTGCCTTTCCGCCGATCTCTTGGGGTCCTTTTACCTTCTATACAACTCTCCAACAGCAGCTCACTCCAACACCTTTTAGTGCTCTAGCGTTTCGTTCCATTAGCGACACAAGGAGTGGGAAAGAAGTGGTATACTAGCAATCAATGCCTCACAGTGGAAAAGATCCAGGAATTCGAGACCAGTCATGAGGCCATCTATGCGCATTCACAGAGTGAGAGACAATAGAAGAAATCTCTGATGACTTCAGAAGCGCTACAGATGATGCTGCGCCAGTTCTCGGAAGTGACTATCGATGATGCTATGTCAATTTTATGAAGAGATAAAGGTAAGAGGAATTGCACCATCATCAGATCTGTGCATTCAACATCTGTGCAAACTATAATGGATGAGTCTCAGGAGACCAAGAGGGATAGATCACCAGGACATGACCAGAAAAAGGATCTATGGCTACTGTGAAGAAAAGGTCATCAGTTACAGTGACACAGGAGGATAGTAGGAGAGGGAAGACTAGAAGCCCTCTGCACAGTAGATCTACAACCATCGATCCTGGAATCCTTCGGCAGCGTCTTCTTACCTCCTTACAGTCAGAATCTTCAGAGCATGTCACTGTCTCCATCAGTCTACACAATGTGGATTTCAGCACTGCGCATTCTGCACTCAGTAAAATGCTCACGAAGAATAGGAAGCCACAGTAAACCCTCTTGTATGTCTAGGGATCCCATATGTCCCTAGATCCCATTAAAAACCACTTGGATTCCAAATGTCCAAGTATATGTCTTGGGATCCCATATGTCCAAGTTATGTCCAAGGATCCCATATGTCCTTGGATCCTAAAAATCCAATGGACTAAGTGATCCCATATGTCACTAGTCCCCCAAATTTAAAAACAAAAGGTCATCACATGGAGGGGGGGTGTTGAGAGTTCCAAGCTCCACCCTTTTGACCCAAGTCTACTTTCATTCTCATGCAAGCACATATATCCCACATGCAAGGGTATTCTCCCAAACTCCATATAAGCAAGGCCTCCCTTCACTCCACATAAGCTCATTCACTCTAGCCCATTGCCAAGAGTGTGCTTCTTCTCCTCATGGAGTCTCCATACTCCTAGAGCAACTCATGTAAGTCTTTTCATATTAATACAAGTTAATTATGTTTTCATTTCTTTTGTTCCATCCTCCTTAATCTAATTAGTGTGTAGTTAATAGTAGATTAGGAGTTCTTTTCTTGTTTTCAACAGAAACATGTAGTAGCAGGAGCTAGGACTTCAACAATTATACTTTCGATATAGGATACATATGTATGTTTATATATGAAAGTCGTCACCAAAATAAACCTCCAATTCTACATGTCCTATCTTTCCATAATCCTAGATTATAACCGATTTCTTAGTAGATAAATTACTACTTAAGATACAATTTTACACAAGTAGAGAAATCATCATTTGCCCTTTTGACTCAAGTGATGTGGATATGCAATGCAATGCAAAGACTGAAAAGAAACATGCATGAAGTGATATTGCGAATGAGCAAGAATGGAAAAACTTGAAAAAGAAACAAAGCAACATGAACTTGAAAAATATTTATTTATTTATTTATTTATTTATTTATTATTATTTTTCTTTTTTTTTTATATCATGAAAAACCTCAATGGATCATCCTCACTGGTTCAATGCATGACCGCGGAGCCTTCTCACACATAGAAAAAGATAGAAGGAGACATGTAAAAACATATAAGAGACTAAAATACAAGAGACAAGAGACATGAATTAGAAGATATTATTATGACATACATATACATGAATGTTGTGAAATGTCAAACTAAGCATTCTCCTGGTCAAAGGCAGTCCACACAACCCTCTCACCATGATAGTTCAACCGAATGTCACGCGTAAGAGTATAGGTTCCACTTCATTAACCCTACGTCTTTCTAGGATCGTAATGTGTTTCTAAAGAAGTCTAAGAATCATAAAACTAGCTCTAACTCACTCATACGTCGAGTTAGGGTGAGCAAAGAAAGAGAAATTGGGTTTATGAGCCTATCCTAGAGTGAAAGTCTAAATTAAAATTGAATCTAGGAACTATGCTCTTACTAGCCCACCTTGGATCCTCACACACTCAACTGAGGGTGATCGTCTCAAGGAAACCATGTGCTAGCAAGGGCCCTATGGATGCCTAACAATGATGCTCTAGGAGTTTGGAGGGGGATTTATATAGTTTTTTGAATGAATTTGGACCCTTGGATCTAGAGAAATCAACTCTCAACCCTAAGATCAGCTGCTTTTGATTACAACCATTGGATTTATCAAATGGATGGGTAGGATTGGTTCTTTATATGATATCTAGAGCAAAGGGGGGGAAAATAGGTGCCTTCATTCTCCACCATTGGATATGGGGCTGATCTGGACCGTCGAATCAATGTTGACATCAATTTGGATAAGATAAGCTGCTATTTTTTAACAAACTTTGCATTATTGATCTTTGACCATCAGAAAAGGCTTATCTGATGAAAAAAAATCGTGGATCCTCCTTGCTTTATGCTTTAGTGCATCTCCACCCTTGAATGTGAGTCATTGGTTCAATCATTGTTTGCCATGTGGCAACCCTTCAAGCCTTCAATTTTCGTATTCTAGGAAATTATGGTGACCTTGAAAACTAGATTTTGTGCTCTTTGACCCTTCAAATATCCTTTGATGAAGATGAAAATTTGTAGGGCTATGTTTTGAAAGGTCTCCTTTAGGAATATATAGAAAAAACTCCCATCTGAATCTCCCTTATACAAGTTTGACTACATTTGGAAGCTTGCAAGCTGGCATTAAGGTGACTTGGAAGCTCTAATAGCCTTGAAAATTTGTACAAATATGTAGCCACATATGTTCTTTATACATGCCAAACCATATGGCTAACAAACATTCCTATACAAGATTTTGTAGGGTCTAAGTGGAAAAATTACATTTTTTACAAAATGCACATGGCATATCAATGTGCTAGAAAATCCATTTTCATGTGAAATTCAGGTTATAGACTGATTTTGATAGGCTTTACAAGTATATGAATTTTTCATGTCATTTGGAGATATTGAAAATTTTACCCTAATTTCCAAAATTTGACCAACTTTGACCGCTACCCTGGATTTGCTTGATTTCTTCCAAAGTTTTCATGTGAACTCCCTTTGACATCCTTGATGCATCTTGGAATTCTCAGGGAATTCTGGCTACCTTCATCGAATGTGTTTCCTGTAGGCCTTCATGAATGAGAGAGGAGAGAAAATCTCGACGACAATGGGGCTGAAAAACATACACTTCTTCATGAATGAGAGAGGAGAGAAAATCTCGACGACAATGGGGCTGAAAAACACCATTCAGAAATGCTGCTTTAATGTCCAACTGATGTACATTCCAACCATGATGAGCTGCAAGTGCACACATGCTATGAACAGTAGTCATTCAGCAAGTAAGAGCAAAGGTTTCATCAAAATCAATGCCTCTTTCCTGTGCATAACGCTTTGCAACAAGCCTAGCCTTATACCTCTCAACTGTTCCATCAGGTTTAGACTTCAGATTGTATACCCACTTAGTGCCAATGGCCTTCTTGCTAGGAGGCAAGTCACATAAAGACCAGGTACCAGTTTTCATGATAGCACCATATTCAGATTGCATTGCAACCATCCAATGTTTAGAATTTCGTGCTTCATCAAACGAAACAGATTCAGTCTGATCAGAGAGACTAGAGGAAGCCATAGCATAGCAATCTAATGCAAAAGAGGCACTATGAGAGCCTGATCGAGTACGATATGACATAGATGCATCTAATTTTCTGTCACGCAAAGTCTGCACCAACCATTTTGGCATAGTTTTTGCCTCCTCAATATCAACTCTCTCATCAACAAGTGCGTCATGTAAATCTGCATCAGACATGGAATGATCTGCATCATCACATGAAACCTTCAAAGGCTAAAAAGTAGCCTCATTAGGACTAGCACTAGACTGTCCACCTGTAAAAAGAGGCAACAAAGTACCATACATGTCTTTGGAGCTAATAGATGTCTCCTTAGTACATGAAAGTAAGGGCTAAATAGCATCTTCCACAAAAACAACATCACGGCTAACTAGAACGAGTTTAGTCTGTAGATGATACTGATGATAGCCTTTTCTTTCAGAACTATACCCAACAAAAATACATTTTACTGCTTTATCGTCCAATTTTCTGCGATGTTTTTCAATCATTAATGCATATACCAAACAATCAAAAACATGTAGATGAGCAATAGATGGCTTGCGACCATGCCAAGCCTCATATGGAGTGATAGACTGTAGTGCTTTAGTGAGACACCTGTTAAGTACATATGCAACACACATAACAACCTCAAGCTAGAAACTATGTGGTAAAGCCTGACTCTTGACCATACACCTCGCCATTTCCATGAGTGACCTATTCTTCCATTCAACAACTCCATTCTGTTGAGGTGTATACGACACTATACATTGATGTTTTATCCCATGTTCAGTAAAAAAATGCATTAAAGTCAGAAGACATATATTCCCCCCCTCAATCAAAATGGAGGGTGCCCATTTTACATGCTGACATATTTTCAGCCAAAACCAGAAACTTTTTGAAGCACATAAACACCTCGGACTTTGCCTTCAATGGATATACCCATGCATGCTTGGAAAACTCATCAACGAAAGTCATGAAGTAAAGATAGTTCCCAAAAGAAGGTGTCTACATAGACCACAGACATCACTATGTACAGGCTGCAATTTCTGAGTAGCCGGAACTGAACCATCTTATGGAAAAGGAGAACGTTGCATTTTGCCCAAAATACAGCCTTGACAAACATGTTTTCCGAGTGCCTCAAGTTTGGGCAAAGAGGACACCATTTCAGATTTCTGCAGGCATAGTAAACTAGCAAAATTCAGATGAGGAAAGCATGCATGCCAAAGCTTTGCATCTGACATAGCGTGAGAATCATGTACTGCACATGCCAAATCATTTACACATCTTTCATAGTCTATGAGCTTATATAACCCATGACATAAAATGCTAGAAGCAGTAATGATGTCTCCATTTGATAGACCATGAATAGTACATCTGTCATCAACAAATTTTAGAACCAAGCCAATCTTGGCTAATGTAGAAACTGATAAAAAAATTTTCTTGATCCTTGGCCAAAACAAAGCATGTGACAAAGTGCAAGAACTACCATCAGTGGTAGTCAAAATGATCTTACCAACTCCCATAACAGGATAAGAGGAGTTATTGGGGCATGTAATAGTATTCCCTGTAGGGGCAGGCTTGAGTGAAGAGAAGAAACTACGCTACAAGGTAATATGTTTGGTCGCCCCACTAACAATGTACCAAACATCTGAGTCTACTGCAGACATGCACTGCTCATGAGAAGATGGGTCAAAACTACAAACAATAGTAAAAGCCCATTCTTCATCATACACAAGATTAGTCGACTCTGTTTTCGATGTAGAGGCCTCTGCAACTCTGCTTTTCTGATTTCTTCTCATCTTTGTCTTCCTTCTTCGAATGTGCAACATTTGCAGATTTTTGATTACTAGTAGAAGAGCTCCATTTTCCTTTGCCCTTGTGACTAGCCAAGAAAGCTTGATGTGCAACACACATAATAAACCTATTCAATCTAGACTGGTCTTCCTGCAACAAAATAGAAACTAACTCTTCAAATGTTAAAGCATTTGGATTGCCTTTCATCATCAAATGAAGAGTAGAAGGAAAACTCTGATATGAGTTGGGAAGACCATTCAGAATAATCTGCACAAGTGAACTGCCAGGAAGGACTTCATTTGCAGAAATCAACTATTCCTTCAAATCCTTGATCTTTGTTAGAAAATTGTCCATAGAATCACCTTCATTCATGTGCTCACTCTCTAACTATTTTCGGAGGTAAGCAACAAGAGCCTCATTCCTAGCCTGGTACAATGTGATAAGTGTATCGCAAGCATCCTTAGCTGTTCTGTAAGAACGAATGTGAGGAATAATGGCATGTTTGATAGACAAAGTTATCAATGCATGTGCCTGGGCATCTCTGCCTTCCCAATGAATTTGCTCTACAGTAGGTGCAGCAAAAACTGCAACACAAACATGAATATGCAGAATATCATCATCTTCGACACCTTCTACATCAGCTTTAGTATCTACAGTTGTAATAGTTGCAGGTGTATAGGATGTTTTTCAACACCTTGCACAATGTTCCACATTCCTTTTGCAACCAATACATGTCGGATCATATAAGTCCATAACGGGTAGTTGGTACCATCCACCTTATCCTCAACAACCAACATATGGAATACGTCACTACTTTTAGCCATGGCTGGCGATTAAAATACCTTGATGCAAAGAATTGATTGTATCTCAAAAAGTTGAACAGATTTGCCCAAACGAATTGTGCTAAACCTATAGCAGACTTCGAGACGCTTATACTGGCGAGCCAAAAATGGTATATATCCTTGGCAAAAAAAGTTGAAATATCCTGCAAAAGCACTATGATAGTGTGTTTGGAGGTCGAAACGAGCTCAGATCACGATTTTGGCATCACATAGCGAAGCCATTTTGATCTCTGAAAGACCCTGAGTATGCTCACCAAATTTCATGCAATTGTGAGATTGCGACCGGAGAGGTCTCAATGACGCCCTAGATGAAGTGGTGACCTGCTCTGATACCAATTATTGGAGCTAGACGTCTGTGGAAGCACGTGAATAACACAAGGAAGAAGAAGAAGCTTGGAGCACAACACACAATACTAAATGTATCACCACTAGAATGTACAAAGATAAGTAGCCCATTAGGGCAATAGGCATATATACAAGCCTGGGAAAAAACCTCCTAAAGAGGGAAAAAAGTGCCCCCACAATCCTAGAGTGTTCACACACATCATTACCTAAATATATCAATAGATAACACTCTACCCACATTGCCACATGGCCCGGATGTCCAAACAACAGCCCCGTGCTTATTCATTTACTTTCACAATCAACGGAGCTCCAAGAGGTCTGAGTAGAACTACCTGTCCGTCTCACACTTGGAGTAATTGAATGGGATAACTTACCGTGATGTGTGGAGGATGTGGAATATGAAGATTTCTATTACAAGAGTAGACGGTAGGGCTATTGGTGCTTCCATTCATAATAATGCACATGTTTGTGATTTGAAGCAAGTCATGGAGAACAAATACAATGGACTTGAGCAACTGACAATAGGCCATCCTCATGTATCAAGGAAATACGCTCTTTTCATAGGTACGCTTAAATTTCATTTCTTATTGAATTTCTAGGGGATTTTAGAGGAACACTTAATTTTTTTTGGCAAATGAAAGGATGGGCTTTAGGCCAAGCTCTTGGAGGGAAATTATGTTTATGGAGATTAGGAGATATATACTCTTATATTGAATCAAAGATTCCCTCCAAATAAAAGAAAGTAGAGGCTTTTAGGTATCTCGAAAGTAGCCCTGTTCATGATTTTTACATAAGTTGTAGGTGCTATTTTTTACTAGTAGCCATTTTGGGAAAGGGAAATGAAGTGGGATTTTTCTTAATTTGGAAGGAAAACCATGCATAATTATAGTATAGCGTATTGAATTCCATATAAGATCAACAAATCCAAAATATACCTCAGTAGGATGGGAGTTTGAAGCTCCATAAAACCCCCTTCCATCATTGTTTGAGAAAAAACTTCAGCACCTGAATTTGATAAACTCCCATTTTGGAAGAGGGAAAAAGAGGTGCATTAGCTATGGATGGATGGGAAAAAATATATATACTGTGAGTATATTATATGGACTCCACAATGGAATCGTTAGATTCCTAAGAATCATAAGTTGAGGAGGAATTTTGTATCCTCAAAATCCCCCTTTCCACACTTTTTGGAAAAAATTTCAGGTGCTAATTTTACCAAATCCCCACTTTTAGGAGTAAGAAACGAGACTATTTAAGAAGATTCCCATGGATTAGTGCATACATACATGAATTATGGTGTATGTATTATCATGGAGAATTAGAAAATCCAAGAAAAATCCATATTTAGAGTGGATTGGAGGCTTGCTAAAATCTCCCATCTCACTTTTTACAAGAAAGAAATTTTGGTTTAGGCCTCTTTTGGGGAGCAAAAAGAGATTGTTGCTAGCATTTGTTTTTTATGTTTTTGCAGGTTATGGAGTCCATGTATTAGTTTATGGTGTGCATGCCATGGGCTTGCCAAGCCCAATGTTGTTGGATGGCATGTGTCCCTTTGAGTTTATGGTTAAAATTTTTTTTGGATTCCATTTCCTTGGGGAAATGTTGCCGATATTTTTCCCACCTCATGGCATTATATATGCACTTACCTTTAGGTAAGAATGTTATGGCATGGTAACATACCTTTTCTGCAAACATCAGTAACATGTTAGCATGCTTGTAACCATGTATTTGATGGACTTAGGACCATCATAATAGTATAGATAAGGCAACTTCAGTAGTAATAGGATCCCTACACATAATACTTACGGATTTAGACCATAACATTTCTAAGGGGAAGGAGATATACCTTCACCATTAGGAAGGTGCACAAGCAATCCTATAGGTTATGAGAAGTTGCATACAAGCACGGGAGATACATTTATGATAATCTCCAAGGTAGTGAAGATTTACTTATCTTCACAAGAGTCTCATAGTATGATTAGGAGACTATGGGGTATCATGACAAATACCCAAACGGTGATCAATTTTGCTGATCCTCATCACTTGAGAAAGTAGTGAAGCATTTTTGCTACACTACTAAGGAAACCAACTAGATGGGATCATAGAGATGGGTTTCATGACAGAGCATCGATGAGTGCTTATGTTACTGGAGTGATGGTTAGGAAAGCCACATGCATGGCACTAGCTCTATGACTTAGAGCATAGATCCCTTAGTCAGATATAGTTAGGGTACCCAATACATATATGTATATTGGGATCTACAAAGAGGTACTTAGAATCAGTCTTGGTACCTAGGAACAAGTTAGTTTGGAATAAGAAAGGGATATCCATTGTCACACATTGATTAGAACCAAACTAACTAGCTCAAGGACATGGGACTCATTTGAGTCCACGGAAAAGATTTTAGGATATGGGATTCATTAGAGTCCACCTACATATTGCATTACATATATATGGAATATATCTTTGGTTTAGTGTAGATATAACATCATGAATTGGAAGAAGCTTCTACTGGTATGGGATGGTGGAAACGACTTCCCTTTAAGCACTCTTCTTCTATGGCGAGGGAGAAAAGGACTCATCATTCATGGTAGCATATCTCACTAGATTAGAGGAGAGCTCTTAGTAGATATCTCCTTAGGACTGGGAATTGTCTTTCATAGTTTAGGGAAGATTTATTCTTCTAGTAGAGAATGTGATAGGTGATTTTATCACCATTGGTATCACATACTCATTTTTAGGTTTTCAAGAAAGATAATTCCATTAGTTTGATTGGATCGTATATATCCACTCATAGAGGATGGTTGGCAGAGATAGCTCTTTAGTATGGATACACATGTGTTCATGGTATCATGTCATATCATTGCTAACCATTTTGGTAGAGGGCTTTCACCCTTATAAGGAATTTATTTTCTCCACTCTTCACTATATACACCTTCATTAGTTATAGGAGATTTACTCTCCATCTTCATAGGAATGTATGTAATGAGGGATTAAGCATTGGTATGGAAGAGAGGAGCAAAGGAATTCGTAAGCTTCTCTTTTAAGGAAATGAGAAAGAGAGAATTAGCTTAGAGATATGGGAGTGATCTCACTCTAGCTTAGAGATCTCACTTTAGCTCCTCTTCCTTGAAGGGAAAAAGGAAAGGAAAATATTATTTCTTATTTGGGGAAGAATAGAGTATGTTTTTCCTTTATAGAGAAGAGATGTTTAGAAAACATCATTTAGTTTACTTTAGAAGGAACTCATTTCCTCTACTTTTCAATGTAATTTTCCTTCACATGGGACTTTCTTTCTCCACTATTTTGGAATGAAAAATATGGAGAACTTATTTACATGTTCTCACTTATGGATGAGTAGAGCAAATGGATTCAACATAATCTCTTTCAAAGGGAAAGGGAAAGTGGAATAGATTCCACTACCAGAGCTATTTTCCTTAGGGAAGATTACAGAGAGAGTTTCACTTTCTCATTTTGCTTGTCTAGATATAAGTGGCACTCTTCTATCAAAGACAAGAGGGAGATCAGTTAATCATGATGGTTAGATGGATTCTCACATGGAGACTCTAGAGAGAAGCATTTATGATGTTCTAGTGATGGTTCTTGACTAGATGAGATGATCTAGTTATTGACATTAGTGAGATTGGGAGTTGAGTATGACTCTTCTCTTTAGGGTTTCTAGGAGATAGGGATATATCTAACCTATTGGGTACCAAACTCTTAATTGGTGTTACATCATGAGCATGATGTGTAAACATGAGTTAGGAGGATGGGTACTGAGGGATTATCTGAATCTCAAAAGGAATGCTTTTTGCATTCGTATGGCAAACCACAGGAAAGAGAATATTTAACAGTTCACACTAGTGCCAATAGATGCTCTTCCAATAGAGCTTAGTCCAATGGTAAAGGATAACAAACCACAGACTTCTTGGTTGGTGAAACATAGACATTGCATTTTACTACCAAGAAATCCTTATGGATTTGCATAGTCACAACGTAGTTTAGAGTAAACTATTACTTGTGACCACAATCAAGGTTAGGAAGACCTAGACTGGTATGAGGGCAATCTATCATTTAGTCTTAGATGGGTTTGGAGTCACTTGTTATTGGACTTTGTTCAAGATAACCCAGGATTGTATGGTTTATTATCTCCACTTTGGCATGGTCAAGACTATAAGCTTGGCACTTTACACTTCTGTTTCATACTATTACTCCATAGAGGATACATCATATGGAATTAGGTCATTTTGATTATGTTATATGTCATGGGAGTGATAGTTTGGAAGTGGAGTGTACATGGGAGATAGTAGGCACCACTCAGAGGGTTTCCCACCTTCAAGATGATCTCATATGAGGCTTCTTAAGGGGAAGAATATGGGGAAACAACACACAAAGATGAACATGTACATAGAGTACATGGGGTTCAGGGGAGTTCGAGCACCTTATTCTATCATTACGGACATTTCATCTACATTTCTGAGGATGAAAATACTTTTGAGGGGAAGGAAATGTCACATCATGGATACACAACTTCTTAAATGAGATGGCATCATTTGAGGCATCTGGCCCCACTTGGTAGAGGACTTGAGAGGAGAGTTTATAAGGACTCTCATGTGAGCCTTTCAGAGGGTCAACTCATTATGTAATCATTATGTACTCATTATGTAAAGAGAGCAGCTTGGGCATGGCAGGGTGGTACAGAATACTCTTCATCTCTGTGTGTGAATAATGGAAGCTTGCAAGGGCTATAGACCTCACATGATGGCATTCGAGCAGTTAGCTCGCATAAAATTTGTGCAATCTACAAAGTAGGGATTAAGAATTCCAATGAAAATATCATGTTCTGACCATACACTAGGTTAAAATGAGTTTTACTTAGGATAGTTTTGTACACTACTCAATAAGCCTATAGAGTATGATGTAATTGTTTATCCCAATCTATTTGGTTAGTGTTAAAAAGAAAGTGAAAAATACCTTGTTGGTACTTTTTGTTAGTTTGTTAATCTATGGATGATATGGGACCATAGGTTGTTAGATGAACAAAAACTTGTTGAGTAAGTTATCCACTACCTCATTCATAAGATAAGTTCCCCCATGATTGAATATCTCAATTAAGAAGCTATATCTCACAAAAATATATTCAAACAACAAATGAGTGGTGATATGTGCATCATTTATCACCATTGCTTTAGCTTTTGTCCACTTGGTTAGGTAATTTGTTGTCACTATGATGGATTTAGCATGAGTGTGTCAAGTGAGAGGTTGAGTAGGCACCAAGTAAGATTATCATCACGTACTTCATCATCTATCCCCATAGGATCTCCTTTAAAAATAGAATTCTAGATAGATGATCAACTCTTACATGTGCTACCTTCTTTTTCCTCACCACAATTTCAAAATCAAATTCCATGAGAAGAAAAAACCATTGGATGATTCTTCTCATAATTTAATGCTTATTTACTAAGTATAAAGATCTTGATGATTAGTGAAGAATTTGATTTTCATTGTTGAAAAACAGTGGAAAGATTTCTTCATTACATTCCATATCATTCCTGTTTAGTAGTTGTATAATTTTGTTCAACCTAATTCAACTATCTACTTGCGTAAGAAATCAAGAAATATAACTTACTTCATTCCCTAATTGGGCAAGAATACATCCACCTAAAAAACGTCATGCATCCACATGCACATAAAAATTCTACTCCAAATTTGGTGTCTTAAGGGTACATGTCAAAGTCAACTAGGTCTTCACTTTTGAAAAGATTCCTCATACCATCCATTCGCTCAAATTTAGTCAAAAAAGTGTAAAGTGGTATAAAATGAATATTTTGTAGTTTCCACAATGCCCCATAAATGCTTGGAGTTCTTTGACATTGGTTGATCTCAATATTTCAATTATAGGATTTAATTTTTCTTCATTTGTAAAAAAAAAAAAGTAATTTTTCGATAGAATGAGACCTAAAATCTTACCCTTTTGGGTAAAGAGTACACATTCTTTTGGGTTTAGACTGATCCAAATTTTCAACACTCCTAAACTATCAATGTTGCTTTCTACTTTTTGAATAAGCAAACATCTCATCTACATAGAGCTCCATGATTTTTCTCAAAACGTTCTTAAATACGTTAAACATGAGTTGATTGAAAATGGCTTGTGCACTAGTCAAAATAAGTGGAATCACATGAAAATAAAAAGAAACCCCACTTGATAGACAATGTTGTATTCTATTGGGCCTTATAGGGCAATGGCCACTTGCTTGTACCATGACAAACACTCTAAGAAGCTATAAACGTACTTTCTAATCACTACCTGTAATAGATAATCTGAAATTGGGAGCGGTTAATTGTCCCTAATAGTAGTGAGATTAATCTTTTTTAAGGCTAATACACACTCTTAATTTTCCATTCTTTTTGGGCATGAATGCTATAAAACATATCCATTTTGTATGTTGGATCTCATATATGAATCAAACAACCAATAGCTTGTCTGTTTCCTCCTTGATTTTGGTAGCATATTGATCATTGTATGAATAATTTCATTGATTACATGTCCATAGATCAGGGGATGTGGGGATCCTATGTTCACATATTTTGGGATTTATACATTATGTCTAGGAAAATACATCTCTATATCATTTTCTTGATTCCTCTAAACATGTCTCTTCTTAATCGGCCAAGTCACTTCCTAGGAAATTTTTTCGATCCTACCCCTCTTCAATAGTTATAGTCACCTCTTGAGTATTTTCCTTCTTATCATGTGACTCTCGCTTTTGATTCACTTTGTGGATTTACCAAAAGCACCCTTCTATACTTAATAATTATTGAAATGAGGTGGAGCATCAAGGGATGTTGTGTTGTGCTTATCTTCCTTATCAATTCCTTTTTTTATCCTTATGAATTATCTCCTTTTTTTGTGTTACAAATAGTGTTCTGATTATTTATTCCTTATTCTTTGGTCCATGCTTTCATTGTATTTCCAATCTCTAGTGTTATCCACTCTTAAGTGTGACTTGCACCTCTCTTGTTTCTGCTTCCTCATGGTGAATCCCTTTGCATGTCTAGCTTATTGGATTTCTTATAATGTTTGTAACTCACATACATTGGAGACATGTCATTTTGCTTTATCATATCTGTTCCTCTAGGAAATGGTATGACCCGATATGTTATTTTTAGCATGAAGAAAGGAACAACATCAAATTTTTCTTCCTCATTTACCATTTTTGTGGTAGACATAGGGTAGAAATCCTTCATTATCAAATGTCTTTGGAAAGTGGTTAGGATCCCTTGTGTCTCTTTCCAAATTGTAGTCCTCTTTTGCGAGATCTTGTGTTTCTTATCTTGGTTCGTTGTATAGAGCCATAGTTAGGCTTCGTCTTCCCATTCTCAATATTTTAAGCTCTTGTCTTGTCCAAAGATTTCTATTTTGGGGACTCCATCCGATAGTTTAGTTGGTACTACTTCATAAGTAGAACTACAAATGTTTAGCCTAGTAAAATTTCATTTCCCCAAATTTGAATCACACTCAATGGTCATATGAAGGGTCAGCCTAGGATGGCATCATAAGTATCAAGGTGAGGAAATTCCACTACAATTTTCATATTTTCAATCTCAAATCCATAATTATTTAGTATCACTTTTTCTAGGAGATCATATGGGTTCCTAATGTGGAAATAAAAACGTTGGAGCCTCATTCTGGTAATAATTTTGGTTTTTCTTGCATACCCTAGGTTTCTTTGGTCCGTGTGAACCAAATTCATAATGCCAAGAGTTCTTTCTAAGAATTGGTCTAGTAGTGTAGAACAAATCGTTTCCACTTTATAAGCCTTTTTTTCCTCTTGATCTCTCATTAATCTGCCTATGTTACTATTACTTGTGGTTGTCCAATCAATTCTTGGATTCTTTGATATTTCCTTGATTTTTCCTTGCTTTCCCCTATTTTTAAAATTGGTGGTTTACATATTTGTATTGTTCCTCTTTATCCTACTTCATCTGATCCCACACTTCTTGCTCCATTATAGAATTGAACTCATATATAAGAATTTTGGTGGGTATATTTTGTATGTCTACAAAATACTCTGTCATCTTCCTACATAGATGGAACCTTTTTGCATCCAATTTCTGGGTTTAGATATGCCTTATCATGCTATTCTAAATCAGTTTCAAGACTAGTATGCTTCCAAGATAGTTTCCAAATACTTAAAAATTAGTTCTACCAAGATAGAACCAAAGGCTTGGGCTTTTATTGCATCACCTCTTTCATTCACATTTTATCGAATGACTTCTCTAGTTCCTTCACTTCCTTTGCCCATTTGGCTCACATTTTTTCTCTTTTTTCTCTCTATGATGTCTTTTTATCCATTGTTCCACAAAATCCTCCATACATCCATCCTCTTCTTTATTATTCTCATCTAATTTCTTTGCTTGAGGTCTAGTTAAAAAATTGAGAGGCACTAAGTCCTTTCATTAACTTCTTCACACAATGATAATTCTAATAACATTGATTGGTGCAGTTCCGCTACTTGAAACAACCATCAAGGGATGCCTTGGATAGACGTTGTATAAATGCTCCTTTTCGTAGTCTTTACAAAATGGTCCATCAATACTATTTCATGGATTTGAGAGGTGTGGGAAATCCCTAATGCGGTGATCTCTCCCACATCAATTATAAGATACACTTATCCTCCTTTGGGTTGGGGTCTTTTAGTAGGGTATTGGTTATTGTTCGATTACATGAACATAACGTGATCCATTTCTACTCTTTCGTCCCTCAATTCATTAAACATTATTTTGGTGCTTCTTTCGATGTGACACCACATAGAATATGGTTCTCTAATTATGCATCAAAGTCTCTTGGTACTGTGTGACTTGGCAACTCTTACCAGTGTGACATTGTCAGGATTGGAGACGTGGTTATTCAGTTCATTGATGGTTCAAAATTTACTATGCATAATGTATGCCATGTACCTTAGTTATCATGTAGTTTGATGTTAGCTGATCAACTTGATGACCTTGGTTACAAGGTGGTTTTCTATGCTCAATCGTTTTGCATATCAAATGGCAATATGGTTATTGCAAAAGGAAGCAAATTTGGCTCACTTTATCGTTCATTTGTATCACAAAAAGAACACTTGTTGACTATTACTGAATAGCCTATGGCTTGTATTTGGTATGACCATTTGGGCCACACATCTCGTAGTGGAATGGAAAATCTTTCTTGATTGCATACAACTCCTTCTCATAAACGGAGTAATGCTTCTGAGATGGTTCTATTTTCTTACTCTCAAAAGCTACTGGTCGACCATCCTGAACTAGAACTGCTCCTATGGCAAAATCACTCGCGTCAGTCTCAACCACAAATGGTTTGTTGGGATTTGCTATATGTAAAAGTGGAGCTGTAGCAATTGCTACTTTCAATTTCTCCATACTTTTTTTCTGTTCGTCTCCCCAATGAAAGGCTTTCCCTTTCCCTTTAAGCTATTCCGTCATCGAGACAACAAATTTGGCATAATTCTTAATGAATCTTTGATAGAAACCTGATAAAGCTAGGAAGATCTGCAACTCTTCCAGGTTCCTTGGGTGTGGCCATTCCATAATAGCCCTTACTTTTTCAGGATCCATTTGGATTCCATCCTGGGACAATATATGCCCAAGGTATCTAACCTCTGTTTTGAAAAATTCACACTTTGACTCCTTACAAAGAGTGAATTTTCCCTTAGCACTTGAAATACCTTTCTTAAGTGTTCCAAGTGGTCTTCTTCTGATGCGTTATAGATCAGAATGTCATCCAAAAAGTCTACTACAAAATTTCCTAGATAGGGCCGTAAAACACTATTGACGAGCTTCATGAAAGTGGCAAGATCATTGGTGAGACCAAAAGGCATCACCAAAAACTCATAGTGCCCATATCTACCCTAAATGCAGTCTTAGGGACATCCTCTACCCTAATCCTGATTTGATGATATTCTGATCTAAGATAAAGCTTGGTAAAATACCTAGCTTGATGTAACTGATCAAATAGATCTTCCAATCTAGGCATTGGAAACCTATTTTTGATAGTTACCTTATTAAGTGCTCTATAGTCTATACATAGTCTCATAGAGCCATCTTTCTTTATAACTAGGAGCATTGGCGATGCCCAAGGTGAGTTACTAGGTTTAATGAAGCCCTTATCTAAATAATCCTGCAATTTCCTCTCAACCTCCTCATGCTGAGAAACACTAAGCCTATAAGGTGGCCTGCAAATAGGGTTAGTGTTAGTAACAACCTCAATGGCATGGTCAATGTACCCTCTCTCAGGTGGTAGACCTCTAGGTAAGTCAGTGGGAAAAACATCTCTATACTCAAACATAAGATCCTTAAAACTTTTAACCACACACTCTTGCGAAAAAGAATAGTAGAAAGTCCTATCCATATTTACATTCTTAGCATAAAAATATACATAAGATGAGCTGTCTATACAATGCTCCATATCATGACTATACAATAAAAACATCTCCTGTACATGCTGAGAATAAAAAAGACTATATAACTCTAATGATGAAATGAGAGGTGCACTAGGTACATCTCTCTCCCCTTGAATAAAAACTTTACTTCCATTCTTTTCAAATTCAAGTGTGTTGTTTTGAGATCTGCGTTTAAATGTGTCTCCCAATCCCCATAGCCACTCTCTTCCTAACACCAAGTCTGTCCTCTCCATATTCATAATTTGGAAGTCCATATAATCTGTATAGTCCTGCATCTCGACTTCCAAATTGGATACCATAGTATCCCATATCCTCTTATGTTGCCCTTGCATCATAGATACAACATATTTATGTGCACTAGGCTACTCGGGAATCTTTATTTTCTTGACCAAAGCATAGTTTATAAACTTATGAGTAGTAGAGTCATCTATCATGACCCGCACCCTAGTCTCGTACACACTACCATGCAGTTTAACTAAGTCATGTGGTCCAAACTGCGGTGACCACAATGATTGAGTCAAACAGCAAGTGTGCTCTATATCCTCATGCATCACCGCCACTCCCTTGCAGCTAGAGCTGCCATGAATAGGAAGGGTCTGCACTAGGTGGACCGCCTTTTTGCCCTTTTCGAGGACCATACTAGTTTCTGGTCCCTTCTTCTTTTCTTCCCCCTTCTTGAGTGGATAGTTCCATTGTGAATGGCTAGGAGACAAACACCTAAAGCACAAGTTCTCTCTTTTGGCCCTCTCAAATTGATCTATGGATAACCTAGGCCCTTGTGATCTTTGGTTTTTAATAAAAACTTTGTTTTTCCCAAATGGCAACTTCTTCTTGAATTTAGGAGGGGCTGATCCATCTCCATAGGAGTATATTGAGGACGATTATGGTCCTCATAGATCTGCACATACTTGATCACCTCCTCAAATGTGTTAGGTGCATTCCTTATGACTTCCCTCTTTATGGCTTTATCTAAGCCTCTAACAAACCCTCTGGTCTTCTGGAAATCATCTAAGACCTTAAGTTTCAAAATGATCTCTCTATAGGGGGATAGGTCAACAGTAAGAGGCCTACCTCTCTGGGTAATCCTATCCCACTCATCCCAATTCCTCTCCTCCTCATTCTCAGGAAGAAACTCTTATAGAAAAAGAGTCTCAAACTGAGTCCAATCAGTAGGGATAGAGTTCACCTCCTTAAGACTCATCCACCACTTGTAAGCACGGGGCCGAGTGAGCAACTCGCCTCTAGCACACAGTACTCTGGTGAGGTGCCCTTCAATTGATGCAAATCATGCCACTTTTGTAAAAAAGTGTAGATTGCATCCTTGTTCCTATCTCAGTCATCCCCCGTAAAGGTAGGTGGCTTCAAGTCTTTCAAGAGGGGAGCTTCCCTAGAGCTCTCTCCTTTGTACTTACTAGGAAGAGAAATATCTTTCCTAGTAATCTCTAGAGGAATAGGAGGGGTTTCTCTTTCCTTCGTAGCTAGGAAAGAGGTGACGCTAGTCTCAAGTGAGATCATTTGAGACTTTAGCTACTGAATGAGAGATGTGATGCTACCAAGATCTCTCTCTAATTTAAGGGTTTGCTCTTTCAAGTCTATGAATTGATCATGAGTGAGAAACTCATCTAAAAGTTCCTCATATGTATACTCTTCTTGTTGAGGCTCTTTCTCTTCTAAGTTTTCTTCTACTTCTTGCCCTAATTCTACTTCTTCCATTCTAGAATCAGGATCTTCTAATTGTTCTTTAGATGGAGAAGTGTGTTCAACTACTTGTTTGCCTTTAGATTCCATGTTTTACTTCCCTTCCCCCATTTGCTAACTAGAGTATGTGAAAATGAATGGAAGTAAAGCTTAAATATGCAAGAAGAAGAGAAATATATCACAAGAGCACTTCCCTGTTACAAAATGAAGCTGCAGAAGCAAAATTTAAGTGATCCTTGGAGGTTTAGGTTGTTGACTTTGAATCCTCACCAGGCCCAAACAAAAATTGGAAATGTTCTGTTGGTCCGGAGAGGTTCTAATCACCAAAAACCAACAAGAACAATGCCAAAACCACGTAGCAATAGCCCTAAATGGGCAACCTGAGTGAAACTGAACAACTTTTGAGATTTGATAGGCCTTTCCAATCCAAGAAGTATAACACAACACCTGTACTTCAAAGATATAATGCTATCCCAGGTAAAAAAAGTGAATTTGGACACCGGATGATGAAAAACTAGGCTTGGAAGTGGTCGCCTAGTTCCTGCTGAAGCACTGTAGAGAGATTTTGGCTGACCAAATCTCATCCAAATCCAATGTCAATTATTTCTAAGCAAAGCTTAGGAGTGTAGCTTTGTAATTTGACCAAGATTTTTGAAATCGGATATCATATGAGCAAGCTATGGTGTGGAGAAGCCGGGTATGCCACAAGTAGGAAGTGGAAAAGCTAATCTTCATGGAATGGTGACTTTGAGAAGTTCCGAACTGAGAAACTGAAGCTTTTTGATCCAACCCAAAACCCATAGCCCATCTCCACAGCCCATAATACATGTATGCATCATTAATTTCCCAAAATCTTGGTGGGTAGCATGAGTTTTAGCTTCCAAAATTCATGAGAAATTTCGAAATCTTCCCCCTCTTCAAGCTAAAGTTGGCTATAGTTTCGAAAAAAAAACATAGATGGCTGCCGTGAGTGCCTATTATCCCACATATGCTTGTACCTCACTTGTTTCTTGAGTATATAATGAAGGATGGGCTTTGATAGTTCCCATCTCAGAGGGGAGGTGAGGAGAAGAGGAGCTATGCTCCTTGTATAGCCGACTGCTTTGTTGTTGTCTCCTCACGTCACGCATCACTGCAGCTATCCAGCCTGTCCTCTGTTGATGAACACATGTGGCTGTGATACCAATGTTGTACCGCTCCTATGATCCTCCTAGTTTTGATGTTAACGCCTTCAACTGGCACACATTCCAAAGCGAATTCGTACAATTGTACCTCTAAGACACGGAGTTCGATGATTGAATGACTGCCTAGCCGCGTACGTATCCCAAGATTAATCTCCCTCTCACTTTCCATAATTAAATGAGTCCCCTATGGCTCTATACATGGGTGTTACATGGCACTCATGTGTGAGCCCATCTAAATAAGTTAAGAGATGGTTCACACCTCTCCCAAAGGGTTACTCCATATAACACAAAACATGGAAATTCTAGTTACCACAATTGTAGAATCTTTGGTTGTGTATGCTATGTGCACGTACCTCAAGAGTTGAGGTCAACGTTAGATGAAAAATGGAAAAGGTATATCTTTTTAGGATATTCTATGGAACAAAAGGGGCATAAATCCTATAAACTAATCACCAATGAGCTCAAAGTAAGTAGGGTGTTGTGTTTGATGAGTTGAAGTCTTAGTATGCATGCACAAGTTCATTCTAGGTTGAAGAAATAGGTGAGATAGAGAAGAAGAATGATGATAAAGTTCAAGAAATCATGGATTTAAGTGGTCCAAGCAACTTATCCAACAAAATGAGACCCTCACTTTAGAGTGGTGGGATTAGGGAAAAACAGAACAACCCTAAAGAAAGCAAAGTAAAAGACAAAGAGAAGATTGTATTGAAGAAGGAAGCTATCTGGGTGAGATCATGTTGGAAGATGAAGAGATAGAAGAAATTCAAATCATAAGAGTGGAGAAACAAAGAAAGAAGATGGCATACACACCTAAAGTAAGTGAAAGAAGGTCATTGAAAAAGGACTTTTTGTAAAATCCGAATGGAAACTTGTAATATAGTAGTTTAAAATAGTCTAATAAATTTAAGAATGAGGAAGACTCTTCCTCATGATGAGATGTAAACTATATATTTTTTGTAGAATTTCTAGAGCTCTCAAGTGAGTAGAATTTTTGAGTAGAATTCTAGAGGACCTAATTTGAGTGTGAAAGGGGACACTTGAAAAAGTATATAAGTCAATTATGACTTATTTGTAAGGGATCTCATATTTTTTATGATCAATGAGAACTTGAGAGCTCTTTGTTTCCAATTTCATTACCAAGCTTTAATGGTGATTTCAAGTTGATTTTCTGATTGTTTTCATGAATTATCTTGTGATCAGTAGTTCTTTGAGTGTTTCATGCTTTCATAATTCTATCTCAACCTTCTAATATCTGTTAATCCTCCAAAGTATTGTTTAATCTTGACTGTGTGAATTTGTCAGAATCGTAATTCTCTCATCACATGGGTACATGTAATAGAATTTGAATTTGATGTTACCAATGTCTTTTTATGAAAAATAGCACATTTAGGCTCAAGAATTACTAAAAAAGTTTTTCCCTAACTAAATCTACAAGAAATACTAGAATTATCCATACCTTTTGTGAAAAATCTGATGAAATTGATCTTGTGATAATAAATCTTGGATTCCATTGATGAAGAAGGGGCTAGGGTCTTAGCATACTTCCCGGATTGAGAATTTTATGTGTTTGAGGTTGTTCTTCCTTTATACTATGATGATTGGAGAGAAAAGATCCAAGGTATACCAAATATATTTTGGTGCCGTTGCTAGGGAACATTGAAGCAAAGCTTTGGACCTTGCTAGATCTTCCAAGTTGATGGTAACAAATGCTTGTTCAAAATTAATTTGAATCATCAAGTGTGGCAAAGATGAAAAGGTGAGTGTGTTTAATCTTTGAGAGACAGAGATTTCTTCATTCATCTTGTTGAGAAATGATGTGGAGAGTTTTATTTTGTTCTCTAATTTCATATAAGATATCATAATCTTTCTTTACAAGAGTTTTAGCTTTACTTTTAGAAAATCCTAGGCAAATTGTTTACTTTTTGTCTGGAAAAAAAAACAAAAAAGATGAAAAACAAAGTGGCTGAATTTTCTATGAACAAATGATAACATCAGTGGATCATCAATATTGAGAATATGAAGAAAATGGAATAAAAAAGAAAATTGAAAAGAGAATTTGAAAATATTTTTTTGGTTAATTGTGAACAATCATTTCCTTTTGAAAAAACAAATCTATTTTGATTTGCAGGAAAAAGAGAAAGGAGGAGTATTTTTGGAGCTTAAGATAAGACACCACATGAAGAGAATTGATAAAAAATTAAAAAAAGCATAAATGCAAAAACACAATTTTCTATAGAGAATCGTGATTCTATGAGGAAGGTAAGGGTCATAAAAAAACTGAGTAAGTTGTAAAATTTCTAGTGGAAAGGAGGAAGGAGGGCACATCAAGCCTCAATCCAAAATGCAGTTGCTTGAAATTTTGATTGAAATATTTATAAATAAGGTTAAGGAATGATAGAACAAATTGAATTTGAAGCTCAAATAGGATGAATGTTTTTTTTTTTTTGTATAAATAGGAGCATGTTTGTACATGAAACGCATGTTTGGTTGAAATCCTAGTTCTTAACTATGAATTCCTCTAAATCCTATGCTCAAAATACGGGTTAAGACTTTCCCCTAGAAACAAAAAGGTTGTGAAGAGTATTAAAAACTATGACAAATGAAAGTTTATGCTTTCTTCCATGCCAGGAAAGTAGAAGTTACCAAATTATGATTCATTACATTGATGGTTGCAAATGAAGTAAAGGAATATGAAGAAAACTCAGAAGCTCAAAAGACATGAAGAATTGGTTGTGGTCTTGAAATCACTTCCAATTATCTTGGGCAAAACGAGGTGGATGTATGCATAAGAAGAATTAGTTTTATTTCACGGATATGTGGAAATGCATTGCATGCAATTATTTATATGAGATTTCAAGGAGGTGAAGACAATGGGAATCAAATTATGAAGCTGATATAAGTGTCCATAGGCAAAGACATATGTTTTGGGGAAGAAAGATACCTGATGCACTACAACATATCAAGGGCATACCGACGTTCTGCATACCGACGATCACCCGTCGACATCGATATGACCATCAAAAACCTTTGGAAATCCACGGAGGCAATATACACGTCAGTACAGCTGTGTCAATATGAATGTTAGTATGAGCATCGATAATTTCCAGTAATTTACCGATGCTCATACTGGCACCCATACCGACGCTCATATTGCTGCAATGTTTTAACCGTGCCCGAAAGAAAAAATTCGACATTCATCGCGTTTTGAATCAAAACCTGCTACTGTCAAATTTGTGCGCGCGAGCAACATTCTCCCTATTTCTCACTCTCTCTCTCTCTATGCACACCTCTCTATTTTTCTAGATCTGAAGTTTTGTAAGCATATCACACATACTGAAGCACTCTTTTTTCTTTCTTTATGTTTTCCCTTTTTTAATTTCTTTTCTCTTTAGTTTTGCAAGAGATTTTGGCATCAAGTCTTTGGAATTCGACAAAGGGCAACTTTAAGTGGATTTTGACGACCACAATTCAAACAATCAAATCGATGTAAGTGATTGTTTTATTTTTGATTGACAAAGAGAGAGAGAGAGAGAGATGAAAGAAAGAGAGAGATCTAAAGAAACATATATATATATATATATATATATATATATATATATATATATATATATATATATATATATATATATATATATATATATACATATATATATATATATATACACACACACACACAAAGAGAGAGAGAGAGATGAAAAAAAGAGAGAGATCTAGAGAAACATAAAGAGAGAGAGAGAGATATATATACATATACATACACACTCACATATGTATACACATACATATGTGCATACACACATGCATATGCATACATACATACACACACATATACATATACTTACACACATGCATATACACACACATATGTGCATACATACATACACATGCATATGCATACACACATACACAAATGCATATGCATACATACGTACACACACAAATTGCATATACATACACACATGCATATACATACATACATACACACATGCAAAAATGCATATACATACACATGCATATGCATACACATGCATATGCATACACATGCATATGCATACACATGCATATGCATACACATGCATATGCATACACACATACACATACACATACACATACACATACACATGCATATGTATACACACATACACATGCATATGCATACACACACATGCATATGCATACACACTGCATACACACTGCATACACACACATGCATATGCATACACACACAGGCATATGCATACACACACATGCATATGCATACACACATGCATATGCATATACATACATGCATATGCATACACACATACACATGCATATGCATACACATGCATTTTCATACACACATACACAAATGCATATGCATACACACATGCATATGCATACACACATGCATATGCATACACACATGCATATGCATATACATATATGCATATGCATACACACACATATACATACAAATGCATATGCATACACACATACACATGCATATGCATACACATGCATTTTCATACACACATACACAAATGCATATGCATACACACATGCATATGCATACACACATGCATATGCATATACATATATGCATATGCATACACACACATATACATACAAATGCATATGCATACACACATACACATGCATATGCATACACACATGCATATACACATGCATATGCATACACACATGCATATCATACACACACATGCATATGCATACACACATGCATATGCATACACACACATGCACATGCATACACACACATGCATATGCATACACACACACATGCATATGCATACACACACAAATGCATATGCATACACACTATGCATACACACACACATGCATATGCATATACACATGCATATGCATACACACACACATATGCATACACACACGCATATGCATACACACATGCATATGCATACACACATGCATATGCATATACATACATGCATATGCATACACACATACACAAATGCATATGCATACACACATGCATATGTATGTACATACATGCATATGCATACACACATGCATATGCATACACACGCATATACATACAAATGCATATGCATACACACATACATATGCATATGCATACACACATGCATATGCATATACATACACACATACACACATGCATATGCATACACACGCATATACATACAAATGCATATGCATACACACGCATATACATACAAATGCATATGCATACACACATACATATGCATATGCATACACACATGCATATGCATATACATACATACATACACACATGCATATGCATACACACACATGCATATGCATACACACACATGCATACACACAGGTATATGCATACACACAGACATATGCATACACACATGCATATGCATATACATACATGCATATGCATACACACATGCATATACATACACATGCATATGCATACACACTATGCATATGCATACACACTATGCATATGCATACACACTATGCATATGCATACACACTATGCATATGCATACACACTATGCATATGCATACACACTATGCATATGCATACACACTGCATATGCATACACACTATGCATATGCATACACACTATGCATATGCATACACACTATGCATATGCATACACACTATGCATATGCATACACACTATGCATATGCATACACACTATGCATATGCATACACACTATGCATATGCATACACACTATGCATATGCATACACACTATGCATAAACACACATGCATATGCATACACACATGCATATGCATACACACTATGCATAAACACACATGCATATGCATACACACATGCATATGCATACACACATGCATATGCATACACACATACACAAATGCATATGCATACACACATGCATATGCATATACATACATGCATATGCATACACACATACACATGCATATGCATACACACACGCATATGCATACACACATACACATGCATATGCATACACACATGCATATGCATATACATACACACATACACATGCATATGCACATACACATACACACATACACATATACACACATATGCATACACACATGCATGTGCATATACATACATGCATATGCATACACACATGCATATGCATACACACATGCATATGCATACACACATGCATATGCATGCACACATGCATATGCATGCACACATGCATATGCATGCACACATGCATATGCATGCACACATGCATATGCATACACACATGCATATACATGCACATGCGTATGCATACACACTATGCATATGCATACACACTATGCATACACACACATGCATATGCATACACACATGCATATGCATACACACATGCATATGCATACACACATGCATATGCATACACACATGCATATGCATACACACATGCATATGCATACACACATGCATATGCATACACACATGCATATGCATACACACATGCATATGTATACACACATGCATATGTATACACACTATGCATACACACACACAGATGCATATGCATACACACATGTATATGCATACACACACGCATATGTGTACACGCACGCATATGTGTACACACACGCATATGCATATACATACATGCATATGCATACACACATGCATATACATACACATGCATATGCATACAAATGCATATGCATACACACATACACATGCATATGCATACACACATACACATGCATATGCATACACACATTCATATGCATACACACATACAAGGCATATAGGGTTAGAACACATCCATTGGCAAGCTAAAAGGGCCCACCACATACTCTTGGAGTTCATTTGGCTGGTGTAGTGCAAGGATTTTGCAGCACTACTTCTTCTTCAAGCACATATTTATCCATCTCCTCATAGTGGTATCAAAGCCAAGATGGCAGATGGATTTCCTTCATCAATTGACAAATTGGATAGAATTAATTACTCAGCTTGGTCATTAAGGATGGAAGCTTATCTCCAAGGTAGAAGTTTATATGGTTATGTGGCTGGAGATGAAGTTATGACAAGTTTCAGAAACAAAAGTCAACTAACACAAGAAGAGAAAGAAAGATTGAGCACATGGTGCTCCAAGGATGCACTTGCAAGGTCTTATCTCCTCAACTCTATCTCAGATTTTTTGTTGCCTCACATTAGAAGTTGTAAGACATCTCAAGAAGTGTGGGATGCACTTGAAGCTTTCTTCTCTTCAAGTACCAAAGCTAGGAAGCATCAACTATGGCTAGATTTCACAACCCTCAAGAAGGCTCCCTAACAAAATGTGACTGATTTTGTCACAAAGGTCAAGGACATAGCCGATCAGTTGGGAAGCATTGGAGAGGTAATAGATGAAGAGCAAATTGTAAGGCAACTCATCAATGGATTGAAAGCAGATGACAAGTGGGAAGCATTCACCACAGCTATGGATTTGTACATGGACATGCATGTACCTGATCTCAATACACTAATTGGACAATTACTCACTCAAGAGGCAAAAATGATCTGAAGAATGGAGAAAGCTCTAAAGGTAATCAATCTTCAGCTTTATATACTGATAAAAGCAAGTCCAAAGAAAACAAAGGAAAGTCAAAGAAAGTGGATGATGAAGCAGGAACATATCAAGCTAACTATGCAGGTAGAGGAAGACATGGCAGAGTTAGAGGAAGAGGAGGTAGACAAGGCAGGGGGAGATCCCAAGACTCCAACCCATGTTCTATTTGTGGATTAACTAATCATACAACTGAAAATTGCTTTAGGAATTCCAGGAATCAAAGAGGCAGAGGATACAATAGAGGAAGTTATGGCTACTCAAGAGGAAGGTTCAACAATTATCATGGCAATTACAACAACTACAATCATTCAAACTATCAAGGAGGCTACAAAGGAAGGAGAGACTTCAATAACTACATAGAAGACTCAAACAAAGAGGATTCATTATTAATCATGAACATGGCTATGCCACAAGGTAAATCTGATGAGCATGTTTTCTACATAGATTTAGGTTGTTCAAATCATGTGGAAGGAAATGTGGCCCTCCTATTAGATTTAGAAGATCCAAGGAACAAGCATGAGGTACAAACAAGAGATGATACAAGACATCTTGTGGAGAAAATAGGGAATGTCAAAGCACATGATGGAAACATCAACCTACTCAGTAAGGTACTCTATGTCCCTACCATTACAAATAATTTGATAAGTGTTGGGCAGATAGTAGAAAAAGGATTGCAAGTTAGGTTCACAAGAGGATGAGCATACGCGGAAGACCCTAGCCAAGGGTTTAGAAGAATAGCAAAGGGAGAAAAAAAAGGTAGATTATTCACCTTTGAGTTGCAAGACACAAGGAACATAGCTCTCTTCAACTATGGTAATCAAACACTCACAAAACTAGAGGTATGGCACAAGAGATTGGCACATATTGGTGAAAGATCATTAAAACAAATTTGCAAGGACCAAAGTGTACTTGGACTCCCTAACTTGTCAAAAAAACACATGATTTATACGTGTAGTGCATGTCAATTTGGAAAGTCTCACAGGTTACCATTCATGAAGAAAGGTCATATGCATGGAGATCTCTTGGAGTTGGTTCATACAGATGTATGGGGACCTAGCACGGATGCTTCAATATCTGGATCAAGGTATTATGTCTCCTTTATTGATGATTGTAGTAGATGGACTATCCTATTCTTATGAAACACAAAGATGAAGTTTTTTCATGCTTCAAAAGATATTTGGCTGTTGTGGAGAATCAAACAGGTAAATCACTAAAAAGACTAAGGTCAGATGGAGGGGGAGAATACTTCTCCCATGAATTTGATCATCTTTTCTTAAATAAAGAGGAATCAAAAGAGAGGTAACTACAAGATACACTCTTGAGCAAAATGGAGTGGCAGAAAGGAGAAATAGGACAATTATTGAAGTTGCATGGTCTATGCTAAATGAAAAGCATTTGCCTAATGATCTATGGGCTGAGGCTGTATCTACAGCCACTTACTTGATTAACAGGTTGCCTTCAAAATCCCTTGATGGGATGACTCCATATGAGGCTTGGAATGGAAGAAGACCTAGCTTAGATCATTGTAAAATTTTTGGATGTATTGCTTTTGCTCATGTTCCTTCACAGGTTAGAGGGAAGATGGATCCCAACGTAGAAAGATGTGTATTTATTGGATATGACAACAATCAAAAGGGCTACAGGTTATACAATCCTACCAACAAAGGATTCTTGGTAAGCAGAGATGTAGTTTTTGATGAGAACAATTCATGGTATGAAGATTCATGCAAGAAGGTCAAATTGCCATATGACCTTGAAGAAGATTTTCCAAAGCTTGGCAAAGAACATCAACCAAAGATTGAAGAACAAGATACTTCAGAAGATGATGAAGAAACTCAGATGGAAAAAATCAAAGCATGGAAATCTGAAGGTAAAGCAAAATTGCAGGAACTTGGACATGAGGTAGAATCATCACAACATGGCTTAAGAAGATCTATAAGGGAAAGAAAAAAACCAAAAAGGTATGGGTTTGACACCTTATTAGTAACTAAACATTCTATTTACATAGCACAAGACATAAATCAAGAGGAGCCATCATCCTTTGAAGAGGCCAAAGCGAAATCAGAATGGAAGCATGCAATGAAGGAAGAAATTGAAGCACTTGAGGAAAACAACACTTGGGATTTGGTGCCCAAGACTCCATCTATGAAGGTAATAGGCTCAAGATGGGTCTATAAACTCAAGAAGAATTCTGATGGTTCCATAAACAGGTATAAGGCAAGGCTTGTAGCTAAAGGCTTTGCACAAACTCAGGGAATTGATTATGAGGAGACCTTCTCTCCTGTGGCAAAGATGCCTACTATTAGGGTTTTGCTTAGTATTGCCTCTTCCAAGAATTGTAAGACACTCTTATCCTCATTATGTGTGTAAACTTAACAAATCATTGTATGGTCTCAAGCAAGCTCCAAGAGCTTGAAATTTTAGGCTTGTTTCATTCTTGTAGGACAAAGGCTTTAAACCAAGCAAGGCAGATCCTTCACTCTATATTAAAAAGAGTAATTTTGAGGTCATCTACCTATGTGTATATGTAGATGATATTATATTGACAGGAAATGATGCAGATGGTATGAAGAAGATCAAAGATCATATGAGAGAAGAATTCAAGATAAGTGATTTAGGTTCACTTACCTACTTCCTAGGTTTGGAAGTTGTCTACAAAGATCATGGTTTATTTCTCACTCAAAGGAAGTATATCAAGGATATTTTAGCAAAATTCAAGATGGAGGATTGTAAAATTGTAGGTACTCCAATGAAGGCCAACCATAAATTGAGCTCACATGAAGGTGAACTCATAGAGGACATCACATCATATCAAAGCCTTGTGGGTAGTCTCAACTATGCCACATTGACAAGGGTAGATATATGCTATAGTGTGAGTGTGCTAAGTCAGTTCATGCACACACCAAGGAAACCACACATGGATGTTGCTAAGAGGATACTCAAATATCTCAAAGGAACCATAAATGAAGGACTTTATTATCCTTATGTATCTGATTTAGGGTTGAAGCTAGTTTCTTATGCAGATTGGGCTGACTCCAAGGAAGATAGAAGGAGCACTTCAGGTTATCTTACCTTTGCAGGTTCAAAGCTTATTTCATGGTCATCTAAGAAGCAACCCACAGTTGCACTCTCTTCTACTGAAGCTGAATACAGAGGTCTTGCCATAGCTACACAAGAAGCTATGTGGATGAAGACATTATTCAAAGATCTTGGATCGAAGTTTGGAACTTCAACTATTTTTGGTGACAACATGAGTTCTATTCATTTAGCTGCTAACCCTATTTTTCATGCAAGGACTAAACACATTTAAGTTAATTATCATTATGTAAGAGAAAAGGTTCTAAGCAAAGAGATTCAAATATCATATGTGTCCACTCATCAACAATGTGCAGATATTTTGGCCAAAGCATTGGATGGTACAAAACTTTGCAAATTCAAGGCCATGTTTGGATTACAGGTTATTCTTGAAGATTGAAGACCTTAAGCATACTTGGCTGGAGGGAGAGCTATTGGAACAAATCCATTACAAGCCTAAGTATTAGCTTGAGTTACTAGAAGAAGTAGTAGGAGAAAACAATGTATGGAAATCTAAGAGTTCATTTGTGAACTCACCCTTGTAATTGTTTGATCATTTACTTGATGTAAAAGTAAGAGGAATCAAAGTGGTTGAGTTCACTTGATAAGACTAGAGAGAGAAGCCATGAATTCTTGATTTGGAGGTTGAAGAATTAATCAATCTCTAACAATTAGGAAACTACTTTTAGGTGAGAAAGATTCAAATTCAAATCTTGGCTCCAAAACTCTCTATATATAGATGGCAGTTTAGTCGCACTTTGAGAGGCGTCCATAAGCTGAGCTACATGATATATCAAATGTGGATACAAGGCACACACATGTATCTGTAAGTTCATTGTATTCTACTATCAATATACATTCATATTTATGATCATACAAGTTCATATCGTCATGGTTGTGTGAGTCTACTCTTCACTGTTATGTTTCTCAAGTTTTTTAGTCCGATTGCAGAGATCATTTCTCTCAATGTGGTGCATTATTTTCAATGATTTAACTTGATAAAGTTTTCTTTTAGAGTCTACTATATGGCCACAAAATTTCATTGCTATTGGAGTTCTCAAGCTTGAGTTATGTTCAGTTGAAGTCAACCATGTCTGTTCATATTCACTTCTCTGTCAGATTTTTGATTTTATTAGTCATCTTGTCAGAGCTGGTTCTCCGCGTGTACTTTATCAAATTGCATGATTCAAATTGTATTGAATTTTGGATACTGTCTAGTATTAGCATACAAAATTTCATAATCATTAAATATTTGAATCTTGAGGTATGATCATTTTTCTGCTCACTGGTCTAAGTACTATTGCAGCCCATGAAAATCAGGATGATGTCATAACTTGTTAAACTTCATTCTCATTGTGTGATTCACTATTTCTGATGAGATTACTCTTGAAAGTTAGATCTCTATGTTAAGTATAGTTCCCCAAAAGGAATTAAGATAATGTTTGCTGTGATCATAGAATTATTCAAAACACTTGACAGGTGTATGAATCAAAATAGCAAGTTTTTCACCATTGAATTAATTCCAGCTCATCTGTTTTGATCTATCTTTTTGAGATTGATCTTCCAAGGCACATAGGGTGTCTAACACATCCATTGGCAAGATAAAAGGGCCCAATACATACTCCTAGGGTTCATTTGACTGGTGTAGTGAAAGGATTTTGCAGCACCACTTCTTCTTCAAGCACATATCTATCCATCTCCTCACAACAACATTGCAGAAAATTGGATGATAAAGTAGTAAAATGTATTTTTGTTGGGTATAGTTCTGGAAGTAAAGGCTATCATCTGTATCATCCATAGACTAAATGCATTTTTTTTAGCCGTGATTTTGTGTTTGCGAAAGATGTTATTCAGCCATTGCTTTCATGTACTAAGGAGACATCTGTTAGCTCCAAAGACATGTATGATAATTTGCTGCCTCTTTTTATAGGCCAACAGTCTAGTGCTGGTCCTAATGAGGCAACTTCTCAGCCTTTGCAGGTTTCATGTGATGATGCAGATCATTCCATTTCTGATGCAGATTTACATGATGCACTAGTTGATGAGAGAGCTGATATTGCGCAGCAAAAACTATGCCAAAATGGCTGGTGTAGACTTTGCGTGATAGAAAATTAGATGCACCTCTCTCATATCATACTTGTTTAGGCTCTCATAGTTCCTCTTTTGCATTAGATTTCTATGCTATGGCTCCATCTAGTCTCTGTGATGAGAATGAGCCTGTTTCGTTTGATGAAGCACAAAATTCAGAAAATTGGATGGCTACTATGCAATCTGAATATGATGCTATATTGAAGAATGGTACTTGGTCTTTATGTGACTTGCCTCCTGGCAAGAAGGCCATTGGCACTAAGTGGGTATTCAAGCTGAAGCGTAAACCGGATGGTACAGCTTGTTAAACTGTTTTGGTTTGAGCGTTACTTTACTTCCTACTCAACTGTTTTACGTTCAATTTGGTTCTAAATCTTCTAACCGTGATTCGTTCTCTTAGCCACGTGGGTTCTTGGGAGTGGTAGGGGTCTGTTAAACAGAGGCCCTGTACTAATTTCCCAATTTAACACACAATCTTACGGTCATTCCGTCCTTAGCTCAGTATCCGTCCCTGAACAATGGAAGTCTGTTCAGCGTATTGGCATTAGAACCTCAGGACTGAGGTTAGCGGGCCGATTACGTACTTTTCACACAAAAGGTATTTCAGGACCACCTGATTCGTACTTCTTCAAGGTAGGTAGGTTTGCCAACTAGACATTATACATTAAGGTCACGCGAATTCGAACAGTTAATCTCCTCGTAATAACCCATCAACCACAAATCAGCGCTGTTCTAATCACACGGTTACTAATCTTCCCGCAGTTGGGGTAAACAACAATTATAGGATACGATCACGATTTTAGCGACTTACAAAGAATCTACAGACAATTAGTTCGAGGTTACTCTTCGCACTACTTACTTCACAGAAGAACTAACAGATAACATAACACACTGGTCGTACTCAGAATCCTACTTAACCATCACCGAACAGATTCGCCACACACTACCGCTTATTCATCTTCCCGTATTCAGGTGAGTATACTCGACTAGTAGGACTACAGACGAAACGGTTCAAGCGGAACTCATCCCTTCAACAACATATACGCGCATACAGGCCACGATAACAATCTCAGCGAGACTTAATCAGACAACACACTACTATTCCCCCAAAAACCAGGGACTCCCTGCTCTTTCTTTTCATTGCCTTAAATAGAGGATTTTTTACAAGGGTGCGCTCTTCTGCAGGTACCTGCGCGTTCCCTGAAAGATTCTATTTTTCATTTAAGCTCCCTGTCCTCGTACTCTTGTCCTTGTTCGGCGGCCGTCCAGTCATTTTCATATTTAAGGCATTTGTCTGGGTTCATCCGTCCTGGTTTGTCGGCTCCTCTAACACTGGCACGCACGGTGGACTCGAACCCGCAAGTGCATTACTGTCTTTATCATCCTTTTGTACTGCCTGTATGTCTATTCCAGGGTTTGACTCCCCAATCCTTTCTGACCGTAATTGTTCAAGCGGTGGAACAAGTATAGCCAGCCATCGCCTGCGAAAAAGTGTCCAGCTATTTTGAACACGACTATCCAATTGCTGTTTTACTACGTCGATGTCCATATTTGTCATTAATGTGGCATTTAGTTCTACGCCTTCGTCCTTTAATAGATGCCTTTCGAACTCCTGCAAAACTTGTATCCTTGACTGCAAAATTTGATTTTCGGCCTGCAGGTTAGCATTCATGGTAGAGAAAGTTGACATTTCAGTTTGAATCTGTGTTTGGATAGTTTGCTGCCACTGATTAAATTCTTGAAGACACTTTTTTGCGTGGCTCAATTCTGCCGTGAGTTGCGAGTTGTTACTCTGTAATGCCTTGGGAAGTGGATTTCCGGTCAACGTAGTCAATCGAAAAGTTGCCGGACCGACTTGTTCTGAGATTTTGAAGGGGCCGAACCATCGTAGTTTGAATTTTCCTGCTGCTCTATCCGATTTTGCGTTATAGAAGAGTACAAGCTGGCCTACCGAAAAGATTGGGGTCTTCAAATGTCGATCATGTGTCTTGGCTTGCCTTAGTTGTACTTCGCGCATAGTTAAAAAACTGAGCCATCGGTGTTCATCAAGTTCTCTGAGTGCGTCCATTCGTGCTGGCAGTGAATATTCTGGTAGCATCTTCTGAGTGATTGCTACACGCAGACTTGGGATGACTATTTCCATAGGTGCTATTGCTTCTAAGCCATAAGCTAGTTTGAAAGGTGTCAAGCCTGTTGTTACCTTATATGTAGTCCAGTATGCCCATAATACTGGAGGTAGTAGTTGATCCCATCTTTCCGGTGCTTCCGTGATCAATTTCCGGAGGATATTCAGTAGTGATTTGTTTGTACTTTCGGCCAAACCATTGGCACGGGGATAGTACGGCGAGCTGAGTTTGTGTGTCACCTGGAAGGATTGGGTGAGTACCTTCATTAATTGATTTACAAAGTGAGTACTTTGGTCTGAGACAATTTCCAGTGGTAAACCGAAACGTGGAAAGACATCATTCAACAGACATTTTGCTACTGCCACCGCTGTGGCTGACCGTAAAGCCCATGCTTCTACCCATCTTGTTGCGTAGTCTGTACAGGTGAGTATATATCTGTTGTTACTGAAGACTGCTGGAGGTGAAATTGGGCCTATAAAATCCAATCCCCATTTCTGAAATGGTTCTAATGGCATGACTGGCTGTAAGGGAAAGAAGTGTCGTTGTAGCGGTTGTCCCGTCCTTTGACAATTATCACAATGTTTGACAAATTGGGCCACATCTCTGTACATAGTTGGCCACCAGAGACCACTCTGCAGAATTTTTCGGTGAGTCAAATCTGTGGCAAAGTGACCACCAGTAGGTGTCGAGTGAGCCATTGTGATAACTGAGTTAATTTCATGCGGGGGAACACAGCGAAGTAAGATTCCGGTGAGGTCTACATAATAGAGCTCTCCAGCAACTAACCGAAATCGGCGGCTAAAGACTGCCAATTTTCTTCGAACTGCCTTGGTCGTCTCAGATGGGAAGCAACCTTCGGTGAGAAAAGTTAAAATCTGATCATAGTATGTAGATGGTGCTTGTAGGTTGGCCGTTTCATCGAATAGGGGTTCATCATTATAAATCGCAGGAGTCATATCATCTATGCCTACCGGAGCTTCATCGGAATCCAGGCGAGATAAGAAATCTGCTAGGGCATGTGCTTTTCCTGGTCGGTGAATGACGTCATAATCGAATTCTTGTAAAAGTAGCACCCATCGTGCTAATCGTCCACCTAGATGCTGTTGTCTTACTAGATAGACAAGGGCAGCATGATCCACATGAACTTTTTGATTGAGTAAATCAATCCTAGACATTCTCTTTCAGTAGTGGAATAGTTCTTTTCTGCCGGTGCAAGCCTTCTACTGGCGTAATAAACTGGGCGAAACCATTTATCTGTTTGCTGCATCAGAATACTGCCAATTGCAATATCTGAAGCATCAAAAACATGGAACGGATTGTCCCAGTCCGGTGGTTGTAAAATTGGAGCTTGTGTCAGGAGATGCTTGAGCCGATCGAATGTAGTTTGGCATTCTTCAGTCCATTCAAACTGCCGGGGAGTTTTTGTGATTAGCCTGTTCAGTGGTACTGCGAGGTGAGCAAGCCACCGTAAGTGTCTGCCATGCCAGCGTATTTGGCCCATGAAACGCATTACTTCTTTTGGAGTTGCGGGTATCGGGGCTTCTAAAATTGCCGAAATCTTATCTGGGTCTACTCGGATACCTTGAGCAGATACAATATGCCCAAGTAGTTTGCCACACGAAACCGCAAACACGGATTTGTTTGGGTTAAGACAGAGTCTATACTTTCTACACTTCTGAAAACAACATCGTAAATGATTTAAATGTGCTATCATCTCCCCAAAGATTGAGAAGTCGTCAAGATATACTTGCATGAATGAAGTGAGATAAGGAGAAAATATCTCCTGCATACATCGCTGAAATGTGCTTGGTGCATTTCTTAATCCGAACCACATTACGGTGCAGGCGAAGACGCCCCAATTGGTAATGAAAGCAGTTTTTGGTATATCTTCTTCAGCCATTCTAACCTGATTGTAACCGCTGTATCCATCTAAGAATGAATACACTTCGTGGCCTGCTACCCTATCAAGCATGGTATCCAAAAAGGGGATCGGGAAAGGATCTGGTACTGTTGCTGCGTTCAATTTCCGGTAGTCTACACAGATTCGTAGTTGCTTATTTTTCTTTGGCACAATCACAATTGGTGAAATCCATTCAGCATGTTCTATTGGTACGATGAATCCTACTCTTAATAATCTGTCAAGTTCGGCTTTTACCTGAGATGCATAATTGGGATTCATCCGATAGCTGGGCTGCCTATTTGGTTTAGCTTCAGGCTTCAGCATGACTCTGTGCTGATATATGCGCGGATCCAATCCTTTCATATCTTTGTAATCCCATGCAAAGACGTCTGAGAATTCGCGGAGGAGCTGAATCAAATTAGCTTGAAAGGTTTCCGGCAAGTTTTGCCTTATTTTTACAGGTTGAGGATGGTCCTTGTCCCCTAGATTGTATGTGATCAGCTGGTCTTCAGGGACATAAAATTGTTGTGGGTTCTCTGTATCCTCTGTCGGCTTGAATAGTGGTTGTAATTCGGTATCTGCTTGTTCAGACTTTTCGGTGATAGCTACTACTGTACAAATTGAAGTGTTCCAAGTATTAATGACGGACTGTAGATCAACAGTTCCTAGAGACATTAAATCGGCGTTATTTTTCAGAAATTGCTCTTCCTCATCATCTGATAGTCCATCTAACATATGAATTGGTTCAGCGAGATAAGGTCTAGCGTGAAGTTCGCAGGGTTGTATGGCATCTAGTTTTACCACATATTTATGATTAGCATCCTTGAATGTGAGCTCGTGCGCAGACCAATCTTGTATTACCTTTGCATGCTTCAGCCAGGGTCGGCCGAAAAGGAGGTTGTAATCCAAGGTGGATTCGGGCAGATCTAGGATAACAAAAGTCATTTTGAACGTCGTACCTTGTAGAGTAATGGGTACATTCCGTACAAGTCCTACGGGATGGACTCTAGATTGATCAGCCATTCTGACAAAGAATTGAACTGGTTCGATTTCGGTCCAGCCTAGCTTTTTACATAATGCTGCGGTTGCGATATTTACGCCGGAGCCTCCGTCAATTAATACCTGCGTGATCTTCTGATTCTTATACCATACTGTAATCAAGGGGACTGCATGATCAACCGTAGAATCACAGTCTGGTTGAACTATGGCGGTTGCCGGAATGCAAGAGGGTGCCGGGCTAAAATGTTGTTGAAACTGTTGCCGAATTCCAGGTACTAACGCCAAAAGTTGGCCGAGAGGTAGGGTGATAGATGCCTTGGATAACATTTCCCAGGCCTGCTGAGATTGGTTATCCTGCTCCTTTGAATTTGAAGTCTCTGCTGTTGTCGAAGTATCTGCTGTTATGTCTACTACTGATGGTTGTTCTGCTGCTGCTCCCTTCTGTTGTGTCCCTTCCTTTATCGACGAGGTCTGAGTCACCGGAATGGGTTCTGGGAACACTGGTGGTTCTGTGGCGGTCCAGTGACTAGCCTTGTTATATATCCTATGTTGTTCTCGTATCCCTGGTTCAAATACTTCTGCTGCTGGTTGTAGTTGTTTACCTGATCGGGTCTGGACTGTAGCAGTTTGCGTTTCTACCGGAGTAATTTGTACCATGTTGGCCATTGGGTTTTGCCGCTCCTTCTTCCTTTGATCATACTCAGCTGCGTCTTTGCAATATCTCCTAATGTGTCCGAATTCTCCACAAAAATGACAGCGTGGCGGTGGTAAATTGGGGTTTTCCGCGGGTGGTCCGTTCTGCCATCGGTTGGCGTTATAATTGTTATTCCTTTGTCCTCGGTAGTTCCGATATCCCTGTGGTTGGTTGTTTCTCAGTTGCGGAGGTACATAGTGATTCGTGGCCTGTCCATGTTCTTGAATAACAGCATTGACTGTTGCTGTTCCCGGTATTCTGGCATTGTAGACACAAATTCCGGTGGAGTGTCCGGCAGTGTTGCAGATAGCGCAAAATGTTTGATTTAGCGCACAGTTAGCACTTGTGTGCCCTGAATTTTTGCACGTAGTGCAGTATACTTGCCTGGCTATATCCTCCGTCATATTTTTGTTTGTCCTTAACCACTCCAAATCTTCGGAAAATCCACCAACCTTGGATTCCAACTGTAGGGCCATTGCAATGACTGCATCCAGTGTCATTGCTCCAACACATCTGATGATCATAATTTGCTTCAGTTGTGGGGTTAGTCCATTGATAAACCATTGAGAGATGACATCGTCAGGTAAATTAGCATGTGCCTGTGGTATCTGCCGCAGATGTGTCCTGAAGAGAGTAGCGTATTCTTGGACAGTCTGATTTGCCTTTTGTCGGTTGCTCTGTAGATACTCAAAGATTTCAGCAGGATTCTTCTTAAGTCTGAATCGTTGTAGAAAGGCATCTCGTACTGCATCGTAGGTGCCAAAATGATTAATGTCGTATTCCGTAAGCCATCTAGCCGCTTCATTGACCAGAGTAGCTTGAAAAACAATGGCCTTGTACGCCTGATCTGGTGGGTGGTTAAGTACTGCATAACTTATCTCAAAAGTTCGTACATGAGCGTCTGGGTCATCTCCTGGGAACCCACTGAATTTTGTGTAGGTTACTCCTGTTGGGGGCAGCCTCGGTTGACCTAACTGTTGTTGTTGTTGTTGTCCGTCCATCGTGGGTGTCTCCGGTCCTTCTTCTGTATTTTGAGGTTGCTCAGTTGAACTGTCAGAATCTGAGTCGCCGGATGGCGTGCCTTTCGGTGTATTGTTTTTGCGCAGGATACTTCGGACCTCAGCTTCGAATAGGTCTCCCTCTTTCTGGATGTCTAATGTCCTAAATCTTTCTTCCAGACACGCGGGTCTGGCCGAGGATTCTGCAAAAAATGCTAATCCTTGACCACCAGTTGGTGTTTCTATTACCGGAATATCACCGGAATGAGCTAACAGTCTACCAGACTGTAGCGTTTTTTTGCTTGTATTGATTCCTTTTCCTAGAGTTTGTCTAATCTCCAGCGGCGTCTTGATAGATTCTGGACTTACTATACTTTGGTTAGGCTGGGGGTCGAAGTGACACCAGCATGTACCAAAGGCGCTGATCGTTCTACCGGAATATGACCGGAATTAATTCTAGCGTCCTTAACTTGTTCGACCACTGAGTTAGGTCGCGTTATAACTTCTTCTCTTAGAGTTGTTTTTTTTGTTTCCGTCGTCTGGGTCCTAGGATACGCTTCACCAGATCGAGTAACCGGCATGTATCATTGCCCAGTGAGCAGTTTGCAACAATCTGGGTCTGTTGCTACTGTCAGTAAATCAAATGTTACTGGATGTTTGCTTCTTACAAACCGCTTAGCACTTTTAATGCCACTTTCTCACAAGTAACTCGTAATCAAATGCTACTTTTACCGTAGTTGCCACGTTCCCACAAACGGCGCCAATTGTTAAACTGTTCTGGTTTGAGCGTTACTTTACTTCCTACTCAACTGTTTTACGTTCAATTTGGTTCTAAATCTTCTAACCGTGATTCGTTCTCTTAGCCACGTGGGTTCTTGGGAGTGGTAGGGGTCTGTTAAACAGAGGCCCTATACTAATTTCCCAATTTAACACACAATCTTACGGTCATTCCGTCCTTAGCTCAGTATCCGTCCCTGAACAATGGAAGTCTATTCAGCGTATTGGCATTAGAACCTTAGGACTGAGGTTAGCGGGCCGATTACGTACTTTTCACACAAAAGGTATTTCAGGACCACCTGATTCGTACTTCTTCAAGGTAGGTAGGTTTGCCAACTAGACATTATACATTAAGGTCACGCGAATTCGAACAGTTAATCTCCTCGTAATAACCCATCAACCACAAATCAGCGCTGTTCTAATCACACGGTTACTAATCTTCCCGCAGTTGGGGTAAACAACAATTATAGGATACAATCACGATTTCAGCGACTTACAAAGAATCTACAAACAATTAGTTCGAGGTTACTCTTCGCACTACTTACTTCACAGAAGAACTAACAGATAACATAACACACTGGTCGTACTCAGAATCCTACTTAACCATCACCGAACAGATTCGCCACACACTACCGCTTATTCATCTTCCCGTATTCAGGTGAGTATACTCGACTAGTAGGACTACAGACGAAACGGTTCAAGCGGAACTCATCCCTTCAACAACATATACGCGCATACAGGCCGCGATAACAATCTCAGCGAGACTTAATCAGACAACACACTACTATTCCCCCAAAAACCAGGGACTCCCTGCTCTTTCTTTTCATTGCCTTAAATAGAGGATTTTTTACAAGGGTGCGCTCTTCTGCAGTTACCTGCGCGTTCCCTAAAAGATTCTATTTTTCATTTAAGCTCCCTGTCCTCGTACTCTTGTCCTTGTTTGGCGGCCGTCCAGTCATTTTCATATTTAAGGCATTTGTCTGGGTTCATCCGTCCTGGTTTGTCGGCTCCTCTAACAAGCTGATAGGTATAAGGCTAGGCTTGTTGCAAAGGGTTATGCACAAGAAAGAGGCATTGATTTTTATGAGACCTTTGCACCTACATGCCATATGACTACTGTTCGGAGCATCTGTGCACTTGCAGCTCATCATGGTTGGAATGTACATCAGTTTGACATTAAAACTGCATTTTTGAATGTGCATTAAGAAGTGTATGTTTTTTGGCCCCGTGGCTTTGTGCAAAAAGGGCATGAAAACTAGGTGTGCAGGTTAAAGAAGGCATTATATGGTTTAAAGCAAGCACCACGTGCTTGGTATGAGAAGATACACACCTATCTGATTGCACATGGTTTTGAGAATAGTCCAACTGAAAGAAACTAATATGTTAAGCGTGGTAATGATGTATTTCTGATCATTGTGGTTTATGTTGATGACATGCTGCTCAGTGGTCCTCATGAGAGGCATATTGCTGATTTGCATGCCTCATTTGAGATGTCTGATTTGGGGCATTTGAATCACTATTTGGGCATTCAGTTTATGCAAGTTGATGGTGGAATGGCTTTGTGTCAAACGAAATATATTGACACATTATTGTAGTGTTTTGGCCTTGAAGACTGTAAGCCTATTGCCACTCCTATGGAGATAGGTTTACGATTGAGTCTTCATGATGCTGGAGATGCATTTGACTATCAGCAGGCTGTTGGATGCTTGATTTACCTATGTATTACTTAGCCAGATATTGAGTTTGATGTCTGACAGATGAGCAGATTTATGCATTGCCCAGGAGTCAGGCATTGGCAGGCGGTTAAGCGCATCTTTCGCTACTTGAAAGGTACTCGGCTACTTGGGTTGTTTTATCCCAAGGGGGGATCACTACCGATAGATTCGCATGCTTTTTTTGACTCTGATTGGGCTGGTTGCTATGACACTCGTGTGTCCACTAGTGGCTTTTGCTTCATGCTTGGTAGCTCATGTATATCTTGGTTGAGCAAGAAGCATCCTACTGTGGCCACTTCTAGTTGTGAGGCTGAGTATAGGGCATCTTTCACAGTGACTGTTGAATGTGTGTGGCTTAGATGCCTTATGGCTGATTTGGGTGTTGGCCAGTCTTTTGCCACCCCCATCTTCACTAACAGTCAGAGCGCATTGGCAGTTGCAAGGAACCCTGTGTTCCATGCTCGCACTAAACACATTGAGGTGCATTATCACTATGTCAGGGAGAGGTTCTCTGCTGGGGAGATCAGCTTGGCATATGTGCCCACACAAGAGAACATTACAGAACTTTTCACAAAGGCTCTGCCTAGGGAGAAGTTTGAAGCTTTCCGCAAAACTTTGGGCTTACTTCCTTTTGTGGAGTGATTTCCACATAGCTTGGCACTTCCTTATACATGAGTGCCAGCTCCTTGTTCACCGCATCACTCCCAGGCGGGATTTGTTGATATATTTAGGCAGTGATGTATGTGAACACACTAGGACCGTCGGGGCACCTTTTTCCCTCTTTAGGAGGTTTTTCCCCCGGCTTGTATATACGCCTATTAACCTAATGGGCTACTTATCTTTGTACATTCTGAAAGAACTTGGAGAAGCTTGTAGAAGGTAGAAAAATGTGTTTCGAAGCGATGAAGTTTGGTCTAGCCAACCGGCACAAGACCAGCCCTTATGGAGACTCAAATAGAACTTATAAGCATGTGATAAGTTCAAAGAAACACACTATGTACTTTGGAGCATCAAGGAGAATGAGTCAATACAAAATAGATAGGTTCGCGAGTCGACTAGCTCAAAAACTTACCATCTATGGAAGAGACAATGAACTTCAAATGCCCATAGCGACCAGCGTGATTACAATTAGAAAAAACCTTTTTATGGGAGTGATACACATAGGGTTGAGTGTATAGAATGCAGAAAAGTATAAGGAATAAGCAAAATATGCTATAGGAATGAAGGAGACATTCACCGATGGTACTTCCTATTTTTCAGGAATATGCAGAGATTGAACCTGACACACAAAAACTCAAATTTCTCCCAATCTACAAAACCAAATGCTATGGAGATGTATATGCATAAAATAAACACTAATACCTTTCCAATGAGCCATCTTGCACCCAATGAGAAGCTCTGGAGAGAGAGCAGCAGCCTCTGCAAGATTACTATTGGCAAAGAAGATGATGCAGAGAATTGAAGGAGCAAGACAATGATGGTCACAAGTGTATGTACATTGCTTCCATGTAATGTACAAGTGATTTCAAGTCTTTATATAGATTTTAGGAGTGTTCCTCGACTTCTACAAGATGAAGGTGGGAATGGTTGTTGGAGGGAATCAATTCACTTTCCTACAATCTAGGAAAAATGAAGATCTAGCTTGATCTACTTTTAGGTGATTGATTGCTTGATTGAATGCAACTTCAACCACCACAAATTCGTGGGATTTGGTCTCTATCATTCTACCTTTACATGTGTAAAGCTCAAGGCTTTTACAATGGTAAATGAACCATCAAAAATCTCTCAAAAAATACAATAAATGAGCATAAGAAAAAGAACTCTCCAACGGATATTCTTCTAACGTGATAGCCTTTGATGTAGATCAAATCCACCTCAAGCATAGTGTAAGCTTGATGTTCCAACAGCTCCCCCTCAAGCTAACGTATGCTTGAGTATTCATTCTCTGATAGATTGAATACCTGCCATAGCTTTGAATCTATAAAGCTTTATTCCATCAAGTGCCTTCGTCATCATATCTACTACTTGCTTTTCAATTGGAACAAAGGAAATGTCAATCTCCTTCGCCATGAGCTTCTCCCTGATGAAGTGGTAATGGACTTCTATGTGCTTGGTTCTGGCATGGAAAATAGGATTTGCCGCTAGCTGCATGGAACTTACACTATCTCCAAATATGTGAGGTTTGGAACTCACAAGTCCCAAATCTGTATACAATGCTTTTAACCATATTGCCTCTTGAGTTGCTATGGTCAAGCCTCTGTACTCTGCTTCAGTTGAGGATAAAGCAACTGTTGGTTGCTTTTTGGAACTCCATGAAACTAGCTTCGAACCTACAAATGCTAAGTAACCAGATGTACTTTTTCTATCATCCTTAGCTCTTGCCCAATCTGAATCTCAATAGATTTTGATATCCAAATATGAAGAATAAGGATAGAATATACCTTCGTTGATTGTACTTTTGAGATACTTAAGTACTGTCTTAGCCACATCCATGTGTGGTCTTCTCGGTGAGTGCATGAACTGACTAAGAACTCCCACACTATATGAGATGTCTACCCTTGTATGAGTAACATATATCAAGCTACCTACCAAGCTTTGATATTCTTTTAGGTCTTCAATTTTATCACCTTCATAAACACTAAGTTTATGATTCATCTCCAAAGGTGTACCTACAGGTTTAGTGTTCTCCATTTCAAACTTGAGAAGAAGAGCTTGAATGTATCTTCTTTGAGTCAAATACATTCCTTCATCTGTGTATATCACCTGCATACCTAGGAAATATGTGAGCTCACCTAGGTCACTAATTTTGAACTCCTCTTGCATGTGTGTCTTGATCCTTTGAATGCCATTTAGATCATCACCAGTCACAATAATATCATCTACATATACACATAGATAGATAACCTCATTGTGATCCCTTTTGATGAATAGAGAAGGATCTAAGGTGCTAGCTTTGAACCCTTGATGTTGAAGATATGTAACCAACCTGTAATTCCAAGCTCTAGCAGCTTGTTTCAATGCATACACTGCGTTCTTAAGTTTGCAAACATAAGATGGATGATTAGGGTTTTCAAAATGTGGTGGTTGTGACATGTATACCTCTTCACTTATCCAACCATTTAAGAATGCATTTTTCACATCAAGTTGGAGGAGTCTAAAATTCCTTGCAGCAGCTACACTTATCAATGTCCTGATTGTAGTCATCTTTAAAACTGGTGAGAATGTTTCCTCATAGTCTATACCATGAGTTTGTGAGCATCCTTTGGCAACTAATCTTGCCTTGTACCTGCAAACTGATCCATCTGAGTTTCTTTTAACTTTATATACCCATCTACAACCAATTACCTTTTGATTCGGCAATATTGGAACCAAATCTCAAGTGTTCATCTCCTTTAATGCATCTATTTCTTCTTTCATGGCCTTTTCCCAATTAGGGTTTCCCTTTGCCTCTTCATAAGTTGAGGGTTCCTCTGAAATAGAGTTTTTTGCCAAGTATATTGAATGCTTCGTAACAAATGTGGAATCATATCCATACCTTTCTGGTTGTTTCTTCTCTCTTACTGATCTTCTAGGTACTTGTTTGGAGGATTCTCCAACCTCTTGCATCTTTGCTTTGCCTCTTGACTTCCATAGCTTGTAATCCATTTCGCTTTCATCTTGGTCATTGTCTATATCACTTCTTGGATCCTGAACCTATGTATCATGCTTGCTCCCTAATTGATAAGAATCAGAATCAAGATCATATGGTAGTGTTACCTTTTATTTGTCTTCATCATACCAAGACCTGTGTTCTTCAAACACAACATATCTACTTGTAGTGAAGTGCTTGGTTGAAGGATTGTAGAACGTGTAACCCATATGAGTTGAATCATATCCAATAAACACTGCTTTTGTTGCCCTTTCATCTAGCTTACCTCTTATTTGTGATGGTACATGAACATAAGCTAAACAACAAAAAACCTTGCAATGTCCAAGACCAGGTTTTCTTCCATGCCATGCTTCATAAGGAGTCATACCTTGAAGTGATTTGGATGGTTGTCTATTGACAAGGTACACAACAGTTCAAATAGCTTCTACAAATAGATAATATGGCAACTTCTTCTCTTCAAGCATTGTTCTAGCTGATCCAACCAGTGTCTTGTTTCTCCTCTCTACAATTCCATTTAGTTGAGGAGAGTACCTAGTAGTCACTTCCCTTTTGATTCCTTTGTCCTACAAGAACTCATCAAACTCTTTGGAGAAGTATTCTCCCCCTCCATCAGATCTGAGCTTCTTTAGTGATCTACCTGTATGATTCTCCACATGTGCAAGATACTTCTTGAAGAAATCAAACACTTCATTCTTACTCTTGATAAAGTATAGAACAATCCATCTACTATGGTCGTCAATAAATGAGACATAATACCTTGATCCTGCCAATGAAGGTTCTTGACTTGGTCCCCATACATTTGTATGTACTAAGTCCAATAAGTTGTTGTGGATGTAGCCTTTGTGGTTGAATGGTTGTCTTTGTGCCTTCCCAATCTGACACGCATCACACCTGTTGATCATATGTTGCTTTGATATGTTCGGCAGTCCTAGAACACTTTGATCCCTGCATATATCCTTCAAGGTTCTTTCATTCACACGAGCAAGTCTCTTATGCCACACTTCAAGCTCACTTAGGGTTTGAGACCAAAAGTTGAATAGAGCTATATTCCTGGTTTCTCCTACTTCAAAAGTAAAGAGCCTACCATGCTTCTCACCTCAGGCTATCTTTTTGAAGCCTTGACATGGATCTTCCGCAAAAGCTCCATGTTGGGTGAACCTAACTTGCAAGCCTTTTTCAACTATTTGGCCTACACTTATTAGGTTTTTAGTGATAGTGGGTACATCTTGGTCAACAATTCTCCATCATTGAGGGAAAGCCGTCACCCATCTTGGTCTAGCTCTAATACCACTGAAAGAACTTGGAGAAGCTTGTAGAAGGTAGAAAAATGCGGTTCAAAGCGACGAATTTTGGTCGAACCAACCGGCACAAGGCCAGCCCTTGAGCTTATGGAGAATCAAATAGACCTTATAAGCATGGGATAAGTGCAAAGAAACACACTATGTACTTTGGAGCATCAAGGAGAATGAGTGGATACAAAGATATATCTTTCTACCTTTACATGTGTAAAGTTCAAGGCTTTTACAATGGTAAATGAACCATCAAAAATCTCTCAAAAAATACAATAAATTAGCATAAGAAAAAGAACTCTCCAACGGATATTCTTCTAACGTGATAGCCTTCGATGTAGATCAAATCCACCTCAAGCATAGTGTAAGCTTGATGTTCCAATGCATTCTCTAGTAATACATTTAGTATTGTGTGTTGTGCTCCAAGCTTCTTCTCCTTGCTTGTGTTGTTCGCGTGCTTCCGCAGACATTTATCTCCAACAATATCTTGGTGCCTCTTAAGCTTCTTATCAAGGTTGATCTCTACCCTGTCTCCTCAATTTCATTCATCAAATGCATTCTAAGGCTTCTACATGTGCTTCTTCTTGAACTCGTTTTTCCTCTTCCTTAAGTTTCTTGGCAGTGTTGAGTTGGTTTAGCATTTCCTCGATGAGAGGATCTTGATATAATTGGCTCTACATCCACTAATGTAACTAGGTAGAATTTCGACTTCTAGAGTTGTTGATTGGACAACTCCACTTGTTGATATTATATTTATAATGATGGGTCCATAACCACGCTTATCCAGCTTCTATGCATGATGCTTCAATGTGTACACTAAGACTAAATCTCTTGCTTCTAGGCCCTTATACTTCACATGCGCATCAAAGTCTGCCTTTTTTCTTTTCTTGGCTGTGTATATTCCTTCAGCTGCTCTTAGTCTTGTTTCACCTAATTGTTCAAGATCAAAGATTAAAGAAGAGATTTCATGGCCGGTCCATTGATGCTCGTATCCCACTTAACATAGGGATCAAGAAATCTAGTGGCAATATTGCATTTTGGCCAAATACCATCTAAAAGGATGCGGCATTGAGTACCATTTTATAAATGACTCGATATGCCCAAACAACATGATGTAGCTATTTGTACCAATCAAAGCATTTATTATTGACCAGTTTTGTCAATACATTACATAGGATTTCATTTGTGCTCTTGGCTTGGTAGTTAGCTTGTGGATGATAGGGGGTAGACTTCTTATGTATCGCCAAGATTTCTTGGAGAAGGTTTTCAATGAATTCATTCAAGAAGTGCATACCTCTATTACTTACTAACTCTATTGGTAACCCGTATCTGGTGAACACATTCTCAAATAAGAACTTAGCCATTGTTTGAGAATCGTTCTTTGTCATGATTTTACTTCTACTTGATTTTCCTTCTACCCATTTGGCTAGATAGTTAGTGGCAACAATAATGTATTCAACATGTGGACTCTTAGCTGTGGGATTAATAGGACCTACAAAGTCTATTCCCCACTTGGAGAATGCCTGTCCTCCTATCATGGGTCATAATGGCATCTCTTCTTTATGTATCGGATATTGAGTTCATTCACAAGTGTGACACCTGTCACGAGGAAGGAGATAAGGAAGAGAGCTCACACACACACTCTCACTCTCAAGGAGAAGCACACACATAGATTGAGGCAAGGAAGAATGATATTCTTCTTCTTTTTCTATTACATAAAAACGAATGTACAAGAATGACCTAAAAACAAGAATACAACCAGTGCAATATATAAAGATCAGTACATAAGGAAAAACCTAATGTCCGCGAATGAGTGAGCTGGCAAGGAACAAATGTGCCATCACTCTCGGTAGATAAATCTAATAAAGCTCAATGAAGTATCCCTGACATATACCGGCATGACCACTATACATGTTAGAGAAATAAAAAACTGGTACGTGTCATCTTGGATCATCACATGTTGAACTTGATATCTCAACACTCCTTCTCAAGCTCAACGCCATATCCTGTAATCCAAGCATCTCCCAAAACTTCTTCAACTTCTCAGTGCCAAGTGCTTTGGTGAAAATATCAGCAACCTGCTCATCTGTTCTCACATAAACAAGATCAATATCACACGCTAATACCTTCTCTCTGATGAAGTGATAATGTACCTCGATATGCTTTGTTCTAGCATGGAAAACAGGGTTCCGTGCTAACTGTATGCTGCTAATATTATCACAATAGATAGTGATAGGCTTTTGCAATTCCACACCTAAATCTGCAAGTAACATCTCCAGCCATGATGCCTCACATGCTGCCATTGGAGTACCTCTATACTCAGCCTCTGTACTCGACAAAGCAATAGCGGGTTGCTTCTTGCTCCTCCATGTAATAACTGCACTCCCAAGTGAGAATAGAAAAACACTAGTGGATCTTCTATCTAGAATGCTATGAGCCCAATTTGCATCGGTGTATCCATAAACCTGCAAATCTACACCAGCCTCATAAAAAAATGCATAATCCAAAGTAGCACTCACATAACGTAGAGTGCACCTCAGAGCATCCAAATGTGGCTTCCTGGGAACCTGCATAAATTGACTTTCAAGTCCAAGAGTATAACTTAAATCAGGACTTCTAATTGTGAGATATATAAGACTTCCCACAATTTTCCTATACATAGTAGCATTTTCCAATGCTTCACGGGATGTAATGTCCAACTTTAAATTCTGATCTAATGGCATAGAAATTGGCTTACAATCAGCCATACCATACTTTTGCAGCATAGTCAAGGCATATTGCCTTTGCGACATCCATATACCTGTTTCTATATGTATAAACTCAATGCCCAAGAAATAGCGCAACACACCAAGATCTTTCATGTCAAATTCTTGCATAAGAAGTTGATTTACCTCTTTGATGCTTCCTTCATTATCACCACCTACAATCAGGTCATCAACATAAATAGCCATAATAGTGATGCCATCATCAGCCTTCCTTGCATATAGTGAGTGATCTGCATCACACATAGAAAACCCAATGCTGGTTAAGTAATCAGCAATCCTCACATGCCATGCACGAGGGGCTTGCTTCAGCCCATACAAAGCCTTTTGTAACCTGCAAACATATTCTAGATGCTTTGAATCTTCATATCCTTGTGGCTGGTCCATATATACTTCTTCTTGTAACTCACCATGTAGGAAAGCATTCTTCACATCCATCTGATGCAAAGTCCATCCTTTTGCTATAGCTAATTCAACAAGTGTTTTGATAGTAGACATTTTAGCTACATGGTTGAATGTTTCCTCATAATCAATGCCATATGTCTATGCATATCCTTTAGCTACCAATCGTGCTTTATACCTGCTTATGATACCATCAGCATTATGCTTTACCTTGTTAACCCATTTGCAGCCTATGGGTTTCTTTCCTTGTGGAAATGGAACCAGCTTCCATGTATCATTTCCATAAAGTGCAGCCATCTCCTCATCCATAGCTTTTTTCCAATCTGCAATTCCAATTGCATCTTCAAAGCAAGAAGGTTCAACATCTTGTATTACCTTTGTCATGTAGGCACAATGACGAGCCATGTAACTATCATATGTCAATCGTTGCACTGAATTCTGCATCCTCCCAGATCTTCTTGGTCCTAGGTCACTTCTCCTTGTATCATCTGCATGTGCCCTTCTTACTCCTGGAGTCTTCACAGAGGGAAATCCAAGTTCCTCATCAAGACTCTTTTCTGAACCGCTTGCATCTCCATCAACGTCTTCAAAACCTGCACATGTTTTATGACCAGCAGAAAGCTTTTCTTTACCTTTCTTGCATGTATTTGATGAATTTTCTGGACTGAAATTTCCACGTAATCTTGCACTCCATGGATTTGAGTTGGAACTATTGCTTGGTGATGCATCTGGTCCACTCAAAACCTGAGATTCTGCACTTGCTTTTTCAACATTTTCTTTGTCATTTGGTTCAAGACTAAGTCATTCTTTGGCATCTTCATAGAAGCTTGACATTTCATCAAATACCACATCTCTGCTCACCTTTACCTGTTGTGTGAGTGGGTTATAACATTTATATCCCTTTTACTCAAGGGAGTATCCAATGAAGACACACTTTTCTGCTTTTGGATCAAGCTTCGTCCTCAATTCATCTCTGGGACATGTACATATGCAATACAACAAAAAACCTTCAGATGTAATAAGTTTGGCTTTTTACCTGTAAACTTCTCTTCAGGTGTAACTTGATGTACAGTAGCAGTCGGAGTTCTGTTCATGATGTATACAACATTATGCATAGCTTCTGCCCAATAACAATGAGGCATATTCTTCTGAGCCATCAAGGCTCTTGCTATTTCTGTAATATGTCTATTTTTGCATTCAGCAACACCATTCTGTTGTGGTGTGTACTTGCATGAAAACTGACACCAAATTCCATGATTTTTTAGAAAACTGCTAAACTCATTTGACATGTATTCACCTCCTCCATCAGATCTTAATGTCTAAATGTACTTCCCTGTTTGCTTTTCCACCATAACTTTAAAATTCTGGAAGTGAGTGAACACCTCGCTCTTCTCTTTCATGAAATATACCCATACTTTGCATGTATGGTCATCAATGAAAGTAACATAAAACCTGCAACCGCCCATAGATGTGGTCTTTGTTGGACCCCAAACATCTGTATGTACTACTTCTACTACATTCTCACTAACATGCTTGTCATGTGGAAATGATGCTCTTGACTGTTTACCAAATTGACATGCTACACATACCTTTTGCATTTTTGCAACTTTGAAATTTGGTAGTCCATGGACAATCTCCTTTGACTGCATCAACTTCAGCCTTTGCAAGTTTGCATGTCCAATCCGTTTGTGCCACATCTCTATATCTGCAATAACTCCTACACCTTTTGCAAACATGGCTGCATTCATTTTAGGAATCTTCACATTTAAGGTGAACATCCTACCCACTTTGTTTCCTTTGGAAACCAATCGTCCATCCTGCTTGTACTCTTCTACATATAATCCATCACACATTGCACTTGACTTGTAATCCCTAGTCAACCATTTGTCCAACAGAAACCAGATTCTTTGTTATATTTGCAACATGCAGCACATCAGCAAGATGCTTTACCTTTCCGTCCTCCATAGAAAATGCGATGTTTCCTATATGCTCAATAGGATGCGATGTATCATCACCTGTTTCAACATATCTAGGAATTGGCATTTTTCTGCAAACTACTAAACCATTCTGCATGACTGGTCATGTGATTTGAAGCACCTGAATCAACATACCAGACGTTATCATTCGATTTTGAAATATCAGCAGACATTGTATTCATCGTGTGATGTTAAACCATGAACATCTTCTCAGAATCATCTGCACTTGTGGATGCATAGTTGTTTTGCTGCCTTCTATTATTTTGATTCTTCAACCTGCAATCACGTTCAAAGTGTCCATGTTTACCACAATTCCAGCATCCTTTACTATCATTACCTGAATCATGTCTTTGGAAATTTCTGTGACCTCTTTGGCTCCCCCAGCCTCGAAATTGTCCTCTTCCTCCTGCATTATTTTGTTGTTGACCTTGGTCTTGGTTATTGTTTCCTCTTCCACTTCCGAAGCCTCTACCTCTGCCTCTTCCTCTGCGAGAGTAGAATCTCGCTGCGTACTCTTGACCGTTGCCTTCTCCACGAGCTCTCTATAGCCACGTTGGCTCTGATACCATGTCACGAAGAAGGAGATAAGGAAGAGAGCTCACACACACACACTCTCACTCTCAAGGAGAAGCACACACACAGATTGAGGCAAGGAAGAATGATCTTCTTCTTCTTCTTCTATTACATAAAAAAGAATGTACAAGAATGACCTAAAAACAAGAATACAACCAATGCAATATATAAAGATCAATACATAAGGAAAACCCTAATGTCCACGAATCCTAATGTCCACGAATGAGTGAGCTGGCAAGGAGCAAATGTGCCATCACGCTCGGTAGATAAATCTAATAAAGCTCAATGAAATATCCCTGACATATACCGACGTGACCACTATACATGTCAGAGAAACGAAAAAGTGGTACGTGTCATCTTGGATCATCACATGTTGAGCTTGATATCGCAACAACACCATAGGTATGTGCATCCACGTGAAGGGTTGGCCACCAAAGATGTATGAATAGAATTTCCTTGATGATGTAGTCTGATCCAAAATGCCCTCCTACTACACCTTGGTGGGTAGTTTCTAAGATCTTAAGATATTCACTCTCATGGACACATAGTCTTATGTATCCGTCTCTTCCACACTTGTATAAACTATCTCCAATGTGAGCATAGTCTAGTGCTTCTTCTTTGAAGCTCTTTCCTCTAGCCAATGTCATCTCTTGAGGAAATGTTTTCATCCTAAAAAAGGATACTAAAGGTTTGCTCCAATATAGCACTAAAGAATCTTGATATAGTGTAGCATGTTCCATTAGTGGTCTAATACTACATATTGGGCATTCCTTACACATCCTATGTACATCTGCTTCCATTGTTGGCCAATGCACTCCTAGTCTTCGTAGCATTTGTAGGGTTTGATGTTTGGAGTGATGTTGGTGTATTGCACCTACATGTGCTATTTGCAACCATTTTGCATGCTCATCTTGTTCTACAAAACAAGTCAGTATTCCTTGACTAGTCTGCCTATACACACTATTGGAACATCAAGCTTACACTATGCTTGAGGTGGATTTGATCTACATCAAAGGCTATCGCGTGGAAAGAATATCCATTGGAGAGTTCTTTTATTTATGCTCACTTATTGTACTTTTTTAAAAATATTTTTCATGGACCTTTTACCATTGTAAAAGCTTTGAGCTTTACACATGTAAAAGTAGAAAGATAGAGCTCAAATCCCACGAATTTTCTGGTGTTTGAGTTGCGTTCAATCAAGCAATCAATCAGCTAAAAGTAGATCAAACTAGATCTTCACTTTTCCTAGATTGTAGGAAAGTGAATTGATTCCCTCCAACAACCATTCCCACCTTCATTTGAATTCAAAATCCACTTGTCAAAGTTGTGGAACACTCCTAGAGTCTATATAAAGACTTGAAATCACTTGTACAATACATGGAAGCAATATACATACACTTGTGATCATCATTGTGTTGCTCCTTCAATTTTTTGCATCATCATCTTCGCCAACAATAATCTTGAAGAGGTTACATCTCTCTCTCTAGAGCTCCAAATTGAGTGGAAATGTGGCTCATTGGAAAGATATTAGTGCCTAGTTTATGCCTGTAAATATGCATAGCATTTGGTTTAGTAGATTGGGAGAAATCTCAGTTTTTCTGTCTCGCGGTCAATCTCTACGTATTCCTAAAAAATAGGAGGTACCACTGTTGAGTGTCTGATTCATTCCTATAGCAAATTTTGCGCATTCCTTATACTTTTGTGCATTATATACAATCAACCCTATGTGTATCACTCCCATAAAAGTATTTTTTCTAATCCTAATCACGTTGGTCGCGATGAGCATTTGAAGTTCATGGTCTCTTCCATAGATAGTAAGTTTTTTGAGCTAGTCGACGTGCGAACCTATCTGTTTTTGTATCGACTTCTTCTGCTTGACATTCCAAAGTACATAATGCATTTCCTTGCACTTATCGCATGCCTATAAGATCTATTTGAGTCTCCATAAGCTCAAGGGCTGGTCTTGTGCCGGTTGGCTGGACCAAACTTCATCGCTTTGAAACGCACTTTCTATCTTCTACAAGATTCTCCGAGTTCTTTCAGTGGTATCAGAGCTAGATCAAGATGGGCAATGGCTTTCCCTCAATGAACGAGAAGCTTGATCGACACAACTATGCGGCTTGGAAAATCAGAATGGAGGCCTATTTGCAAGGTAGAAATCTTTATGGAATTGTAGCCGGTGATGAAGCTATGCCCATTTCAAGATCCAAAGGAGGACATACACAAGAGGAGATAGATAATCTCACACTTTGGTGCGCAAGGGATGCTCAAGCAAGGTCATACATACTAAACTCTATCTCTCACTTTCTATTACCACATGTTAGAGGATGCAAGACATCTCAAGAGACTTGGGATGCCCTCGAGACTTTCTTTTCTACTAGTACCAATGCAAGAAAGAATCATCTTTGGAACCAGTTCAACCAAATGAAGAAGACACCTAAACAAAGTATCATAGAGTTTATTACCAAGGTCAAGGAGGTTGCGGATCAGTTAGCATCCATTGGAGAGCTGATTGAAGAAGAGGCTATCATGAGGAAAATTCTCAACGGCATTCCAAGTGATAAGCAATGGCAATCTTTCACTACGGCATATGATATCATCATGGATGTGCAAACTCCAGACTTCAACATCTTTCTTGGACAACTCTTCAATCAAGAGGCCAAAAATAGCATAAAATAAGGTAACTCCTATCATGGTAACTCAAACAGTGCTCTATATGCAGATAAGAAGGATAAGAAGCAGAAAGGCAAGAAGAAGGAAGAAGATGAAGAAGAGACTTCCCAAGCCAACTTTGCAAGCAAGAGCAAGTGGAAAGGGAAGAAGAAAGGACCAAAGAAAGACAAAGCCAAAAGGTTAGAATGTTCAACCTTGTGGCATTTGTGATAAGACCAACCACACTACTCAGAATTGCTGGTTCAATGGGAAGACCCAAAAAGGAAGTGGAAGAGGTGGATATGGAAGCAATAGAGGTAGAGGTGGACACAATTTCAACAATAATAATAGAAGCTATTGCTGGAGATCTTTTAATATCCAAATGTTCAACTTATCTTGACTTAAGAACTTCTCTATATCAAGAATAAATCAAACTTTACACAAACTTCAAAATATCTTTCACATATATTAAGAAATACTTCTCTGTATGAAGTTTTCTTCATCTTCAAGAGTCTGCTTCAGAAATAGACTTCAATCTCCTTATATTACTTCGATTTAATCATTCAAATGATACTCACATGTCCATGCTACGTTTGTGCAACTATATTGAGCATTATTTCTTCAAAAGAACTACTAAATTTCTAATTTGATCACTTAGATCAAACTTGTGCCAGAGACTGTCTTCCAAAAATGATGACTTCGATATGGTCAACTTCTTAAGTTGATTTCTCTCAGAATCTAACCCGTTTTTTTGAATGCTTTTGAACAAAGTTTCCTTATCTTCTAACTTAGAGATTGAATGCTCAAACATAAAAAACTTTACACTGAGCACTGAGATCCAAGCAAATTTTTTAACACAAAAATGCGCAATACTGAGAACTTCACTTGCAAGCTTCTGCTTATAAATGTTCCTACTTGTCATACGCATTATCTGAAGAGAATTAGATCATCAAACTTTGATCATAGCTTGATTAGCTTCTGAATTAGACGTGTACAAAAGATTTCTTGATTCACATAATTAGGCTGAGAGACTTCTAGAAAATACGAGTCGCTTACTCTCAAGAAAACTCTCTACACATCTATCTCTTGAATACACTGAAAAACTATTGGTTATTCCTCATCTATTCTTCTTCATTCTCTCTTAATACAACTATACATGAGCTTATATATATATGTGGATATAAACTCGTCACTCTGTCAAGTGATTTTTAAGTATTTCCAAAACTATTGTACATAAATGTGCAGAACATTTGTCTCTGATTCTTCCATTGACTCCATACATTTGATCTTGAATATTTTCTTCAGTCCTAAGCTTCATGTAATCATCCATTGATGATTGTCTCACTCCAACAGCTCCCCCTCAATTATCAATTGTGATTACCTGCACCTTTCTTATACCTGCCATCTCTTTAAACCTTTGCGACTTTGGTCCATCTATACTTTTTGTCAGCATATCTGCCACTTGCTCTTTGTCAGTGTATACATGACTTCAATTTCTTTTTCAAGCACCTTTTCTCTCAAAAAAATGATACTAAATCTCTATGTGTTTAGTCCTAGCATGAAACACAGGGTTAACTGCCAAATATAGTGAACTCATGTTGTCTCCAAATATAATTGGAACACTCTCATCAATTCCTAGACTTTTTAATAAAGTCTTCAACCAAACTACTTCCTTTGCAACTTCCACCATTCCTTTGTATTCAGCCTCTGTGGATGACAGTGCAACTGTATGTTGCTTCTTTGAACACCAAGAAACTAATTTATCTCCAATATAATAGAGATACCCATGAGTAGATCTTCTATCATCTGAATCACCTACCCAATCTGCATCACTAAACACTTTGATTCTTGTATCAGAAGTAAATCCATAATACAAACCTTCACTTAGGGTTCCTTTGATATATTTGAGTACCCTTTGAGCTGCAATCCAATGAGTCTTCTTTGGACAATGCATAAATTGTGATAATACACCTATTGCATATGATAGATCTGGCCTTGTCAAGGTAGCATAGATTAAACTACCTACCAAACTCTGATATTTCTTCATGTCATTAAACTCTTCACCTCCATACCTGCTCAATTTATGATTTAGCTGAAATGGTGGGACTGAAGGCTTGCAATCCTCCATATTGAACTTGACCAGAAGATTCTTCAAGTATCTCTCTTGTGTAACATATACTCCATGTTGAGTATATACAATCTGCATTCCTAAGAAATAAGATAAGTTTCCCAAATTACTTATCTTAAATTCATTTTCCATATGCTTCTTTAACTCCTTGATTCCTTGAATATATGTACCTGTGACAGTGATATCATCAACATAAATACACACATAGATGTACCTATCTTCATTTGCCTTCACTAACAAATTACTATCCGCCTTTGAAGCTTGATATCCAAGTTCATTCAAGAACTTGATCAATCTGTAATTCCATGCTCTTGGAGCTTGTTTTAGACCATACAGAGCTCTCTTAACCTTACACACATAATCTCATCCAATTGAATCCATGAAGCCTTCTGGTTGCTCCATGTACACTTCATCTGCAATGTATCCATTCAAAAATGCATTCTTCACATCCGATTGTGATAACTTCCATCCTTTACAAGCAACAATAGCAATCAATGATCTAATTGTTGACATCTTAGCAACAAGACCAAATGTTTCATCATAATCGACCCCATAAGTTTGGGCATAACCTTTAACCACAAGTCTAGCCTTGTATCTAGACACTTTACCATCTTCAAACCTTTTTGTTTTATACACCCACTTACATCCAATGACCTTCTGATTCTTTGGTCTAGGCACCAACTCCCATGTCTCATTCTCAAGTAGAGCATCATACTCTTCTTGCATTGCCTTCTCCCAATTCTGTTTACCTTTAGCTTCTTCATATGTAGATGGATCTTCATTTGCCTTCACAACATAAGCATAGTCTTTGGTTGTCAAGAAAGAAGTATCATAACTATACCTGATAGGTTGTTTTCTTTCTCTTGATGATCTTCTAATCTATGCACTTCTTGAAGTTTCTCCTTCATTTTGTTCTGAATCAAACCTTGGTCCGTCTTCATAATTATCCTGCATTTCATTTCTACAATCATCATTATTAATGTCTTCTTCATATACCTTCATCTTTGATTTTCTTTTCCTTTTGATTTCTTCAAGATCTGTACACACATTGTTTGATCCTGTAAACCATGTGCTTTGCTCATCAAATGTAACATCTCTTGAAACAAGAAATTTTTTTGTGGATGGATTCCACAACGTGTATCCCATTTGTTTATCATCATACCCAATGGACATATATTTCTCTGCTTTAGGTTCTAGCTTATGTCTCAATTGAGATGGAACATAAGCATATGCCAGACATCCAAATATTTTACAGTGATCAAGAGTAGGTTTCTTACCCCACCATGCTTCATAAGCAGTTCTTCCCTCCAATGCTTTGCAAGGCAACCTATTCACAAGATAAGTTGCAGTATTAATTGCTTCTGCCCACATATAATTAGGACACCCTTTTTCCTTCATCATTGATCTAGCAAACTCTACAAGAGTTCTATTTCTTCTTTCTGCAACTCCATTTTGTTGTGGAGAGTACTTGCAAGTCACTTCTCTTTAATACCTACATTCCACATATAATCATCAAATTCTTTAGAAAAATACTCTCCCCTTCCATCTGATCTCAATCTCTTGAGCTTTTGTCCTGTAATTCTTTCTGCATATGCATGATAGTGTTTAAATGTCTCAAACACTTCGGATTTATCCTTGATCACATATAGAGTAATCCATCTGGTTGAATCATCATCAAATAGCACATAATACCTTGATCCATTTATGCTATAGTCCTTTGAAGGACCCCACACATCTGTGAGAACCAATTCAAGCATATTTGAATACCTATATCCTTGCTTATTATATGATTTCTTGTGAGCTTTACCTAGTTGACATGCTTCACATTTGTATACCATATGTTGACCTTTAATATTTGGTAGACCAAGCACTACACCATTCTTTCTCATTTATTTAATTTCCCTTTCATTAAAATGTCCTAACCTCTTGTGCCATAGATTCAATTCAGACATCTTTTGATTTTCATAAGTAAACAATGCATGTCCCACATTACCTTGGACTTTAAGAGTAAACAACCTTCCTTCCTTTTTACCTGCAATGATGCTTCTATATCCTTGACTTGGATCTTCAATATAAACACCATCATTTGTAAATCTAACTTCATATCCCTTCTCAACAATTTTCCCTACACTTATTAAATTTTTAGGGATTGTTGGAACATAAAGTACCTTGCTTAGGAGTGTACTTCCAATCCTTGTCTTCACTGATCCAATGCTTTCAACTTTGTGTTTGGTATTGTCTCCTGTTTGAATTGTATGTCCATTCACTTTAGCTTCCATATCAGTCATTAAAGAAATATTACCACTCAAATGATTATTGCATCTTGAGTCAATATAAAACACCATTTGATCTTCATTAATTACTTCATGAGTTGCATTCAGAATAAGAGTCAAGTCTTCCTTCTGATCTGAAGCATAATTGTAATGTGTGTTGTTATAAGATTGAGATTGAAAGCTTCTTCTTACCACACCAAGATTCATAAGGTGTAACTCCATGTACTCCTGAGGTGGGACACCTATTCATAATGTATATGGCTGTATTTGTTGCATCAGCCCAATAAGAGTTAGGAACATTCATTTCATTTAACAAAGATCTAGCCACTTCTGCTATGTATCTATTCTTCCTTTCTGCCACCCCATTTTGTTGAGGTGTATACTTGAAAGTGAATTGCCTTTTGATGCCATGGTCATGTAGAAAATATGAAAATTCATTTGAAAAATACTCTCCCCCTCCATCCGATATGAGAGTCTTTATATACTTCCTTGTTTCCTTCTCCACTAGGTTTTTGAACCTCTTGAAGTGGTAAAACACCTTTGACTCTTACTTCATGCAATACATCCAAACAAACCTTGAATGATCATCTATAAATGTGACAAAATATCTATTACGTCCAATGGATGGCTCCCCTGTATGTCCCCATACATTTGTGTGTATGAGATTCAACACTTCATTGCTCACATGTGCTCCCTTCTTGAATGGCAATCTGCTTTGTTTTCCTAATTGACAAGCATGGCACAAATGTTGCATATTCTGAGATGTAAGATCAGGGAGACCACTCACCAAGCCCTTCCTTTACATGTCCTTCATCCTTTGTAAGTTTATGTGCCCAATTCTTTTATGCCATAAGTTGATTTCTACAATCTGTTTATTTCCAATTGACAAGTAGACAGTGTGAGGGGTTGATGGCTTTACCTCCATGGTGAAGAGTCTTCCTTGCTTCTTTCCTTTTGCTATGAGCTTGTACTCCTACATGGGGTCTTCAACAAAACATCATTGCTCATTGAACCTCACCCCATAACCTCTTTCAACCATTTGACCTACCGAAACCAAGTTCTTTGTGATGGTTGGCACATGCAACACATCCTTCAACACCTTGGAGCTTCGAGATCCATTCAATGCAACATCTCCCACATGTGTACTCTTGTGCTCAGTGTCATCCACTATCTCTACATGTCCTTGAGTGATGGGTGAATGTAAATTAAAGAAAACATCTTTATTGCAACTCATATGGTTGCTACAACCACTATCAATGTACCATGTAAAATCTGAATTGAATCTTGTTTCCTTTTGTATCCTTGATTGCCTCCTCCTTTGGACCATCAATCTCTTGCATAATGGCCCGGTTTTCCACAATTGTAGCATTCTCCATTGGATGCTTCTCTTCCATGTGATCTTCCTCCTCTTCCTCTACTCCTTCCTCTTCCTCTTGATCCATAGCTTTGGTTGGAGCCTTCTTGGTTGCTTGAGCTTGAGCTTGACCTTCCTCTCCCTTTGCTTTGGGAGTTTTGTCCACCTCTTTTGCCTTTGCCTCTACCTGCATAGAAAACTTGGGCTTGGTTGCCCTTTGATAGTGAACCTCCTTGGTTCATCTCCTCGGTCACCATCAATGTGACTATTTGATCAAATTCTGATAGGGAATCCCTCACATAAACTGATGTGGTGAATGCTTTCCACCTTTCATCCTCTCTCAAGCCATTGAGAGTGTGTGCAACAAGATCATCATCTTCGATTGGGCTCCCAATTGAGCCTAAAGCATCTGCAAGTTCCATAACCTTCAAAATGTACTCATTTATGTTAGTACTTGGTGATTTCCTAAGATTATTCAGCTCATTCTTGAGCTGAATCTTCCTTGCCTTGGTTTATGAAGAGTACAATCTCTCCAAGGTCTCCCAAACCTTCTTGGATGTGTCCAAGTCTTGTATATGCCCTATCATGCTATTGCTTATGTGTTGAGATAGAATGATATGACTCTCCTATCCCTTTCTATCCATTCATTAAGTGCCTTGACCTGCCCTTGAAGTGGTGGATCATGTACATGAGGCATTGGCTCTGTGCCGCTCACTAATCCCCATAATCCTTTGCCCATAAGGTAGTTGCTAACTCTAAATTTCCATGGTTGATAATTGCCTTTCTCTAAATTCTCTATTTGTGCATTATACTCAGCCATATTGAGCTCTAAGATGCTCCTCTAGCTTCTCCTCAAGTGTTTGTATGCCTTAGAAGGTGTGGATATTACCTTTTGATAGCTTCTCCCTTGCTAACCTTCGACTAGTTGAGATCTCGATCGACGTAGCCCCCTTTTGATGTCTTCTTCCTTTGATGAGTCCTCCTTGTGCTTCCACGAGCTGTCTTGATCCCTTCAAGTATTCAATATGATGCCATTGATGTCTCCAAGCCTCCAAAATGGCTCTGATACCACTAATGGGGGATGATTCTAACACCCCAATGCAAAAATGGAAGATGGCTGCCCTCCACTAGGCCCACAAGCAATGATATATGCTCACTGTTCTGAACTTTTCTCTACACCAGAATTATAATGAAAGTTTTCAAAATTGTATTAGACTATAAGAGCTACCCAAAAAGCTTTAAATCATCCCAAATGGATATCCCATCTGGGAGAACCACCCTCTGCAAAATAGGCTACCTGTTTGCAAGACACTCTGCCTATGTGCAGAGATATACCTTCACAAGTTGGAAATTTCTCACAACTCGCTCAGTCAAATAACTTGAAACTTTGGCAAAGTTCAGGGCACAACATGAGAGACAAAATGAAGCTTGAAATCAATGAAAATGAATACAATGAGAGAGCAAACAATGCTCTGCAATCTGGTACAATCAGATTTGGAAAAGCCTAACTACACTTCTAGATAGAGCAGAGCAAAATCATGAGAAAATGAGGTAAGCAAGCAAGGGGGCTGCTTTCTAGAGTTTATGACTTCACTAAACTAAATGGGAAACTTGTGGAATGCATACAACGCAAGAAAAAAAGGTGGGATGATGCTTATATAGACTTTTACATTTCCTATAATCTAGCTAACCACCCACCAATCAATTTAGGTGCACTTTTTGGTGGCTGATTTGATGAGATTTGAATTTGATTGAGTTTGGTGGAGCTTCTAACTTTATTCCATGACTTTAGGTCCTCCTTTTTTATTGGTCCACTTACAAAACTCGTGGTTGAGCCTTTTTGCATGATTGAGACTTGATTTTCAACAATTATCAACCATGGAAATTTAGAGTTAGCAACTACCTCATGGGCAAAGGATTGTGGGGATTAGTGAGTGGCACGGAGCCAATGGCTCATGTACATGATCCACCACTTCAAGGGAAGGTCAAGGCACTAAATGAATTGATATAAATGGATAGGAGAGTCATATTCATTCTATCCCAACACATAAGCAATAGCATGATAGAGCTTATACAAGACTTGGACACATCCAAGAAGGTTTGGGAGACCTTGGAGAGATTATACTCTTCATCAACCAAAGCAAGGAAGATTCAGCTCAAGAATGAGCTAAATAATCTTAGGAAAGCACCAAGTACTAACACAAATGAGTAAATTTTGAAGGTTAAAGAGCTTGCATATGCCCTAGGCTCAATTGGGAGCCCAATGGAAGATGACGATCTTGTTGCTCACACTCTCAATGGCTTGAGAGAGGATGAAAGGTGGAAAGCATTCACCACATCATTTTATGTGAGGGATTCCCTACCAGAATTTGATCAATTAATCACATTGGTGGTGACCGAGGAGATGAACGCAGGAGCTTCACAATCAAAGGGCAACCAAGCCCAAGTTTTCTATGCAGCCAGAGGCAAATGCAAAAGAGGTGCACAAAACTCCCAAGGTAGAGGAGATGAAGGTCAAACTCAAGCTCAAGCAACCAAGAAGGCTCCAAACAAAGCTATGGATCAAGAGGAAGAGCAAGGAGTAGAGGAAGAGGAGGAAGATCACATGGAAGAGGAGCATCCAATGGAGAATGCTACAACTGTGGAAAACTCAGCCATTATGCAAGAGATTGTTGGTCCAAAGGAGGAGGCAATCAAGGATACAAAAGGAACCAAGGTAATTATGCTAGTACTTCAACAAATTCAGAAAATGAGAACTTTCTTATGATGTATGGGTCAAGTGAAAGAGTAAATTTAGATCATCACCCAAGGACATGTAGAGACATGGGATGACACTGAGCACAAGATTACACATGTGGGAGATGTTGCATTGAATGGATCTCAAAGCTCCAAGGTGTTGAAGGATGTGTTGCAAGTGCCAACCATCACAAAGAGCTTGGTTTCAGTAGGTCAAATGGTTGAAAGAGGTTATGAGATGAGGTTTAATTATCAAGGATGTTTTGTTGAAGATCCCATGTAGGACTACAAGCTCATAATGAAAGAAGCAAGGAAGACTCTTCACCATGGAGGTAAAGCCATCAACCCCTCACACTGTCTACTTGTCAATTGAAAATAAGCAAATTCCAGAAATCGACTTATGGCATAAAAGAACTGGACACATAAACTTACAAAGGATGAAGGACATGCAAAGGAAGGGCTTGGTGAGTGGTCTACCTGATCCTACATCTCAGAATATGCAACATTTTTTCCATGCTTGTCAATTAGGGAAACACACTAGATTGCCATTCAAGAAGGGAGCACATGTGAGCAATGAAGTGTTGAATCTCATACACACAGATGTATGGGGGCCTACAAGGGAGTCATCCATTGGAGGTAATAGATATTTTGTCATATTTATAGATGATCATTCAAGGTTTATTTGGATGTATTTCATGAAGTTAAAGTTAGAGGTGTTTTACCACTTCAAGAGGTTCAAAAACCTAGTGGAGAAGGAAACAAGGAAGTATATAAAGAATCTCAGATTGGATGGAGGGGGAGAGTATTTTTCAAATGAATTTTCATATTTTTTACATTATCATGGCATCAAAAGACAATTCACTTGCAAGTATAGACCTCAACAAAATAAGGTGGCAAAGAAGAAGAATAGATACACAACAAAAGTGGCTAGAGCATTGTTAAATGAAATGAATGTCCCTAACTCTCATTGGGCTGATACAAAAAATACAGCCATATGCATTATGAATAGGTGTCCAACCTTAGGAGTACATGGAGTTACACCTTATGAATCTTGGTGTAGTAAGAAACCCAACCTTTCACATCTCAAAGTATTTGGTTGTGTGTGTTATGTTCACATACCTCAAGAATTGAGACACAAGTTAGACCACAAATTAAACATAAACTTGAACCAAAGGCAAAAAAATAAGTGTTCATTGGTTATGATTAAAAGCAGATGGATTATAGGTTGTGGAATCCTCGAATCAAACAATTTCTTATTTCTAGAGATGTTACATTTGATGAACAGAAAAGTTGGTATGTAGGTCAGATTCATACAATTGAAGAATTTGAAGAAGAGGAAAGAAGATGTGAGAAAGGAAAATCAAGTGTGTAGGTGAATGGAGATGAAGAGTGTATGCAAATAAGTAGAACTAGAAGTGGATTAACAAGAAGAAATGAAGAAGCCCTACATTTGATGAAGAGGTGTATCTAGACACACATGAAGAATGTGAACCAAGGAGGTCAAGTAGGACAAGAAGGCAACCACAAAGGTATTCTTATGATACTTCTTACATAACTCAGAAGAACTATGCATATATGGTCAAAGATGATGAAGAGTCTCAAAAACTATGATGAAGCAAAAGGTAAGAAGCAATGAAGGAAGAATTCAATGCACTAAGAAAAAGACTTGGGAACTTGTTTCTAAACCAAATGGTAAGAAGGTAATTCAAAATAAATGGTTTTATAAAGTGAAGAAGCTTGTAGATGGAAGTATAGCTAGATACAAAGCTAGACTGGTGGTGAAAGGTTATGCCCAAACTTATCGCATAGATTATGATGATACATCCAGTCCTGTAGCTAAGATGTCAACTATAAGGAAAATCATTGCTATTGCTAGCTTCCTTACATAATGGTAATGCACCTCAATATGCTTGGTCCTTGCATGATACATGAGATTGTTAGCAAGATGTAGGATTTACATATTATGTCCATAAATTGGAATTGGTCCAAGTTGTATACCGAGAACTTTGAAGAGCTTCTTAAGCCACATTGCTTCACATGTAGTGAGGGCTAAAGCTCTATATTCGACCTCTATTGAACTCAATCCAAATGAAATTGCTTTGTGCCTAGCATGAATACATAGCTAGAAGTTGACCTTCTATCATCAACACTCCCTACCCAATCTGCATCACTCCATGCTCTTACTTTAATTTCTTCATCATACATGTATAGAAATCCATAATTAGCTATACTCCTCACATACCTTACCACTCTCTTTGCATGATTGAGATGTGTATGTGTGGTTGCATGCATGAACTGAGATAGAACTCCAACTATGTAGCATAGGTCAGGTCTTGTGAGAGTAGCGTAGATCAATGATCTGACAATGCTCTTATATAGTGTAAGGGCTTCTAGCTTCTTACCATCTTCCTTGCCTAACTTGACATTTGAATACATAGGTTGAGCTATTGGTTTGCAATCTGTCATGCAAAACCTAAACAACACATCTAGAAAACACTTCTTTTGAGAGAGATAGATACCTTCTTTCCCATAGATCACCTCAATACAAAGAAAATACTTTAGCACACCTAAATTTGTGATTTCAAAATCTCTTCCATAGTCCTTATGCCCCCATCATCATCATCATCTGTCATAAGAAGATCATCCACATATATGGATATCAAACATATCTTGTGATTTGTCTTCTTCACATACAAGGATGGATCTGCATCACTTGGAGAGAAACCACATCTCTTCAAGAAGTCCACTAGCCTCTGATTCCAAGCCCATGGGGCTTGCTTTAGGCCATACAAGGCCTTCTTCAACCTGCAAACATAGGTAGGATGCTGTGGATCTACATATCCTTGAGGTTGTTCCATGAACACCTCTTCTTGTGACTCACCATTCAAGAAGTCATTCTTTATGTCCATCCGGCACATAGGCCAGCTCCTTGCTACACGTAGGGCTATGAGAGCTCTAATGGTAGCCTTGTTTGCCACATGGCTAAAAGTCTCCTCATAATCCACCCCTTGTGCCTGTGTGAAGCCTTTAGCTACTAGTATAGCCTTGTACTTTGCCAAGCTGTCATCTGCATTCCTCTTGGTCTTGTACACCGACCTGTTTTGGACTGACTTCAGCCTTCCTTCTTGGGTACTAGTTCCCAATTGTTGTTCTCCTTGAAAGATTTGAAATCTTCATACATAGCCTTCCTCCATACTTTGAAGTAGCGGATGATCCTTCATAATCACAAGTGTAAGAGTGATCATATGAGTGTACCTTAGATGTATAAGCCTTTGGTCTATTGATTCTAATTGGCTCTTAAGGTTGAATCTGCACATCAAAGTCTACATACTCCCCTTGATCCTCTTCATCTAACTTTGCCTTGCACTTGTCTCCATACCATGACCTTGACTCATCAAACACATCTCTTGACACATATAGCTTCTTTGGGAGAGGTTTGTAGCACATGTAGTCTTTTTGCTAATTTCAATAGCCAATGAACACACATTTTGCATTTTGGTGCCCTTGCCAGGGAACAAACTTAAACAAGGTGCCTTCGTGATGGTTATAGCTCTGGAGTGAAGGAATCGTACTTGTAGAGGTGATTTACTACAATGGCAAGGAGTCAGGCACTTCAGCACTTGTTACTTCACATCCTGAGGTGTTTGTAATGATTTTTTAGGTTTAGGGTTAGGAGTGAGGAAGAGAGGGAAGAGTTAGGGCTAGGTTAGAGAGAGGAGTGGAGTAGGAGGAAGTTGGAAACATCAAGAAAGATCCCAAAAATTTGCCAAAATTAGTGTAGAGTAGGCTTCAGGCATCACAAAACTATAAAAACCAAAAAAAAAAGTTCATTTGACATTAGTGTAGGAACTGGTATCGTGTGCGAAGAAGCGATCAGTATCGTCAGCTTGGTATCGCGCAAAGTGAGCTAAAGAGAGGAGTTGGGAGCATACACTTGGGTTGAGGCATATTTGAAGGTAAGCCACACAAGCTCTTGATAGCAAAATCAATTCATGACCACCACCACATGTGATTTGAATCATTTCCGATAAGGTAGGGTAGGACAGAGAGTTTTGGGAGATTTTATGAGAGAGACAGAGGGTCAAGAGTAAGGAGGGGATAAAACTAAACACATTTGCATAAAAAATTTTGAGTTTAGAGCAATTTTGGTTGAAATATCACGATCGGTTGAGTTTTCGTATCACGATACCAAAATTCTCTAGTATCGTGATACTCGCCTGGTATCATATCGCGACATATCACTTGAAGTATCACGATACCATTTTGGTATTGCATCTTCAAGTTGGTATCACGATCGCAATCAGTTGATGGTATCGTATCGCGGTCCACTTGGTATCGTATCATCCCAGTCACAGTATCGTATCGTCGGCTGAGCGGCATCGTATCGCGCGTACCGTTGGTATCGTATTGCCAATTCAGTATAGTATCATCACTTGCACTGGTATCGTATCATGAGAACTTCAGTATCGTATCGTGTAAAGTGCTAGTATCATATCATGAATATTTTGGTATTGTATCGTGAGGAATCTGGTATCGTATCATGTATTATTCGAGTATCGTATCGTCCACTAATATAGTATCGTATCATCACATGCAGAGGTATCATATCGTGTGAATTTGTGGTATCGTATTGCCGAAAGTTTTTGGTATCGTATCGTGCTAAGACCAGTATCATATCGTTAGAGTGGTATCGCCCAGAGTGGTATCACCCAGAACCTATCAAGCCATTTGAGGGAAAAATTAGAGGTAATTGAGGAGCCAATTGTGGGGAGTAGGAAACCAACATAGGCCCGGTGGATGAACTTGAGATCAAGGCATGTGCTAAGTAGCCGGAGGAGTGTCATTTCATCGGTGGGAAGCGCTACCCAGGCAAGTCATCACTCTATCTATACTGACACCTCTAGTGACTTAAAGGAAGAGATACCTATGGCCTCAGAAGACATGCAAGGTTTTGGCCGAAGGGAAAACTTCATGTCAACAATAGAGGGGGAATACCGCACCTCTTTGCAATATATGTCCACTAATCCCCAAGGGATCCCCATCTACCTGGACGGCTTAAATAGGTCAGTAGCCAGGATGGTGAATTCCACTAAATCAGCAATAGTGCCCATACTGTTGGAGCAAGTCTATGACAAGCCTAAGTATTGGCTTGAGTCCCACAAAGTCATAGAAAAAGCCTTAAAATGAAGACTATGTAAAGTTCACTTGTGAACTACCTCTTGTAACTTTTGAAGAGTTTACTTAATGTAAAAGTAAGAGAATCTTAAGTGGTTGAGTCCACTTGATCAAGAATGGAAAGAGGAGCCACGAATTTGTGATTTGTGGTAGGTAGAGAATCAAATCAATCATTGATTGATTGGAGAGTGATTGAGGAAAGTTAGCCTCCCAAACTCAACTATAAATAGATGGCAGTTTTAGTCGTGGTTAGAGAGACCTATGTGAAGACCTCCAAGAGCTGAGCTTTATGCCATATCAAGGTGTGATTACAAGGCACACATATGTATCAGTAAGTCATTGTATTGTACAAGCAATATACTTTCATTTTCATGATTATTTGAGTTCATCTTTCCATGTTCTTGTGATGTGTACTACTCACTGCCATTACTTCAGTTTTTCTCAGTCAGCTTGCAGAGATTGTTTCTCTGCACTTGGTTCATCATTTTCAGTGATTTAACTTGATAAAGTTAGCTCTATAAGGCTACTATATGCTCACAAATTTTCATGTCATTTGGATGTTGGAATCTTCAGTTATGTTCATTTGAAGTCAACAGGGTATGTTCGTCTTCACTTCTCTGTCAGGTACCCGACTTTTTCAGTCATCTTGTCAGAGTCATTTCTCAGTGTTTACTCATCCAAATTCAGTGATTTTAAGCTTGTTGGATTCAGCTTACTGTCTAGTATAAGCATACAAATTTTCATGATCATTGGATTCTTAAATCTTGAGTTATGTTAATGTTTCTACTCACTGGTCTATTTCTGTAGCAGCCCGTGAAAATCGGGATGATGTCATCACTTGTTAAAAGTCATTCTCAGTGTGTGGTTTGTTATTTTTGATGAGATTACTCTCTAAAGTTAGCTCTTTAAGCTACCTAGCCTTTCCCAAGAGGAATTAATCTAATTGCTGCTGTGCTCAGAGAATTATGTAAAACACTGGACAGGTGTATTAACCAAGAATAGCAAGTTTTCACCTCTGAGCTAACTCCAACTTATCTGTTTTGATCTATCTTTTTGAGAGTGATCTTCCAAGGTACATAGGGTGTCTAATACATCCATTGGCAAGCTAAAAGGGCCCACCATCTACTCCTGGAGTTCATTTGGCTAGTGTAGAGCAAAGATTTTGCAACACCTCTTCATCTTCAACACATACCTATCCATCTCTTCACAGTGGTATCAGAGCAAGGTTGGACAACATGGCAGATGGATTTCCTTCATCAATTGACAAATTGGACAGAGGTAACTACTCAGCTTGGTCATTAAGAATGGAAGCTTATCTCCAAGGTAGAAGTTTATATGGTTATGTGGCTGGAGATGAAGTTATGCCAAGTTTCAGGAACAAAAGTCAACCAACACAAGAAGAGCAAGAAAGATTGAGCACATGGTGCTCCAAGGATGCACTTGCAAGGTCTTATCTCCTCAACTCTATCTCAGATTTTTTGTTGCCTCACATTAGAAGTTGTAAGACATCTCAGGAAGTGTGGGATGCACTTGAAGCTTTCTTTGCTTCAAGTACTAATGCTAGGAAGCATCAACTATGGCTGGATTTCACAACTCTCAAGAAGGCTCCCAAACAAAATGTGACTGATTTTGTCACAAAGCTCAAGGACATAGCAGATCAGTTGGGAAGCATTGGAGAGGTAATAGATGAAGAGCAAATTGTAAGGCAGGTCATCAATGGCTTGAAGGCAGATGACAAGTGGGAAGCATTCACCACAGCTATGGATTTGTACATGGACATGCATGTACCTGATTTCAACACACTCATTGGACAATTACTTACTCAAGAGGCAAAGCTTATCAAAAATGGAGAAAGCTCTAAAGGTAATCAATCTTCAGCTTTATACACGGATAAAAGCAAGTCTAAAGATAACAAAGGAAAGGCAAAGAAAGTGGATGATGAAGCAGGTACATATCAAGCTAACTATGCAGGTAGAGGAAGACATGGCAGAGGTAGAGGAAGAGGAGGTAGACAAGGCAGGGGGAGATCCCAAGACTCCAACTCATGTTCTATTTGTGGATTAACTAATCATACAACTGAAAATTGCTTTAGGAATTCCAGGAATCAAAGAGGCAGAGGATACAATAGAGGAAGTTATGGCTACTCAAGAGGAAGGTTCAACAACTACCATGGCAACTACAACAACTACAATCATTCAAACTATCAAGGAGGCTACAAAGGAAGGAGAGACTACAATAACTACACAGAAGACTCAAACAAAGAGGATTCATTATTGATCATGAACATGGCTATGCCACAAGGTAAATCTGATGAGCATATTTTCTACATAGATTCAGGTTGTTCAAATCATGTGGCAGGAAATGTGGCACTCCTATCAGATTTAGAAGATCCAAGGAATAAGCATGAGGTACAAACAGGAGATGATACAAAACATCCTGTGGAGAAAATAGGCAATGTCAAAGCACCTGATGGAAACATCAACCTACTCAGTAAGGTACTCTATGTCCCTACCATAACAAAGAATTTGATAAGTGTTGGGCAGATAGTAGAGAAAGGGTTGCAAGTCAGGTTCACAAAAGCAGGAGCATTTGTTGAAGATCCAAGTCAAGGATTCAGAAGAATTGCAAAAGGTGAAAAGACAGGTAGATTGTTCACATTTGAATTATAGGACACTAGAAACATTGCTCTCTTTAATTATGGTAGTCAGACACTCACAGAATTGGAAGTATGGCACAAAAGGTTAGCACATATTGGTGAAAGGTCATTAAAGCAAATCTGCAGGGACCAAAGTGTACTTGGACTTCCTAATTTGTCAAAACAACATATGATTTATAAGTGCAGTGCATGTCAATTTGGAAAGTCTCACAGGTTACCATTCATGAAGAAAGGTTATATGCATGGAGATCTCTTGGAGTTGGTTCATACAGATGTATGGGGACCAAGCAAGGAAGCTTCAATATCAGGATCAAGGTATTATGTTTCCTTTATTGATGATTGCAGCAGATGGACTATCCTATTCTTTATGAAACACAAAGATGAAGTTTTTTCATGTTTCAAAAGATATTTGGCTCTTGTGGAGAATCAAACAGGTAAATCACTAAAAAGGCTAAGGTCAGATGGAGGGGGAGAATACTTCTCCCATGAGTTTGATTCTTTTCTTCAAGAAAGAGGAATCAAAAGAGAGGTAACTACAAGGTACACTCCTGAGCAAAATGGAGTGGCAGAAAGGAGGAATAGGACAATTGTTGAAGCTGCAAGGTCTATGTTAAATGAAAAGCATTTACCTAATTACTTATGGGCTGAGGCTGTATCTACAGCCACTTACTTGATTAATAGGTTGCCTTCAAAATCCCTTGATGGGATGACTCCATATGAGGCTTGGAATGGAAGAAGACCAAGTTTAGATCATTGTAAAATTTTTGGATGTATTGCTTTTGCTCATGTTCCTTCACAGGTTAGAGGCAAGATGGATCCAAAAGCAGAAAGGTGTGTATTTATTGGATATGACAACAATCAAAAGGGCTACAGGTTATACAACCCTACCAACAAAGGATTCTTGGTAAGCAGAGATGTAGTTTTTGATGAGAACAATTCATGGTATGAAGATTCATGCAGGAAGGTCAATTTACCATATGATCTTGAAGAAGATTTTCCAAAGCTTGGTAGAGAACAATCAAAGATTGAAGAACAAGACACCTCAGAGGATGATGAAGAATGTCAGATGGAAAAGATCAAAGCATGGAAGTCTAAAGGTAAAGCAAAATTGCAGGAACTTGGACATGAGGCAGAATCATCAAATCATGGCCTAAGAAGATCTATGAGGGAAAAGAAAAAACCAGAAAGGTATGGGTTTGACACCTCATTAGTAACTAAACATTCTATCTACATAGCACAGGACATAAACCAAGAGGAGCCATCATCATTTGAAGAGGCCAAAGCAAAAACAGAATGGAAGCATGCAATGAAGGAAGAGATTGAAGCACTTGAGGAAAACAACACTTGGGATTTGGTGCCCAAGACTTCATCCATGAAGGTAATAGGCTCAAGATGGGTCTATAAACTCAAGAAAAATTCTGATGGTTCAATTAACAGGTATAAGGCAAGGCTTGTGGCAAAAGGCTTTGCACAAACTCAGGGAATTGATTATGAGGAGACTTTCTCTCCTGTGGCAAAGATGCCTACTATTAGGGTTTTGCTTAGTATTGCCTCTTCCAAGAATTGGAAGATACTTCAACTAGATGTAAAGAATGCATTTTTGAATGGTTGGATAACAGAAGAGGTATATATGGCACAACCACCTGGTTTTGAGAATCAAGTTTATCCTGATTATGTGTGTAAACTTAACAAAGCATTGTATGGTCTCAAGCAAGCTCCAAGAGCTTGGAATTTCAGGCTTGTTTCATTCTTGCAGGACAAAGGCTTTCAACCAAGCAAAGCAGATCCTTCACTCTTTATTAAAAAGAGTAATTCCGAGGTCATCTACCTATGTGTATATGTAGATGATATTATATTTACAGGAAATGATGCAGATGGTATGAAGAAGATCAAAGATCAGATGAGAGAAGAGTTCAAGATAAGTGATTTGGGTTCACTTACCTACTTCCTAGGTTTGGAAGTTGTCTACAAAGATCATGGTTTGTTTCTCACTCAAAGAAAGTACATTAAGGACATGTTGGCAAAATTCAAGATGCAAGATTGTAAGATTGCAGGTACTCCAATGGAGGTTAATCACAAATTGAGCTCACATGAAGGTGAACTCATAGAGGACATCACATCATATCAAAGTCTAGTGGGTAGTCTCAACTATGCCACATTGACAAGAGTAGATATATGTTACAGTGTGAGTGTGCTAAGCCAATTTATGCACACACCAAGGAAACCACATATGGATGCTGCCAAAAGGATTCTCAAGTATCTCAAAGGAACCATAAATGAAGGACTTTATTATCCTTATGTATCTGATTTAGGTTTGAAGCTATTTTCTGATGCAGATTGGGCTGGCTCCAAGGAAGATAGAAGGAGCACTTCAGGTTATCTTACCTTTGCAGGTTCAAAGCTTATTTCATGGTCATCCAAGAAGCAACCCACAGTTGCTCTCTCTTCTACTGAAGCTGAATATAGAGGTCTTGCTATAGCTACACAAGAAGCTATGTGGATGAAGACATTATTCAAAGATCTTGGATTGGAGTTTGGAACTCCAACTATTTTTGGTGACAATATGAGTTCTATTCATTTGGCTGCTAATCCTATTTTTCATGCAAGGACTAAACATATTGAAGTTCATTATCACTATGTACGAGAGAAGGTTCTAAGCAAAGAGATTCAAATATCATATGTGTCCACTCATCAACAATGTGCAGATATTCTAACCAAAGCATTGGATGGTACAAAGCTTTGCAAATTCAAGGCTATGATTGGTTTGCAGGTAATCTTGGAAGATTGAAGACCTCAAGCATACTTGGCTTGAGGGGGAGCTGTTGGAGCAAGTCTATGACAAGCCTAAGTATTGGCTTGAGTCCCACAAAGTCATAGAAAAAGCCTTAAAATGAAGACTATGTAAAGTTCACTTGTGAACTACCTCTTGTAACTTTTGAAGAGTTTACTTAATGTAAAAGTAAGAGAATCTTAAGTGGTTGAGTCCACTTGATCAAGAATGGAAAGAGGAGCCACGAATTTGTGATTTGTGGTAGGTAGAGAATCAAATCAATCATTGATTGATTGGAGAGTGATTGAGGGAAGTTAGCCTCCCAAACTCAACTATAAATAGATGGCAGTTTTAGTCGTGGTTAGAGAGACCTATGTGAAGACCTCCAAGAGCTGAGCTTTATGCCATATCAAGGTGTGATTACAAGGCACACATATGTATCAGTAAGTCATTGTATTGTACAAGCAATATACTTTCATTTTCATGATTATTTGAGTTCATCTTTCCATGTTCTTGTGATGTGTACTACTCACTGCCATTACTTCAGTTTTTCTCAGTCAGCTTGCAGAGATTGTTTCTCTGCACTTGGTTCATCATTTTCAGTGATTTAACTTGGTAAAGTTAGCTCTATAAGGCTACTATATGCTCACAAATTTTCATGTCATTTGGATGTTGGAATCTTCAGTTATGTTCATTTGAAGTCAACAGGGTATGTTCATCTTCACTTCTCTGTCAGGTACCCGACTTTTTCAGTCATCTTGTCAGAGTCATTTCTCAGTGTTTACTCATCCAAATTCAGTGATTTTAAGCTTGTTGGATTCAGCTTACTGTCTAGTATAAGCATACAAATTTTCATGATCATTGGATTCTTAAATCTTGAGTTATGTTAATTTGTCTACTCACTGGTCTATTTCTGTAGCAGCCCGTGAAAATCGGGATGATGTCATCACTTGTTAAAAGTCATTCTCAGTGTGTGGTTTGTTATTTTTGATGAGATTACTCTCTAAAGTTAGCTCTTTAAGCTACCTAGCCTTTCCCAAGAGGAATTAATCTAATTGCTGCTGTGCTCAGAGAATTATGTAAAACACTGGACAGGTGTATTAACCAAGAATAGCAAGTTTTCACCTCTGAGCTAACTCCAACTTATCTGTTTTGATCTATCTTTTTGAGAGTGATCTTCCAAGGTACATAGGGTGTCTAATACATCCATTGGCAAGCTAAAAGGGCCCACCATCTACTCCTGGAGTTCATTTGGCTAGTGTAGAGCAAAGATTTTGCAACACCTCTTCATCTTCAACACATACTGTAGCTCAGTGATGAGTAGCACCTCCTTTAATGTCAATCCGGGGAGACATGAGGATGGTATGAAGACCTCGAGCAAGTGACGGCACAAGTGCGTGAGTGAGAAGCACACTAACATGCACACACATACACACACACGCGCACACACGGCAAGAACAAAGAGAGTAAGACAATGGAATCACTTCTATTGCAACAAAGTTCTCATACAAGCTCAAAACTAAAAGAAGCCCCCTCAAAATGAGCTCTCTAGCTCTATTTATAGTTTTTGACTAGCTTTGGCCCTGTCCAGACCTAGTGTCCGGCCTAGTTAAAAATTAGGTTCTAGGGCTTATTTGAGGGCCCCAACGAGATCTAAAGATTATGAAAATTGACAGGCAACTACTTCTAAGGCTCCCCAAGCTCGAGGACTCCTCGGCTTGTACAAAATGGAGCTACCAAAAAGGTGAAATGATATTTACAAGGGTTTGTAGTGATGAGAATCACTTTAAAATGCTGTGAGGGTTTTGGAAAAAATGAAGGGTTGCCTCAGTGCTAGATCTGCATGTGTGTCCGTACTTGCTTCTTCCCGTATACTGTCAACACTCTCCCCCCCCTAGGGTCTGTCGCCTCTGACAGACCTCTTTTCCACAGTTTGATCAATGTATTTCTGCAGGAGGTCGGTTGCCAATTCTTGTTCTTTGATTCTTAAACTTCTGACCAGGTCTCGTTGCAAAGCCTCCCAATCAACTATACCAGGCATGTCAGGTTGTGGCATCGTGTAAAGCTCGGAATGCATTGTTTGCTCGCATGCGAAGAGATGGAGTAAATGCGTAGGCCGTGGTGTGAATACCTCTGAATGTGCCTCCCAAAACCCTGTGGTGAACATATCGTCGAATGTTTGCTTGTAGCAGGCAGGGAGATATCTTATGCGTGCATGCCATGCGTAAGCCACTCGTATGCTCGGGGTTGTGCTCATATCATATAGCAGGTCGTAGTTACCATTAATAAACCCGGGAATAGGAGGTTGAATACGGCATACATTGCGAAAAGTTTTGAGTACGACCTGCATCATATCGAAGATCTTGAGCATCATCTGGGCAGCCACATCTGGCATAGGGTGGAGGCGTGGTATCCAATGTCTGATGGTTGCAATCATGTATGACACTGTGGGAGTACCGGTTGGGGGGGCGATCGCGGGGTAATTGAGCCATTCTTTACAGTTTGCGTTATTCTGAACCTTGATGGCAAAAGCTTTCCATGATCTGCGTCTTTGCACTGGCCCAAAACACGGATTGTACTTCAAATGCATGGGGGCATGATCCCATGTTCGAAGCATTTCTGGATAAGTTTCGAGTAACTTCTGCCTCCACGTTGGTTGGAATATGGCCCCTTTTCGTGCCGCTTCTGGTATATCTTCTGGTTCGAACTGTGTGGCAAATGTTGGGCACTTGTTGGTGACCCTTTTGATTTCTGCATTGTAGTCAGCCAACAATACAAAATAGGGCTTGTATTGTAATTCTGAGCTAGTGATAAGGCGTCTAGGGGCAATGTGCCTGAAGTATTCTGAGTGAAGGATGGTGTCCTCAATGGCCTTCATTGCCAGCATCTGAGTGGATATCCGTTCCTGATGAGTTTGCCCCATTTCCTCTACCTGTTTCATCCATGCCGATGGGGGTTCCTCATAGGTATCTTGACCTTCTTCTGTTACGCGTCCTCCTGGGAATGGTTGAGGCTCGTAGGTGTCGTCGAATGCTTCCTCCACTGGAATAGTAACTGCTTCTTCTTCTAACGGTTGCTCTGGTGGGGAAGGAGGTTGTTTGTACTGCATCAACTTCAATTTTAATTCTGCGACCTGTTGCCGTAACTCCAGTACGTCGTTGGTCGTTGAGTGTTCAGGTTCGGTTGAAGTAGCAGCGTTGGTCAGTTCTTTAGGTTCCTGTCGGTGTGGTGTAGACTCTTGGGGTCTCTGTAGGTCCTTCAGCTGGTCGGCAAGAAGATCATGTGCTTCTAAAAGATTGGCATAAGTTTCCAAGATCTGTTGGATGCTTTCTGAGGGAACAGCTTGAAATTTAGCCGGGTCTATGGGTGCTCCCGGGGTGTTCTCCATGGCAGCCTCGAGGTTCTCTTGGTTTTGTTGTTGAAGCCGTCTGTTCTCTTCTTGCGCTGCCGCCAGATGTCGTCGTAGCAAAGCCATGTTTCGTTGAAGCCTTGCATTGCGGCCCATTTGATCTCGCAGCTGTTCCTCCATGGCTTTGCTCTCTTCTATATGCCTCGCTGCAAGTTGCGCATTTGCATGTTCGAGGGCAGATATCTTGCTTTGTGACTCCGTGTGGCTGGACTCCAAAGCATTGACACGCTCTTGGAGTGTTGCTGAGAGGGTGCAAAGTTCTTTGTTATTTTCTTCCAATAATGTATATTCCTGCTTAAGCTGAGTGGCAGCTTCGAGCATGGTGTCGAGTGCAAGACTAAATGAGGTGGATGCGGGGGTAAGGGTGGAAGATGCAGGGGGTTGGGAAGTGGGAATGGGAAAAGTGGATGTTGTGCCTACCGTGTGTGGAAGTGGTGATGTGAGTGTAATAACCTGTGATGGTGTTGTGAGAACAGTGGTGGTGGGTGATCCAGCGGATGGTGAGATGTCCATGGGATCGGACATGAGAGAGTGTGATTCGTGAAATGTGAACACCGGGACGGTGGGTGGTGTGATAGTGGTGGCCGTGAATGTGGGAAAGTGAATTTGGGGGAGGGACTTTTTGTTATGTTCATCAACCTGTTGAAGAATGTTTACAAGTTGGGTCCAGAAGGAGGGTTGGGTGATTAGTGTGGTGCCCGGGGCAGTTACAAGGGATGGGGTAGGTAGAGTTTGGGAGGGAGGAAATGGAGGGTGGAGGGTAAAGATATGGAAAGAGTCTGACTAGTGACAGATGGTTGTCCAAAGGCATGGGGGAAGGAAGGGTGACCTAATTGGGGTTCAAAAATCTGAGTGACAGAGATGGATGAGGGTGAAGGAAGGAAAGTGGACACGGGGGTGTGTACAATGGTCTCACTATAGGAGGAGAATGGTTGTGTAGAAAGACACGTGGAGAGAGGCTCTGAGGGTGGGATAGGAGAAGATGGGGGGGATGGTGCATGCGTAATGTCCTCCGGTTCATCATTGGGCCTAGGGCTAATCATGTGAACATCTTCTGATGTGGACGTAGCTAACGCGGTAGATACTTCCATCTGAATCATCTTTCCTTGTCGCGGCCGTGTATCAATTCTTCTTTGATCATAAGCAGGGTTCTCTTGATAGACCAAGGTTCTCATTGCTTCACTGATGCCACAGGTGTCCGCCAAAAGATTTAGCGATTCTACAAACTGGGGGTCGATATGCTCTGAGTGTAACATCTGGTTTACTAGGGCCCTATTTGCTTCTTCTGACATTTTATGGCGTCGTTGTACCTGCTTGATTGTTTGGTATAGCCGTTTGAGCTGTGCCGTATATGCAGGGGCTTCGTCTTCACTCTCTTCCGGGTTATCTCTTGGTGCCTTCTCCTGAGCTTGTGTGCTTAGTCTTTGAGGAAGTTGTGCCACTCCTATCTCCTGTACACTGCTTGTCTCGCCTCTTGCTTGTTCTCTTTGGGTTGATGCCCCCGGATCGACATTGTCAGGACAACCTTCACTGTCTGATAGATGAGCCGTCTGCAGAAATGTTTCAAAATCAAAATTTGGGTCCTCGGTGAAGGTGGCCATCGCTGCAAATTCCGCATCGGTAGGTAGCGGAGGGGCAGAAGGAGTGGGCTGTACCACCTCTCTTGGTTGAGACTCCTGGAGATGGATTATGATAGGTGCCACCTGGGCTTCCTCTCTAGTGGAGACTTCGGCGGTGGCTTCTGGAGGGATCATGACCTGTGAAAGGGATCCACGCATTCTTTTTGCAGGCTGACTCCCTGACTTTCGCCCTTTGAACAGCTCCAGGTGTGCATATTTGAGGGCTCGAGCAACTGGCACATCATATGCCAGACATCTGTAGATGATTCTCGTCAACGCACAACACCCATGTAAAGTGGGCTTCCTCACCCCCCGCTTGCCTGCCTCATACACCTGATCTAAGATCCATATCGGCATCTTGATGGGCAAGCTTCCGGTCTCTGCTAAATACAACCCGTACCATATCTTCTTGTGAGGCTGAGTGAAACGGTCCTGAGCGGGAAATGCGAAGTGCTGGAGGCACATCCGCAGAGGTATGGCGATGTTGGGGGTGAGGGCGCACATTTCTTTGAGCTTCTTGACTCTATTGCTTTTCATTGATTCTGGTATCAAAGGGTCGCGATCCGAAGGCACATGAGTTCCATACATTTGAAGGGCTTCCCTGATTAACGTTACATTTAATTCAAACTTCCTCATCTCCTCCAGATTGGATAAGGAGGGCACCCAGAAAGTGCCAGAATGATCTTTATCCCCGGTAGGTTTCAACGTAGCAATCAAGTAGTAGCACCTGAGGAAGTCAGGTTTAGGTAGAGCTGCACTGAAGTAAGCTTGTAGTCCTGCCTTTTGCCAGATATCCTGAAGTGGAGCTGCATTCTGTAAGGTCTCAAATTCTCTTGAAAAGAATTGGAAGGTCCACCAAACCCCTCCACACTCCATCTTGGACTCCCATATGTGATCTGCGTCTCCCAAATCCCCTGGCATTTCATTGAACCAATGGGAGTGCCCTTTTACTCTTTCGGTTAGTCCACTGGGTGGATCTGGAATAGGAATCCTTCGCACATTCAAGAATTCTTCAGGCCTAGCTGTTGGTGGAGCTTCCACTGGCATGGCATCCCAATTGATAGGAGCACCAGATCCTGCCTGAGAGCTTGTGCCTGCCGCTGTTGCCATGAGAGTAGGTTGCTTATCTGTTGGAAGACGAAAGGCACATTAGTGTTGCATAGGAAACAAGATGTAATGGTGTTCCCTTCACAATACTAACATGACAATTCCGGAGGTCAGTGGTTAATGGTGAGGTGTTTATGATATGTGTGAGTGGTGATTAGAGGTCATTGTCGTCCTAGATGCATACTTTGGTGATGCAATGGGCTTGGAATGCTTCTGAGTTAGTGTGGACAGATTTACAGAATAGGGTCAGGGGGTTTAACACACAGTTTAATTCTCCATACTTTGATACAGGAGTCGTAGCTCTTAGAGCTAAGGACAGGTGAAGATTTCGGTCTGAGAGTGTGATGTATTTGGGACCTTGTGGGTACCCATTTCCAGACATTCCTGGGGTTGATGGGAGTGGGGACAGTGAGAGGTGTAGGTATCTTGTCACATTCTGAGTTGTTGGCCAAGAGTGCTTGTGAAAGCTGCTTCATCCTAGTACCTGAAGGTGAAGTAATTTGGGCTTGTAAGCGAGCCTTGGGCACCCATATCTGTCTAGCATTAGGGGTGGCCTTCATTGACCGCTTAGGAACCCAAATAGAAATGGTGTGCCTAGGGGTTATCCAAGGGGGCTTCTTAGCTTTGTTCCTTGATGGTGAGGCTCGTTTCTTGTTTCCTTGAGAATCTGCTATTGGAGCTGTGGGTCTCCCCTCCTTGCGTATCCAGATCTGCTTCACGCCACGAGATGCTCCATATTGTGCGGGTTGGCGCTCCTGCCTCTTGAACAGCGGCCTCCTTCGTATAGAGTGATGTTCGGTCCGTTCGTTTAGAATCTTCTTTGGATCAATTAGGAACTCCTTCTTGGCTCCTGAACCTTCAGTAAGATTGACATTCCTCTGCACCATAGAAGTTTGGACAAGCACAACAGTGTTATCTTCATGTGGATCCCTGGAGGGACCAGGAGTTGGTGCCTGTTCTATTGGTTTGAGTGCTTGATTTTCTAATTCAATCGTGAGACGGCTTTGGCCTACCCACACCTGAAGAAGTCCACTTCTTAGGTTAAGGTTGACTGCATGATCATAGATCCAGTCTTGGCCCAAGACAAGAGGTTCGGTCAAATCCTCGTCTTCACACACTAGCACTTTTGCTGGCATGAGGACCTCTTGTATGTAGAGGGGAAGATTCACCTCTCCCATACAAGGGGTTTCAACACCTCCTAATCCTATCAGATATGCTTCTAGGGGTTTTACCTCCAATTGCAGCTGCTGGCAATAAGAGAGCCGAACTGCACTTGTAGCTGCTCCTGAATCAATTAAAGCCCTCACGCTGGTTGTGCTGTCTCTTTGTCCTATTTCTACGGTCACAAAAGGTCGTCGGTCCACTATCTTATGGGTACGTTCTCCTGAAGCCTCACACATGGCCATGTGATAGCCTGGAGACTCTTGAGTGTCAGTCATAGGCTGGTCCCTTCCTTGTCTCCTCAACTTCATTCGTTTGATACGCTCTAAGGCCTCTGCCTGTGCTTCTTCTCGAATTCGTTTTTCCTCCTCTTTACGTTGCTTGGCAATATTGAGTCGGCTTAGCATCTTTTCCGTGAGGGGTTCCTGATACAGCTTGACTCTGCATCCGCTAATATAGTTTGGGAGGACCTCCCCCTCCAATGTGGCTAGTTGTACTGCTCCACTCGTGGAGATCCTATTAATGATCATAGGTCCGTAGCCTCTCTTTTCTAGCTTTCTTGCATGTTGTTTCAATGTGTAGACTAACACTAGATCTCCTGCCTTCAAGCCCTTATCCTTCACATGGGCATCAAAGTATGCCTTTTGCCGTTTCTTTGCAGCATAGATACCTGCTGCTGCTCGTAGCCTTGTCTCACCTAAATGCTCTAGATCTAAGATCCTAGAGGACAACTCATGTCCATTCCACTCATGCTCTTGTGCTACCCTTAAAGCTGGAATTAGGAAATCTAGTGGTAACACTGCATTCTGTCCGAAGACCATCTGAAATGGGGTGGCATTGAGTACCGTTTTGTAGGCAACTCGGTATGCCCAAACAGCATGGTGAAGTTGTTTGTCCCAATCAGAGCGTTTATTATTGACCAGTTTCGTCAATACGTTACACAGGATCTTATTCGTGCTCTCGGCTTGTCCGTTAGCTTGTGGGTGATAGGGTGCAGACTTTTTATGTACCACCATGAATTCTTGAAGGAGATTTTCAATGACCTCATTCAAGAAGTGTGTACCTCTATCACTAACTAACTCTATTGGTAACCCATATCTAGTGAACACATTTTCGAATAAGAACTTAGCCGTTGTTTGAGCATCATTCTTTGTCGTGGCCTTTACTTCCACCCACTTGGTAAGGTAATCTGTGGCTACAATAATGTATTCTGCATGGGAGTTCCTAGCTGGGGGGTTGATGGGACCTACAAAGTCTATACCCCACTTTGAAAATGCACGTCCTCCCATCATTGGTCTTAATGGCATTTCATCTCTTCTTATCGGATATTGGGTACGTTGGCATGTGTCGCAACTCTTCACATAAGTATGTGCATCCATATGAAGAGTGGGCCACCACAGTCCTGAGAATAGAATAGTCTTAATCACTCTGTCAGGCCCAAAGTGTCCACCTGCAGCACCGCTGTGTGCCGTTTCTAAGACTTTCAAGTAGTCTGATTCATGTACGCACAGTCTTAGGTAACCATCCTTGCCTCTTCGATACAGGTTGTCTCCTACTAAAGCATAGTCTTGAGCCTCTTGCTCCATGCTCCGTTTTCTTGCAAGACTAGCCTGATTGGGCAATGTTCCTGTTCTCATGAACTCGACCAGTGGAGCACTCCAATCTGGGATTAATGACATGTGATAAAGAGTGGCATGCTCCACTGGGGGTCTCTCCTGGCACCCTGGACAGCTCTGGATCCACTCTTGTATTTCTTTGTCCATGCTAGGCCAATACACTCCTAAGCGTTTTAGATTCTGCAAGGTTCGTTGTTTAGAGTAGTGATTCCCTAGCAGTCCCTCATGGGCTTGTTGCAACCAACTAGCATGTTCATCATCCTCGACACAACAAGCTAATACGCCCTCATTATCTTGCTTGTACATACTTCCGGCTAATATTTGATACTTTAGCGATTTTACAATTTCCTCTTTGCTTGTCTTTACATTTTTATTTGCAGGCCCGAAGGTTAGGACTGGTACCAACTTATTTGCCCATTTAGGAACAATTTCTAAATTGAACAGATAAGCATCGGGCAATTCATCAGACACTCCTTGCGGTGGCTCTCCTGAAGTGATGCGAGAAAGATGGTCTGCCCGAAGATGGGTTCTACCTTTCCTGACAACAACTTCAAAGTCGTATTCCATTAGTAAGAGGAACCATCTTACTAAGCGGCCTGTATTGCAAGGTTTATTGACCAAATATAGTAAAGCTTGATGATCAGTGAAAAACTTGAACTTATTGGCTAATAGATAGTGTCTAAACTTCTTCACAGCATATACCATGCCTAAGCCTTCTCTCTCCGTTGTGGTGTAATTTCGTTCAGCTGCATTTAATTGCCTACTAGCATATGCTATCGGCAAATCTAGGTTTCCTTCACCTGTGGGTTGTGTTAGCACACATCCTATTGCATGATTGGAGGCATCTACATGGACATGAAAGGGTTTGCTCCAATCCGGAGTAGTCAATATTGGTGCTGTGCACAAACGTCTCTTCAGTTCGTTGAAGGAAGTCTCGCATTCCTCACTCCACTCAAAATTGGTTAACAGCCCATAGAGAGGTTTAGCTATGATGGCATACATGTGGATAAACCTACGGTAATATCCACAATGGCCCATAAAGGCTTGTACCTCTTTCACATTCCTTGGTCTCGCCAATTCTGCTATTGCTCTTACCTTGTCTTCATCTGTTGATATTCCATTCTTAGAAACAATGTGACCTAAGATCTTACCTTGGCGTACCATAAACACGCACTTCTCTGGATTCAGACACACTCGATAATCTCTACACTTGTTGAAGATTTGCCTGAGCTCAGGGATGTGGTAACTTCTCTCTTGGGAATGAGCGCACAAATCATCCACATATACTTCTAAGCTCTTTCGCAAGAACTCCTTGAAGACATGACACATGAGTCTTTGGAATGTTGCAGGTGCATTGGTGAGCCCAAATGGCATCACACGAAATGCAAAGATTCCCCACTCTGTGGCAAAGGCCGTTTTGTGTTGATCTTCGGGGGCAATGGCTACTTGGTTGTAACCTGAAAATCCATCAAGGAAGCTGTAAACTTCCTTGCCTGCAACACGCTCCAAAAGATGTTCGGTGATTGGAAGTGGGTAACTATCTCTAATCGTAGCGGCATTAACTTTTTTAAGGTTAATGCACACTCGCAATTTCCCGTTCTTCTTGGGCACCACTACAATAGGGGACACCCATTCAGTGTGCTCAATCTCATAGATGAATCCGGCTTCAATCAGCCTGTCAATTTCCTCTTTTATTTTGGCCGCATAATTGTCATTATATGTGTAGGGTTTTTGTTTGGTGGGCTTAGCATCAGCGGTCATCGGAATCGTATGAGAGCAGATCTCTGGATCTACTCCTTTCAAGTCTCTATAATGCCATGCGAACACATCCCTATATTCCCTTAATAGAGCTACAAGCTCTGCTTCTTCTTCTGCACTTAGGTCATCTCCTATGTATGTACATCGCTCTTCGTTCCCTTCAATGGTCACTACAATTTTTTTGGTCTTTTCTTTATTGTCATATGCTTCTCCTATGATGGCCTCTCTCTTAGGCATTCGTACCAAAATCTTCCGGTCTTCCACTTCATATTTCTTGAAATTTTCTGGTACTTCAAACAATGATTCTTCCTCTTCTTGTCTTACTGCTTTTCTTTTCTTTTTCTTTTGACCTCTTTCACTTCCTTTCTTTGAACTTATCGTTTTAATACTTGCAAGAGGTTCTTCTTCTTTTTGGGTTAACACTCCTATGTCTTCTAAGTAGTGTTCCTCTGAGTCAAAGTAAGTATCCATCACAATGGATTCTAGATCATCGTCATTCTTTTCTTCTTCTATGAACTCACTAGGATCACACTCTTCCAACAAGGGCTGACACATGAACACTGAAATATCATAACCCTCCTCATCACAATGGGGTGTCCATTGTTCCTCATTGACTGCAATGTCCATGGTAGCTAAGATTTCTGCCCAACCATGAGGCTCAAATTCCTCATCTGGAAATATCATCGGTGTATAGGCTGGGTCTTTTATTGGTCTATCTCCTGGGGGAGTTCCTTCTTCTCTCGCTTTTAGGCGCTTTTCCTCTTCCTCTGCGACCTTGCACATCCACAAGTGAGTATCTTCATGCAACCAGGATGGTTCAGGTGAACTTCCAGAATGCACGGAGATAGAGTCCTCTTTCGTTTTGTGGATAGGATTCCACTGTAGGGGTGGTACATCTCTGAAGGTGTGATCCTTCAGATTGACCTTGGTGGTGACCCCTAAGTGCTGTAAGTACAAGGAGTTGGTTCCCCAATCCTGTACTATTTGCAATTGTCGTAGGAAGGGTCTTCCTAGGATCATCTCGTAAACATTATTCTTCTCAAAGTCACATATAGCAAACGTATGTTCAAACTCTACACCACAAGTGGCTAGAGTTATCCCTTCAAGCAATCCGAGAGGTCTTTCAAAATGACCATCTGCCATTTGAAGTTTCATTCTCGTTGGTCTCAAGGTGGGTTTGCCCCATCGCTTCCACAGGGAGGTAGTCGCAATCGCAACGCCCGCACCCGAATCCACAATTGCTTTGGTTGTGTAACCTTGATATGTGATCGGAAGATAAGTGTTACCTTCTTCACCTTCGCTCATGTCTCCTATCTTGTCGAGAGGTACTTCGGGTATTTTTTGTTTAGAGCCTACTTTTGGTGCATTGGACTCAAGTTCTGGAACCTGATCCTTCACATGATCCCAGAGCTCCGGTTTTGCCTTGAGGAGTTCCTCTACAGTGAGGTGACATTGAACCTTAGTGTTCTTCACAACATCAGTGTTCCTGGGAATCACTGAGTCTTCATTTCTTACCAATATCGTGGGAGCTCTGATCTGGAGAGATTCAGATTCCCATGGGCCTGTGAAATGAGGCAACTCTTGTAAAGAATTAGATTCAAAATCTAATCTCTCATCCTCTTGTTGCTCTGCTTGATCCCCATAGATAGAGGGAATGTCTTGGGGAAATTGATCACGAAGATCATCAATCTCAGGAATGGGAGGGAAATCACCCTTCTCCTTGGCCCATTTCTCTTCTTGTATTTCCCGCAAGAACTCTGGAGAGTACTGTTGTATTGAAGGAGGTATTCCAGCATCCGTGGGATTAGGGACATAAGCTCCCTTTGGTGGTGAGCTTCCTCTTTCAACAACTGGTTGAGCCTGTGGAGGTAAAGAAACTTGTGATTTGTTTACCAACTGCTCTAATCTTTCTAGTAAGCCTTGGAAATGCAAATCTGGCTTGACAGAGGTTGTCTGATTGAACTTTTGACTAGTCTCAAGTATAGCTTGAGCTTGCTCTACCATTTTCATGCACATTTTCATCCGTTCAATCTCTAAGTCTGCTCTAGGGTAACTCTTGTCTAGGTTTGCAGCTGTTGGCCCTTCTTGAAGTCGAGCCTGGTAGGCTTTGAACATCATGTCCAAGCCTTCAGGAGTGGGGTCAGCTAATACTGATCCTACTCGGGGTGGTGGGTGGGTTTCGTGAGGGGTATTAGAGGGCGGAGAAAGGGAGGGTGATGGGGATGGTAGTGGTGGAAGTGTGTGGGAGTGCGGTTGAGATGTGATCTCTGTGATTTTTGCCTTGGTTTCTCTCACGCTTTCTTCAAGTTCGTTTATCTTTTTTGCCCATTGTCTCTTCATTCTTTCACGACTATCCTTCCAGGTGCTAGTCCTCTTTTTGGGTATGCTCTCTGTTTCACTCACCTCGGGGCTCTTTTCCTGAACAACATCTTGGTGTCGTTGAAGCGCCTGGGCTCTTGTGATCACCTGCACAGGTGCAGTGGAAGTCACACTCCCTGTGGAGTCTACAACTAACCCAACAACATTGATAGGAGTGATTTTAGGCATGTTATTAGGGTTCTTTGGGCAATCTCGTGGGAGATGTTCTTTCCCGCAGTCTTGACAGAAGCTCTGAATGGTTATTGGTTGAGGTTGTGTAGGGACAGGTAGTGGACAATCACGTACAAGGTGATCTCCCTGACATCTGAAACATGGCCCTATCGGAAATGGGGGTCGCACCTGCCTAGGTTGAGGTCTAGAGTTGGGGTTTGTGTACATGACATTAGAATACTCAGGTTCCCCACTATTTTCACTTGGGTCCTCATAATAGTATGGCTCGTCATGCTCGGGTGACTGCATGTAGTAAGCTTGTGGGCTATCAATATGTGCGGAGTCAAAACTATGGTCACTTGGATCGCTGTCTGATAGCAATGGGGTGACTGGGACTATGGCTCTATTAGGATTTTCTTCAGTAGAAGCATATTTCACTGGGATAGCATTGGTTGGAGCAGGGGGTTGCTGCACTAGGACTGGTTGAGGCCTCTGCTGCCCTTGATAAGATGGCCGATAAGTTTGCTGTGGTCTGTTGTATTGTGGTGATGGGTACTGATTCTGGTATCTACCATGTTGTGGATATGGCTGAGGATAATTTTGTCTAACAGTTTGTTTGTTATATGGGCAGTCTTGTGCCATGTGATTGGTGTACCTGCGCTCTATGGTGCAGTACTGGCTACTAAGATTCGCCTGTGGTTGGGCCATAATGGGGCATACACTTGCCATATGTTTGCCGCCACAATTGTAACACCGCTTAACTGGGGCAAATCTCGGAATTTGCTTGCTAGAGACACCTAGTTTTTGGGCTACCTTCTCTGCAAGTTCCTCGATGGATGTGGATTGACCAGATGTCTGTGTGCTAGAGCCATCAGAATCCTTATAGATTTTTGATAGTTCTAACTCCTCACCTAGATTGTCCTCAATGTCTATGCACATGCGCACACACTCCTCTATCGTTCTGGGGTCCTTCAGGTACACATATGACCTGAGCTTAGTGCTCAACAATCCGTCTAGGAACAAGGCCACTTGTTTGGCTGGTGTGGGTAACTCCGGCATAGGGCATCTCTCCAGGTACTGTCTAAATCTTCTTCCAGCTAGTCTGACCGTCTCTTGAGGTGTTTGTTTGAAGCTATGAATTAGTGAGGAGGTGTTATGCCTGATTCCACTCTTAGAAAACTCAACAATAAATGCCTCTAAGAGTTGGTCTATGTTTCTGAAATGCCTCTCATTCAGTGGTTGGAACCACGTGAGGGCAGTGTTCCTAAGGGTTAGACCGAAAGCATTATATTGTGTGAATAGGTCCTCCACTTGTTCAGCTTTCAACACTTGTCGAAATTCTGCCACATGGTCATAAGGGTCTCCCGTGCCATCGAAATAATTCTTCATGGACTTCACCAGTTGGGTTGGTCGTAGGGTCCTAGTGTGTTCTCTCGGCCTTGGCAAAGGAAAATCATCAATGTCCCGGTGATTCCATGGGGTTCTATGTCTCTCAGGTTCTACTCTATTCCTTTCAGCTCCCGTTCTTTCTCTTCCCAGGGAGTTGGCAAAACTTACCTCAGGTTTGTCTCTACTTCTATCTCTTTGAGCTCCGTGAGCTTGGGAGGTCCCAGCTCCTTGGTGACCAAAGGACACATTAGACCTTGGTTGGGGAAAAACAAATTCACCCTTCCAAGTGTAGGCATGTCTGCCCTGCTCAGTGACCACGAAGATTCTCTCTGATGCAGTGTCTAGGTAGGTTACTTGGCCTGGACTATCAGGGTCTTTAAACTCGTAGATTGTGAGGGTATTCACCTCCTGAGGTTGAGAAGATCTATATCTCCAAAAAGCCTCATCGGTTTCTCGATTTAAAAGCAGATCTATGCTTTTATTATCTTGTGGAATCCGCTCAGGAGTCATGATTCTGGTCAAGACAGACTTACCACGGGGAGTTCTTGGCTCTCTCTCTAAGTTCCCTTGCTCTATATCACCCATGTCGGTCTCCGCAATCACATTTCCAAACTCATCAGTTCTATCAGGAAGAGTGGTGACTACATATATAGTCCCCTCTTTATCTAGGTATGCTCCATTCTCAAACTTGACTACCGGGTGGTCTATTCCATAGGGTTGATCGGGGTTCTTAATCTGGACCACTGATCTTCTCAGTCCGTCTTCATAGATGCGAGCACCTAGACGATTCGTCCTGATATATTCCAATTGAGTCTTATAAGGCCCCTCTGGCTTTTCTAGATAAGCCAACCCTGAACTACCTACTGGTCTCTCCATGTGATAGGACCTTTCAGAATCACTGGTTTCTGATCTGGGAGTGTATGGGTACTCACTCAACTGCTGGGCCCAAGACCTGGCAGTGTGATTGACACTAGCTTCAGAAGATCTGAGGCTTCGTCTGTCTCGGCCTAAGTGTCTGCCTGATCTAAGGTTCATATGCCTGATTTATTTACCCCCTGGGCCCCAAGCACGCTCTCGTTGCAGGTTGATTTTGCACTAATCACTTGGTTCTTTTTAGTTGAATATTATGTTTATGGTCTTGTCTGTCTGAAATTGCGTCGTCAGGAGTACTTAAGTGGATTTCCGCACTTGATGAGTGATCGATTCCCGTTTACCTTTTGTCCCTTAGGGTTTTCGCACTTAAGACCTATTTATTTTCTTGCACTTGGTTGATCAATTCTCTTGGACTTGATTTGTGCCTAACGTTGCCCTAGTTAATTACCACACCTAAGTCGTACTTAGCCTAGGCTAGGAATTGACAAAGGAGGGTTATGAGATCTTCCAACCTCAATCAGCTGGTTGATCAGACAGCTACGCAAACCCAGGAAGCCTTCTCCCAAGCTCGGTACTCACCCTTGCTAGCTTGCTTTGATTGCCTTGAGTGCCCACAAAGTTCCTGCAAAAACTCACCAGTTAGTATAGCTTTATCACCACAAATAATTGGAAGACACACATCAATATTTTTAGTCCCCCTGGAGTAACTCACTGTACCCCCTGAAATCTAAGAACAACTTAGTTCCACCTAAAGGTTAACTTAAAAATGCATGTTCTAAAACTCCGCGTATGATTTTTACAAAAACCAGTCGAGGTCCACGTAGGATTCTCAACGAGCTTTCCAACGAGACCAAAATCTCATCAATCGGAGTTCGTATGGTCAAGTTATGACCATTCAGGCACTATAGGGTCAAAACAGGCTCTCAGGGTTCAGGAGATCCCTCTCTAGTTTCTAGGTCTCTTGCCCACTTCCAAGGTTCTAAGTTATACCAATATGTCTTAAAATCCAGCTCAACTACCCTCTCAATCACTCAAAAATTAACTCTCAATTTTCATGCGTTAATGGCTGTGTATCGCGATAGGTCGGGTCGGGGTGTCGCGATAGCTCGGAGTGTCGCGATAGCTCGGAGTGTCGCGATAGCTCGGAGTGTCGCGATACCTCGGAGTGTCGCGATAGCTCGGAGTGTCGCGATAGCTCGGAGTGTCGCGATAGCTCGGAGTGTCGCGATAGCTCGGAGTGTCACGATACCTCGGAGTGTCGCGATACCTCGGAGTGTCGCGATACCTCGGAGTGTCGCGATACCTCGGAGTGTCGCGATACCTCGGAGTGTCGCGATAGCTCGGAGTGTCGCGATACCTCGGAGTGTCGCGATAGCTCGGAGTGTCGCGATAGCTCGGAGTGTCGCGATACCTCGGAGTGTCGCGATAGCTCGGAGTGTCGCGATACCTCGGAGTGTCGCGATACCTCGGAGTGTCGCGATAGGTCGAGATATGGTGAATTTTTCTGTTCTAGCTAGTGTTCCTGGGAGCTCTAGGCCTGCGCAGTGTCGTGGTGCACTCAGAATCGTGAGAAGGTGAAATTTTCGGAGTGTCGCGATAGCTCGAGCTCAACGCCTCGGGGACTGTGCAGACAATTTCTGTACCTGCTGAGCTTGCTGGAGGTGATGATGGAGCTGCCACCTGCAAGAAACATGCAAAAAACATGCAAAAACAAGCACACACACTCGCTCTCTCTCAAACTCGCACACAACAAATGAGGGAATGATAAGGAAGAGGGAATATGTAGTGGAGAAGGAGGTGGAGGTGGAGATGGAGATGGAGGTGAAGATGAAGATGAAGATGGAGAAAAATCAGAAATTTACCTACTACTTACCATTCCAACGCGTCCTCTCTACGTCTTACCATCACACGCTCGTCCTCAAAGCTCGAATCCCCGGCAACGGCGCCAAAATTTGGTGTAGCTCAGTGATGAGTAGCACCTCCTTTAATGTCAATCCGGGGAGACATGAGGATGGTATGAAGACCTCGAGCAAGTGACGGCACAAGTGCGTGAGTGAGAAGCACACTAACATGCACACACATACACACACACGCGCACACACGGAAAGAACAAAGAGAGTAAGACAATGGAATCACTTCTATTGCAACAAAGTTCTCATACAAGCTCAAAACTAAAAGAAGCCCCCTCAAAATGAGCTCTCTAGCTCTATTTATAGTTTTTGACTAGCTTTGGCCCTGTCCAGACCTAGTGTCCGGCCTAGTTAAAAATTAGGTTCTAGGGCTTATTTGAGGGCCCCAACGAGATCTAAAGATTATGAAAATTGACAGGCAACTACTTCTAAGGCTCCCCAAGCTCGAGGACTCCTCGGCTTGTACAAAATGGAGCTAGCAAAAAGGTGAAATGATATTTACAAGGGTTTGTAGTGATGAGAATCACTTTAAAATGCTGTGAGGGTTTTGGAAAAAATGAAGGGTTGCCTCAGTGCTAGATCTGCATGTGTGTCCGTACTTGCTTCTTCCCGTATACTGTCAACACATACCTATCCATCTCTTCACACATACCTGTAGTCAAGTATGAAGGAGGTGTGTACATGGACAAATTAGGTCACATCTACGTGGTGATAGAACACCCAGATCAAATCAACGAGAGAGGAGGATTGGAAGGGCAAGGAAACTCGAGAAGACTAGACCCTGAAGAGTTAATAACTACACAAAGAGGCAAATCAGTGGTGAATCGAGTCTTGAGAGGCAAGATGATTACTTATTAGAAGTCTACTTGATCCACGGATCAAACTTATTGTTACAAACTGATTCACCCACACGCGGATAGGAAGAAAGCCCAATGAATTTCTATGAGTTAAACGATCCTGAAGAGGAGTCTAGAGTCACATACCTAGACAAGAACCAAAGAAGGTATTGGCAAGTAGATGCAATGGATAGGGCTCAATTGAAGTATATGGGGTTGCCTGTATTCCCTCTGCGAGAGCAGGCAACTACCTCCCAGAATCCCTTTGGGACACATCAAGAGCCAGAGAACACAATGTGGGGATAGACGAGTCAGTGGAGTATTCCTAACCAAACCCATGTGCAATTCATAATGCTAGGGCTGCAATCACATAATCAAACTCACCCTAGACTAGGCAACCAACATCGACCACCAGTGAGGCCAAGACCACCACTAGGAGTGCAACTTGGAATACCTCCAATTAGACAAGCAATTCCTGTAATGCCTAGACCACAAGAACCCATAAGAAGACCAAGACCAATTCAAGTGGCTAAGTGCATGAGAAATAATTATGATAGAATCATGGGAGAACCTTACGATCACATAGCTAAATTTAAACAAGTTCTATGAGCAGAGCAAGTGGATGATTTCTTTGTGTAATATGAGTCCTTCGGACTTACTCTCATAGGGACGGCTTTGACTTGGTTCCAACCATTGGATCCCAATCAATTTGGAAATATTGAGCAATTTTTTCAGGAACTCATTGGAGAATTCACCAAGAGAGGGATTAAACACAACTCTTCATCCTTAATCCATAGCTTCAGACAAAATCCAAATGAAACGGTGAAAACAACTACCCGAAGGTTCAATCAATATGTCGATAGGTGCCTAGCAATGAAAAGACCCACTCAGCAAAAAATGATATCACTATTCTTAGACGAGCTAACAAATGGGACATTGAGAACAATAGTCTACATGAAACAACTTCAGACGTTAAGTGTCTGCAAGAGTGTATTGACCTAGAGGACAACCTAGCTGATGACCTCAAAAGTACACCAATCCCTACTAAATCAAAAGACACTAGAAGTACGATGACATCCAACTCTAGTAACGTAGAGGAGTTGGCGGAGCTGGTAGCCAAGAAGTTAGGAGTTCACAGACAGCAGAACTACCAGCATCTATCAATGAGAATACCCATGATGCGAAAATGTAGCTTATGTGGAGGAGACCATCCAACTCACATGTGTGTAAAAGGAGGAACATGTCTGCCTCAAGCTTATCCTTAGCTTCAAATTCTTCATCAAGGTATTATAACCTTCTCCAAGCTTCCATTCCTTGCTCTGATACCAATGTTGGAGTTTACTGACCTCCAAAATATAGCTACAAGTAGGTGGAACCCCCTAGGAACAAGTTGACCTTCTCACAAACTTCATCACAGAAAACTAGTCATGTTTGCAGAGCTTACTGTTCTCTACTGACTCTCAATTTTTTAAAACTATTTTAACTACATATACTAGAGACCAAGAGATTTCCAATGAGCCAAAGAAAACTCAATTTGGATACATACCCAAGGAGATATGACCTTTGCACATTTGAGGTTTAATGGAGACCTTCAGTAGGGGTGAACCCGAGAACACACTCTACTTGCAGAGAGTAGTGCTCTCAGCTCACAGACCCAATGATTATGAAAATTAATAGTATGAAAGTAGACAATAGGAGCTTTCAAATGAGCTATCAAACATGTAATTTGGATATATAATGAGGGATATAAAAGCTCTAATCTCTGCATACAAAACTACAACAGCGTAGAGATACACATATGACTCTCTTGGACTTCCCACAAGATGACGACTTTTCTCCTCTTTCTATAGCATGGGGAACTAATCTAAAACCTTTATAATACATCTAAATTCGTGATAGACATTTGGGTGGAGATATTACATGACTCAAGTGCTCAAATAAGCAAAGTATTGATGGACTTTGAGAACTAGCCACATCGACCTTCCATTAGGACGCCACTTCAGCTCCCTTGTGACTCACTAATTTGACTCATCATGTTCTAGAACTCACATGGTATTTTTGCTATCTTTTATGAATAATATGAGCCTTCTTGAATTATTTGAAGAATTCCAAAAGGTATTTACTGTTGGTGTAATTCACAAGCCTACACATTTGGCTTGATAGATACATTGAAGTCCATACACATATGGAGAAGAATAGGAACTAGTGCTAGTGGTTAATTACCACTTTATCTCTTTGTAAAAGTCAAATTGACTTGGAATCTTTGTAAACACCTACCAAAAGGATTCGTGGAAAAAGTTAGCTCTTTGATTGAAGGAATATCTCCTAGGATATAGGAGCTTAATCATAGGGAGCCAAAAGTTTGAATTTGAATTCAAATTCTTACTCACTCTCTATAAAAGAGGTCATGAAAAAGTCATGGTTAGAACTCATCACTCTCGAGCTTCTCATTACTGATTCTGAGTGTGTGTGAGGCCTACACTCTAGCCCACACCTATCTACACCATTAGACAATGATTTTCATGCCAATGGATCTGTATACAAGTGTTCATTAATACATACATTCACATTGTTCATTTCTGAGTTCTCTATTATACTCCTTGAAAGTCTATCAACTTGTGAAGTGCATATGTCGGTCAAATCTTCACCAAATTCAATGATCTAAAGCTTGTTGGATTCAGCGTAAAGTTATCTATATGCTATCAAAATTTGAGGAGATTATATTTAGCCAATTCAGAGAAACTCGTGTCGAGGTGATCACTGGTCAATGTCTTCTACAGTCCTAAAAAATCAAGGGTATAGCCTTACTTGCTAAATTGATTTCTCTTAGCATAGTTTATCTTTTTACATCATTTCACTTGGAATAGTTAGATTTCTAAGCTAATTAAATACTCTTAAAAGGAATGTTTCCAATTCCTATTCTGCTGGTCATACTGAGCAAAAGATCCAATAGGTGTCAAGACACAAATAGAAGGTTTTCTTGAGATTGTGAGTTTCAAAGTTATCTGTTTTGATTCAATCATTACACACATCACTTCCAAAGTACGTAGGCCATTTTATGGTGTCATTGGAAAGCTAAGGAGCTCTAATTATCAAGTCTGAAGCATTAGGGGGCTGGTACAAAGCAGGTTTGGTAGTACCTAGTCAATCTCTTGGAGCATCCATCCATCTTTCCCAATAGTGGCATCAGAGCAAACTAAGGTAAAATGGGAGATGGTTTTTCTTCATTTATTGATAAATTAGACAGGAGCAACTATCAGGCATGGTCTCTAAGGATAAAGACCTACCTACAAGGAAGGAGTCTCTTTGGATACATCTCAGGAGATGAGGAATTGCCCTCATTCAAAACAATAGGATTACCAACAAAGGAGGAACATGAAAAGCTCATCACATGGTGTGCTAAGGATGCATTGGCAAGGTCTTATTTACTCAACTCCATCTCTGATTTTCTTTTGCCACATATTAGGAACTGTAAGACATCCCAAGAGACTTGGGAAATCTTTTCATCTTATTTTTCCTCCAACACAAGAGCTAGAAAAAATCAGTTGTGGATTGAATTCACAACATTAAGGAAGCAACCTAAGCAAGCTGTTTCAGAATTTGTGACCAAGATTAAAGATGTAGCAGATCAGTTAGCAGGCATAGGAGAAGAGATTGAAGAAGAGCAGATTGTAAGGCAAGTGATCAATGGGATCAAGGCTGATGACAAATGGGAAAGCTTCACCACTGCCATGGATTTTTACATGGACATGCAAATTCCAGATCTTACAACTCTCATGGGACAATTGTTCACTCATGAAGCAAAGCTCAACAAGAATGGAGATACATCCAAAGGTAATAACTCTTCTGCCCTATATACAGATAAAAAGTCTAAAGATAAACGCAAGACCAAGAAGGTGGAAGATGAAGGCTCTACCTCCCAAGCCAACTATGCAGGGAGAGGTAGGTCATCAAGAGGAAGGGGCAGAGGAGGTAAGCAAGGTAGGGGGAGATCCTATAACTCCTCACCACACAACATTTGTGGTTTATCAAATCATACTACAGATGAGTGTTTCAAGAATTACAAAAATCAGAGGAAGAGGATACCAAAGAGGTGGATACTCACAGTCAAGAGGTAGATTCAACCATCACCAAGGTTACAACAACAATTACAACAACAACTACAATGGCAACTACCAAGGAGGTTTCACATCCAGAAAGGACTACAACAACTATACAGAAGAGCAAGATGATTCTCTTCTAATCATGAACATGACTTCAAAACCAGGTACAAATGATGACCACCTATTCTACATTGACTTAGGATGCTCAAATCATGTGGTTGGCAATGTAGCACTACTCTCTGATCTTGAGGAACCAAAAGGTAAGCACCAAGTACAAACAGGTGATGACACCAAGCACTCAATAGTTAAAGTTGGAAATGTTAAGACTTGTGATGGAAATCAGAACTTGTTGAGCAGGGTACTCTATGTACCAACCATTACCAAAAATCTGATGAGTGTTGGACAGATTGTGGAGAAAGGTTTGCAGGTTAGATTCAACCAATATGGAGCATTTGTGGAGGATCCAAGGCATGGGTTCAAGAGGATTGCTAAAGGAGAAAAATCAGGTAGACTTTTCACTTTTGAGTTAGAAGACACAAAGAATATTGCACTATACAGTTATAAAGATCAAACACTTTCGGAGCTTGAAATTTGGCACAAAAGATTAGGGCATATAGGAGAAAGAACCTTGAAGCAAATATATAAGGACAATGTGTGCTTGGAATACCTAATATATCCAAGCAACATATGATTTATAAGTGTGGGGCTTGTCAATTTGGGAAGTCTCACATGTTACCCTTCTCAAGGAAAGGTTACATGAATGAAGACTACCTAGAGCTTGTCCACACAAATGTATGGGGACCAAGCAAAGACCCCTCAGTCTCAGGATCAAGGTACCATGTATCTTTTATTGATGATTATAGCAGGTGGACTATATTGTACTTCATGAAGCACAAGGATGAGGTGTTTAATTGCTTTAAAAAATATCTTGCACTTGTTGAAAATCAGACAGGAAAAAATTTGAAGAGGCTAAGGTCAGATGGAGGAGGTGAGTACTTCTCCAATGAGTTTGAAAACTTCTTGCAGGACAGAGGCATCAAAAGAGAAATCACCACAAGGTATTCTCTTGAACAAAGTGGGGTACCTGAGAGAAGAAATAGGTTAATTGTTGAGACAGCTAGGTCTATGTTGAATGAAAAAAGGTTACCTAACTATCTATGGGCAGAGAGTGTTTCTACTGCCCCTTACCTCATAAACAGGTTACCATCTACGTCCCTTGATGGGATGACACCCTATGAAGCATGGCATGGCAAGAGACCCTCACTTGACCATTGTAGGATATTTGGATGTATAGCATATGTACACATACCTTCTCAGAAAAGAGGTAAGCTAGACCCAAAAGCTGAAAAGTGCATCTTTATTGGATATGATCTAAATAAAAAAGGATACAGGTTTTATAACCCTTCCAATAAGGGATTCATGGTGAGTAGAGATGTTGTCTTTGATGAAAATGATTCTTGGTATGAGAATGAATGCAGGAAGGTTAAACTACCCTATGATTTGGAAGAGGAGTTTCCAAGTCTTGCAAAGGAGGAACCTACTCAGAATGAAGACTCAAGTTCAGATGATGAAAACACTATCAACCTTGAAGAGTTCAAGGCATGGAAGTCCAAGGGCAAAATGAAGATGAAGAAACTTGAAGACATACCTGAATCTTCAAATCAATCAATCAGAAGATCACAAAGAGAGAGCAAGAAACCTATCAGATATGGGTATGATACATCTCTTGTTACTAAACACTCTGTTTATCTTGCCAAAGATTTGTCAATTGAAGAACTAGGATCATATGAAGAAGCCATAACCAAGATAGAATGGAAAGAAGCTATGGATGAGGAGATTGAAGCACTCAAGGAGAGTGATACATGGGAGTTAGTACCCAAGAAGGAATCCATGAAGGTAATAGGATCCAGATGGATCTATAAACTTAAAGAAATTTTGATGGGTCAATCAATAGGTACAAAGCCAGATTGGTAGCCAAGGGTTTTGCACAGACCCAAGGCATTGACTATGAAGAGACATTCTCTCCTGTGGCCAAGATGCCAACTATCAGAGTATTGGTAAGTGTGGCTGCATCAAAAAATTGGAACATGTACCAATTGGATGTCAAGAATGCTTTCTTGAATGGATGGATTTCAGAGGAGGTATATATGTCACAACCTCATGGCTATGAGGACCCTAAGAAGGTAACATATGTTTGCAAATTGAAAAAAACTTTATATGGATTGAAGCAGGCACCTAGGGCATGAAATTACAGGTTAACTACATACCTTCAAGACCAAGGTTTTGTCATGAGCAAGGCAGATACTTCTCTATTTATCAAGAGAAGTAATTCAGAGGTAATACACCTTTGTGTTTATGTTGATGATATCATACTTACAGGTAATGATGTCAATGGAATCAGACAAATCAAGAGCCAGATGATGAAGGAGTTCAAGATCAATGATCTTGGTCTACTAAAATATTTTCTTGGGCTTGACTTAGTCTATACTAACTTTGGAATATACATTACAAAAAAAGAATACATACACGACATGTTGAAGAAGTTTCATTTGCAGGATGCCAAAGTAGCAAGTACTCCAATGTAGGTAAACCTAAAACTAAGTGCCCATGAAGGTGATGAAGTTAATGACATTACATGTTATCAAAGTATGGTGGGTAGCTTGAACTATGCTACCTTAACAAGGATAGATATTGCATATGGAGTTAGTGTGCTAAGTCAGTTTATGCACAAGCCAAGAATACCTCACTTAAAGGCTGCCAAGAGAATCTTGAAGTATCTCATGGGTACACAACATCATGGTTTGTATTTTCCTTACACTTCAGACATTGATATCAAGATCTATTCAGATGCAGATTGGGCAGGATGCAAGGATGATAGGAGGAGCACTTCTGGATACATTTCTTTTGCAGGTGATAAGCCAATATCATGGTCTTCAAAGAAGAAACCTACTGTTGCTTTGTCTTCCACAGAAGCAGAGTATAGAGGGCTAGCTAATGCCACACAAGAAGCCATTTGGATTAAGCTTTTGTATACATAATTGGGTTTGTATACTAGGGCACCAATAATCTTTGGAGATAGTACAAGTTCACTTCACCTTGCAACTAATCCTATCTATCATGCTAGGACCAAACATATAGAGGTCCATTACCATTATGTGAGAGAGAAGTTGCTAAGCAAAGACATTCAACTAACCTATGTATCAACCAACATGCAATGTGCAGATTTGTTGACTAAAGCTTTGGATGGAACCAAACTTTACAGGTTCAAAGTAATGATTGGATTGCAGTATATACATGAAGACTGAAGATGAAGACCAATCCAAAATGTTTGGCTTGAGGAGGAGCTGTTGATGTAATTCACAAGCCTACACATTTGGCTTGATAGATACATTGAAGTCCATACACATATGGAGAAGCATAGGAACTAGTGCTAGTGGTTAATTACCACTTTATCTCTTTGTAAAAGTCAAATTGACTTGGAATCTTTGTAAACACCTACCAAAAGGATTCATGGAAAAAGTTAGCTCTTTGATTGAAGGAATATCTCCTAGGATACAGGAGCTTAATCATAGGGAGCCAAAAGTTTGAATTTGAATTCAAATTCTTACTCACTCTCTATAAAAGAGGTCATGAAAAAGTCGCGGTTAGAACTCATCACTCCCGAGCTTCTCATTACTGATTCTGAGTGTGTGTGATGCCTACACTCTAGCCCACACCTATCTACACCATCAGGCAATGATTTTCATGCCAATGGATCTGTATACAAGTGTTCATTAATACATAAATTCACATTGTTCATTTCTGAGTTCTTTGTTATACATACATAATTTGAAACTTGTACCCTACATAAAATAAATGTTCTCAACATCTATTAAGGTTCTCTTATGCCACTGCATACTTAATTGGAATTATGTTGGCAGGAGTTGGTGGTTGGTTTCCTCAGACTGGTTGTGGCCTATATGGTGCCTGATATTACTATTGTGGTCGATAATATGGATGTTGGTGTTGGTTCTGATACCTACCTTGATGGTAAGGTTGCTGATAAGTTTGTCTAATAGCCTGCCTATTGTAGGGACAATCTTGAGCCGTGTGGTTTGTGTACTTTCTCTCAATAGTGTAATACAGAGCATTCCTTTCTCTTATGTTCGGATTTTGCATTAGGCATATGCTAGCCATGTGGTCCCCTCCGCAAGTATAACACCATTTCAATGAGGAGACTCTTGGTGTTTGTCTATTTTGGACTCCTAGCCTCTTGGCAACTTGCTCAGCTATCTCATCTATTTCTGTGGAGACTCTTGAAGTATGACTAGTAGAACTATCAGAATCCTTATAGAGTTTGGAAAATCCTTTCTCCTCGCCCAAGTTATCTTCTATGTCAATGCACATCCGCACACACTCTTCTATGGATCTAGGCTCTTTCAAGTACACATATGATCTTAACTTGGTGCTCAGTAAGCCATCTAAAAAAAAAGCCACTTGTTTGGCTGGTGTGGGTAATTCTGACATAGGGCATCTTTCTAAGTACTGTCTAACCCTTCTTCCTGCTGGTCACACTGTTTCTTGGGGTGTCTACTTGAAGTTGTGGATCAAGGATGATGGAAAATTCTACAATGAATTTGCCTAGCAATTGACCTATATCTCAATAGTTGGAGTTGTTCAACAGTTGAAACCAGGCTAAGGTAGTACCCTTGAGAGTCAAAACAAATGCCTTGAACTGGGTGAACAAGTCCTCAATCTGTTCAATTCTTAACACTTGTTTGAACTCGGCCACATGATCATAAGGATCTCCTGAACCATCAAAGTATTTCTTCATTGTCTTGACCACTTGAGAGGGTCTAAGGGTTCTTGGGTACTCTCAGGGTCTAGGCAATGTAAAACCATGTTCATTCCTTTGATGCTTATGTGCTTGATGTCTCTCTCTTTCATGTCTTTCACCTTCAAATCTTGATCTCTCCCTATCCACATTGTGTGTAAAGCTTACCTCGGGTCTCTCTCTAGTTTTTTCCCTCTGGTTTTCATGGGCCTTGGATGATCCTGCTCCGTGGAGGCCATGTGACACATTCGATCTTGGTGGAGGGAAAATCAATTCACCCTGCCACGTGTATGCGTGCTTATCATGATCTGATACCAAGAACATTTTCTCTGACGTGTCATCCAGGTAGACAACTTTGCTTGGTGTCTCTGGATCCTTGAACTCATAGATGATGATTATGCCCAATTGGCTAGGTTGATCTGGCTTGAATCTCCAAAAGGCTTCCTCTGTTTCTCTATTTAAGAATAGTTCTATGCTTTTGTTGTCTTGATGGATCCAATCTGGAGTGATCACTCTGGTCAAAACTAATTTACCTCTAGGAGTCTTGGGTTCTCGTCCTACATCTCCTTGCTCTAGGTCTCCTATCTCACTCTCAGGAATGATGTTTCCAAAATCATATGTTCTATCTGGTAAGTTAGTAACCACATACATGGTTCCTTCCTTATCAATGTATGAACCCTCTTCGAACTTGACTACTGGGTGTTCAAATCCAAAGGGTTGATTTGGATTTTTGAGTTGGACTACTGATCGCCTTAGGCCATCCTCATAGATGCGAGCACCTTGGTTGGTCTGAATATATTCCAACTGTGTCTTATATGGACCTTCTGGTGTTTGTAGATAGGCAGTGCCTGAGCCCCCTGTAGGTTTCCCCATGCTAAAAGACATGTGTGAATCGCTTGTGTCTGAACTGAGTATGTAAGGATAACCACTTAGTTGTTGTGCCCAAGACTTAGCTGTATGGTTGACACTTGCTTCAGAAGATTTAATGCTTTGTCTATCCTTGCCTAGGTGTCTACGAGATCTCAGGTTCATAAGCTTTGGTTAAGAGCCCAAAATTTCCCCTTGGTATTTGCTAAAAATCCTTTGGAGTCCCTTGGTTTCCTAGTTCCAACGAGCTATAGAGCTCAAAAAATGGACTTTTGATGAAAAAGTTAAGGCAAATCAAGCTCCTGGGGTCAAAACAGGCAAATAGGACCTTTTGGAAAAATCACTATTTTGAATGAAAATCGCAATTTTGGGGGATCTGAAAATCGTGATGCTGATCTCTTATGAAAATTGCGATTCTGAGCAATCCCCAAAAAAGGTGATTTTGAATGAAAATCGTGAAAAACGTGATTTTGAGTGAGAATCGTGAAAAACGCGATTTTGAGTGAGAATCGTGAAAAACGCGATTTTGAGAATGATAAGAAAATCACGATTTTGATTGAAAATCGTGTTTTTGACATGAAAATCACGATTTTGAATGAAAATCGTGTTTGATCAAAATCGTGTTTTTGGCCTGAAAATCGCGATTTTGCATGAAAGTCGTGTTTTTGAAAATCACGATTTTGGATGAAAATCATGTCTTCCCAAAATCGTGTTTTTGGCTAAAAATCGTGATTTGTGAAAATCGTGTCCTGAAAATCACGACTTTGTACCTTACTTAAAATCGTGTTTTTTAAAAATCATGAAAATCACAATTTTGGATAAAAATCGTGTTTTTTGAAAATGGTGAAAATCGCGAATTTGGATGAAAGTCGTGTTTTTGAAAATCGCGATTTTGGATGAAAGTCGTGTTTTTGAAAATCCCGATTTTGGAGCCAACAGAGAATCGTGTTTTTTTTCCCAAAATCGTGTTTTTGGGCTGAAAATCGTGATTTGTGAAAATCACGATTTTGAGCCCACGAAAAATCGTGTTTTTACCTGAAAATCACGATTTTGAGCACAACCAGAGAATCGCGATTCTGAGAATAACCTAGAATCGTGTTCTTGTCAAAAAGCTTTTAGGCAGGAAATAGAAAATCGCTTTTTTTTTTTTTAAATGAATTTTATGAAAATCCTGATTTTCAGTCAGAATTGTGTTTTTTGGCGGGAAATTCAAATTTCTGAGCACTGAGCGATGGCGAGCTCCGTATGTGCAAAAAATTGTGAAAAAACACAAGCGCTTGCTCTCCCTTGCACTTCCTAACTCCTTCTCACACAAAAATGCATGAAAAATGGTATGAAAATGGTGAAAACGCACTAAAAAACAAGACATTTCTCTAAAGATAAAGATGCAAGAAGATGGAGATGGTGATGATGATGACGATGAAGAAGAGAAATCAGAAAATGAACAAAAATGACAGTTTTTTTTACCTTCCAACGTTGCAAATCTATGATCTTACCATCACAATGCTCGTCCTTGAAGCTCTCTCCTCGGAAATGGCGCCAAAATTTGGTGTAGCTCAAGTGTGAGCACCACCTCCTTCACTTGTCAATCCGCGGAGATGTGAGGACCCGTATGAAGACCATGAGCAAGTGAAGGGACAAGTGCATGAGTGAAAGCACACAAGCATGCACACACATACACACACATGCGCACAAGGCAGGATCAAAGAGAGGAACAATGGAAAGCTTTGATTACAAAAGAGTTCTCTTACAAAAGCTCTATTCTCTAACAAGCTAACCTCAAAAATGAGCTCTCTAGCTCTTTTTATAGTTTTTGGACTAGTTTTGGCTCTGTCCAGACCTAGTGCTCGACCTAGTTAAAAATTAGGTTCCAAGGCTTATTTGAGCGCTGAAATGAACTCTAAAAAATATGAAAATTGGTAGGATGATACTTCTAATACTCCTCAAGCTCGAGGACTCCTTGGCTTGAACAAAATGGATTTACAAAAATGGAAAATGGTATTTACAATGGTTTTTAGTGATGAAAATCACTATTTTTTGTAGGGGATTCTTCTAAAAATTTGACATACACCTCTTGGAGCTCCCTACTTGCTCCTCTCCTTGTGTGTACTCTTCTTGGATGCGCTTCTATGCTTTGTCCTTGACCTTGAGCTTCAACAAGGTAAATTATCACTTCATCAGAGAGAAGGTATTAGCAGGTGATATTGATCTTGTTTATGTGAGAACAGATGAGCAGGTTGCTGATATTTTCACCAAAGCACTTGGAGCTGAGAAGTTGAAGAAGTTTTGGGAGATGCTTGGATTACAGGATATGGCGTTGAGCTTGAGGGGGAGTGTTGAGATATCAGGCTCAACATGTGACCAGTTTTCGTTTCTCTGATATATATAGTGGTCACGCCGGTATATGTCACGGATACTTCATTGAGCTTTATTAGATTTATCTACCGAGAGTGATGGCACATTTGTTCCTTGCCAGATCACTCATTCGCGCACATTAAGTTTTTCCTTATGTACTGATCTTTATATATTGCACTTGTTGTATTCTTGTTTTTAGGTCATTCTTGTACATTCCTTTTTATGTAATAGAAGAAGAAGAAGAAGAAGATCATTCTTCCTTGCCTCAATCTGTGTTTGTGTGCTTATCCTTGAGAGTGAGAGTGTGTGTGAGCTCTCTTCCTTATCTCCTTCCTCATGACACAGATGGCTTTCGAGGACTTTGAAGTGACTATTCAAGAGGAGATTGTGGAATTCCCCCTACAAAACATGACGAAAGCAAAAGGTCACTGGTTTCAAGAGGACCAACCTGTGCATGAACTTCCATCCACTATAGACATAATGAAGAAAGCAGGAATTCATAAGTACTTTGAACTACCCATCAAGCCAGACTTCTAGTGATGCACCCAAGTAATGAATACCCTACAACCAGCTTTGCATGATCCATTAGTACCCAAAGCAAGAGTCCTAGATGCAGCAAGTGAGTGGGTCATCATACACTTCACCCACCACTTAATTAAAGAAGCTTTTGGATGGAAAAAAGACAGAAATACAATTTTGAAAGAGGAAAGGCGGGGGGCTAAGACCCGAACGTTTATAGATATCAACCGTATTGATATAGAAGAGGAACTCCGACTCATTCACCAACATTTTTTCTTTCCAAATATGTAGAGATATACCACTCCACAGAAGATCATAGTGCAAATGTTGTCCCATGCCATCAAACAGATAGGGAATCAAGTTAACATGACCCCATATATTCAAGAACGACTTTTTGAAGCAAAGAAACAGTGGAACCATAAGAAGTTCTTGAACGGAAGTGTTGCCTCAATCATACTGATCTATCATGCCTTAGGCATTCGAGAACATTTGAAAGAGATGCCCTCATCTGAAGAAATGGCTAAGCATGCGAAGATTGCCATGGTTCCAAGGAAGAAGAAAGGATTCAAAATAGTAGAAGAAGCTGAAACGAGCTCCCAACCGAGAATGAGAGGTACCAAAAGACTACGAGAGATGATACAGGCAGAAGAAGTCGTCCCAACTTCAAAAAGAATACATATACTTCCAAGAACAAGACTCAAAGACAATCCACCGATCATGGAAGAGGAATTAACAAAGGCAATGGAGGCAACTCATCAATATATGGACAGTCAGGTAAACCTACGGTGCAAGGACATCATTACCAACAGACTATTGTAGACAATGAACAACAAAAACAACTCACCAAGGTTCATAGATATAGAGAGCTGGGGTTGGCCAACTCAATTTCATCGTCCGATACACTAGAAGAGCAAGAACCATCTATGTTGAATGTGGATGTTAAAAGTGATTCCAAAGATGATGGTCAATGGGAAGAATTGAATCAAGTATCCGATGACTTTGGAGTGGAAGGCACAAAGATCGATCAGATGCTAGATAACACTATCAAAGGCACCACAAGGCAGGAAGCATCTCAAGAAGGCATTCATGTAATCAAATTGAATGAAGCATCAAACATCCAAATCAAAGAGACTCATTTAGCAGGAGAGGCCTTGATAGAGAACCCCAAGGAAGAAAAAGTAGAAGACACAATAAAGGAGCCTGAATCCTTGACACCCATAAGGGTAGTAGCAAAACCCTCTCCGTTGGATGTCACGTTTCAAGGCAATGCTACCAAATCGACCACTAATGAAGAGGAAAGAAGAGACCAAGAATACATCTCCAAATAAGACAACTGCACAATGAGACGATACATGTGGAACAAGGAAGAGACGTACGAACAGGGGAAGAACCAAGCATCCCCAAAACATGGTTAAATGTGGATGTAGCTCAACTAAAGCATGTAGTACAACAAATGATACAAAGTGCTATGGATACTCAACAATTAATGATGGAAGCAAATGTTGATTATGATAAAGCCATGCAAGAGAAAAGTCAAGAACAAATAAGAGAGCTACAAAGCAAATATGAGGCTGGTGAAGCAGAGAAAGTGCGAATGAATACTAGAAGTAAACTCCTTGAATCTCAGATCAAGGTATACATGGATGAAGCCGACAATCTAAGGAAGAGAAACAAAGAACTGATGACGGCCATATTATGTAACAAACCCATTGAAGCACATGAAATGACCGCAAAGAGCACAAAAACATTGGAGGATCAAATCCCAAAGTATGAAGATCAGCTGAAGAAAGAGCAAGCCATCATAGCAGAATGGGAAAAAAGATATATGGACGACACCAATGAACTTAGGAGGAAGTGGAAAATGGCAAAAAATCAATACCTAGTACAACGCAATGAAGATGCTAATCAACTTGCTACCATTGGAGAGGAGCTCCTCAAGAACAAGGAAACGATTACACGGGCCACTGCAGAAATCAAAGAGAAGGATGAACTCATCACTAAATTAAAACCACAGATAGAACAACACGTAAACGTGGGGACACCAATAGTTCCAAGCTCCACAGAAGCTACTGAGGAGATTGAGGTACGTCCTCTTTCTCCCCGCATGCATCATTCACTGATAAGGGAGGGAACATAGACCCACAGTGAGAGACATAATCGGGCTATTGCAGAACTAAGTTGAAATGAGCGAGCACTACTTGTGTCCCAACTTACAGAAGAATTTGAAGAACAAGTAATCAAATTAATGAGAGAAGAAAAGATTGAGAGCAAGAATCTCGAACATGTTATGAAGCCTTTCAATGTACCTTATGGGTTCCTCAAAGAAGAAACACGCCACCACCAATAAAGAGCCAGACAACAACCTACAGTTCAACATGCAGACATTTACCTACACACAAGAGGAATTCGATAAAGCAGATCCTATCTGGAGATGAAAATTTTGGAAAAGAATCCTACGTTACGGGTACACTGGGAATCGGCACCGTTTGTACTTCAAGTCAATCCCTCCTTTTGCCGAGTACCCAAAAGATGCTCCTAGATGCAATTTTGGGAAACGCAATGCTAGGGAAGCTTAAATAATCAATGGCTAAACTATCCATTATTACCAATTCCACCCCATAATTACTTACCAATTGAAGTATACATGGTGAAAGCAATCGAATTTTGGATTGCTAGATATGGCACAGTACCGGATTTAGCCATAAAAATGACTAACAAAATTTTGAGTATGCTACTTAAGTTACAGTAATAAAGGTGTTTCAACATGCGCAGTATACATTTTTGAACTTCATCGGAATTAACCAGGGATCAGATGCTCTTGTTTTTTATTTATCTACTATCCCAAGTCGATTAACACTAATGGCCATATATTCCAGAATTATGTTTTTGCCAAGTCCATATATGCAGACATTCAAAGAGGCATTTTTTATAGGATTTTTTGAAATGGACTCAGAGATATTTGCAAAAATATCTTCTAACCTAAATGCACGATCGGTGGCCTACGAATTAAGCTTCTTTGCAGATCATAGATAGGCACCAAATGATGGGGTAAAGTCGAGCCAATGGAAGGAATTGATGATATGTCAGGAAAATTTGCTTAACCATCGAGAGTAGAAAGTCATACAAACATATGCACGTCGCCACAAAAAGCCTGTCGGGGATGATAGAGTTCAGGAGGAGGGACGTGTGGAAGGGGAATCAAGCATAAAGAGAAGAAAAAGGAGATCAAAGAATAAACAGCTCAATAAAGAAAAAGCTCATAAAGAAAAGAACAACCCTCTACCCAAAGCCCCGTAGGGGCACGCATCAGGCAACAACACCAAAGGACTAGGGCCTGAAGAATGGAAACAAAAGAATCACAACCAAGCTCTTTTGAAGGGAGACAATACACAAAAGATTCTTCATCAGATAAGATAACCAATTGTCTGAGAATTATAGACGCTTCTCCCTCTATTGGATGCGTGCAATGGAAAGAAATGCATCAGGTCTTAGAGGATGACAAAGAAGATTTAAGAGCAGGGCCTTTGAAACATAATGCTAACTTAGAAGAGAGCAAAGGCCGGCAAAGTAATGTGTGCAACGGAAAAAGTAAACAGGCTCCAAACAATACAAGGCCAGATGTGTGAAGACAAAGACATATCAGAAGACCAAAGTTAGAAAGGGGAGAGGCTGAAAAGTTGAAAAGAGTGACTAAGAATATCACATTCTTAGCCACTGATGGCATGCGTGGCAACCCAATGTAATACAGCAACCCAGATTTATGAATGTATGGAATACCAAGGGGATTACAGAAGCAAAGGACTAATTTCAGATAAAGTAACAAATTGTCTAACAAACCTTATCGCTTCTGCGACCACTAGGTGTGTGTATTCAGGAGCTATAGACAAGCCGCAAAGAAAAAGCAAAGCCTGTCAAGGGACGACAAAGACAAAGAGGGGGAGAGTGTTGCAGAGAAAAGAGACACAAAAGAGGAGCCCCTAAATTTTCAAATTGATGGCATAAAAATTCTTCTTCAAAATCCTAGGAAATTCCTTCGAAGCTATGTAATTGCACCAGAGGAGTCCTCTAGATGCATAAATCCCAAATCCTTGTAACATAATTCTTGTAAAGTAGTAGGAAATTAGAGATTAGTCAATAAAGTGCCGGTCTCATGTGTGAAAGGGCCAATTTTAGGGCACTTGTATATAAGTCACTTTGTGACTCTTTGTAAAGACTTTTTTGCCATTGTGAAGAAGGAGAACTGAAATTTCGAATTTGCTTCTTCCCTGCAGATTTCCATCTTCTCTATGATCTTTTGTGTGTGTGTAATTGCTTGAAATGTGTGTATAGGACTATTTTCTATCCCTTCCCATCACTTTTGAACTACCGTAGTGTGTGTGTGAACCATTACGAGATGTGGAGCAAGCATAGGTGTTTCCCGCCATTCACTCTTGTGGCCATAAGTTGAAGAGCACTTGTTAGATTCGAGTGAAAATACCATCCCATAGATGTGTGTCATCTAGAGCTTTGAAATGAACCCGCTATTGGCCATATTTGGAGTTCACAACCTGGGAGAAACATTTGAATTTGTGCTTACTATTGTAAGTGGTATCACAGTGGACATTTCCAGAGATTTAGTGAGTTGGAGAGGTAGTTTAGTCTTTTCACATGCATTATACCTGAGCCGCTTCACTTTCCATCATGTGTGCACATGTCCTCATGCACTTGGTTCATATGGTTCTTCGGATTGATAATTAAACGTGTATCGATCCACCACTGTACACATTTGTGGGGCAATCAAGATTTAGTCTCTTTGACACAAGTCCCTAAGACTTCACGACTTAGGTACACAATATCCATCTCATATATTTTATATAGAATTTTTAGAGCTCTCTAGAGTGTAGAAGTTTAGATTAGAAAGAGGAAAGGACAAATTTTTAAGTGTGAACTTGGACAATTAAATTGGTATAAAAGACAATCCAAGTCATTTTTAAGGAGATTCATTTTTGGAGATGAATGCAAACAAGAGAGCTCTTTCAAAAGTCTTTTCTCATCACTTTGCTTTCTTGGTAATTTGAAGTGATTTTTTCAAGTGCTATTGATAGATTTATCTCTGAGATATAGTTTTTTTTGTGTGTGTAAAATGATTTCATTGATCTATTTTAAAATCGTAATGCTTGTGAAATCAAAGTAGATTTTGTTTTCTCATTACTATTTGAAATTGTTGAAATCATGATGCTTTGGTTAAGGGGTTACAATTAAAGAAATTTAAAACTAATGTCACACATCTAATATTTGTGAAAAATACCAGACATTAGGCATTGAAATCATTGCAAAAGAACATTCCTATCTTAATTTATGTTGAAATGAGAATTTACAATCAAAATTGTAATATCCATTTGTTAATATGAAGTGGATTGATGAAAATATTGATCTTTGGTTGATAAGTATAGGGATTCACCGATCAGAAATGGGATAGGTAATTTCGATACCTTGAATTGAAAGTTTAGAGTTTGTGGTTGTTATTCATTCATATGAACATTAGTTGGAAAATTCAAAAATTGAGAAAGAACTCATATAGCATAGCACAAGTGAGATATTGTGAAGGTATCATAATTAAGGTTTCGAATTATGCTTCTATATGTTGAAATATCTTCAAGAGGATGTCCTTCACCTGCACATAAATTAGTGTTTAGATCCATAGGTTGTGTGAGTGGATTACATCCACTCATACCAAACTTATAAAGTACATCTAAAAAGTATGTCCATTGAGCTGGGTAAACACCATTTTCTAGATAAATTACTTCAATACCAAGAAAATATTTGCGCACTCCAAGATCTAAAATCTTGAATTCATTCCCAAGCTTGGCCTTTGTTGGAACAATTACATGGCAAGTCTAAGTATTGGCTCGAGTCTTCAAATGTCATAGAAACTTATGCTATACTTGAAGCCAATACTAAAGATATGAGAAGTTCACATATGAACTCACCCTTGTAACTCTTTGAGCCTTTACCTTATGTAAAAATTGAAGAATCAAAGGTTGTTGAATCCACTTGATGAGGAGGAAAAGGAAACCTACAAATTCATGACTAAATTAGTTGAAGAGTCAATCACCAAAAGATAAAGAAATTGATTTAGGTGAGGTTCATTCAAATTCAAATCTTGGCTCCAATCCTCACAATATATACATATGATTTAGTCACGGTATTAGTACACACATTAGCTAAGCTTCTTGCGATATCAGAGTGTGCTCTCAAGGCACACAAAATACACATTCTTCCTTTTCTAGTACAAAATACACATTTTTCAAGGTTCATATAGACCCTATAAATTTTGGATTTTATAAATATGGTTCTCAAATCTTGTAAATGATCCTCTCTTTTATTAGAAAAGGTCCAAAGATCATCTACATATATTTTCATTGAATGTCTTAGAAAATCTTTAAACACATGACACATCATCCTTTGAAATGTGGGTGGTGCAGTAATTAAACCAAATTGCATAAATCTAAATGCATATATATCACATTTGTTTACAAAGGCTATGTTATGATGATATTTGAGCCAATAGGAACTTGAGTATATCTTGAGAACCCATCCAGAAAAAACTATAGAATTTCTTTCTAGCAAGTCTTTTAGAAGATGATAAATTATTGGTAGTGGATAACTATCTCTGATAGTTACAACATTTACTTTCTTAAGTTTTATACAAAACCTTAATTTACCATTATTTTTTGGTAGTACTACTATTGGTGATATCCATTTAGTATATTCTATCTCATATACAGATTTTGTAGCAAATAACTTATTAATCTCTTCATTAATCTGATGTATAATGCCTCTATTTACTTGGTTTAGAATATAGTGCAATAAGAATCCTATGTATAAAGATTTTGGGATCTATTCCTTAAAGATCCTTATAATTATAGGCAAATACATCTCTAGATTCTCTTACAAAATGAGTTGAGGCTTCTTCTTCTTCCAATGCCATATCACTTACTATAACAATGTATATGCCTTCTCCTCCCTCTTGAGTGATCATTACCTTTTAGTTTCATCCTGATTATCATATGATTCATCTCTCTTTTTCTCTCTTTGAGGTTTGAAATCTAACAAACATCTCTCCTCCATCTCATATTTCTTGAAATTTTATGCAACATCAAAATTTTCCTTTTGTCCTTCTTGATGTGTCATACTTGTGTTTTCTTGAGATTTTATATTTATCACATCTGTTGCTCCCATGTTCTCCAAATATGAATCTCTATCCTTAATTACCAAATATCCTTCTTCTTCTTTTGATTATAATTGAAATTCTTCTCCTTATTTTTCATTTAATTCACTCATCCCAAGTTGCAACATTTGGTAATGATTTTAGACAAGACATCTAGTGTCTAATGGTAGTAATCATATATGAGCTAATCGATAGTCCCTATACTAGTGTTCACCCAATCTGTGGAGTGTGCATTGTTCTTTACGCTTATGGAAAATGCTAGACATGATCTTCACCTTGGTATTGGTCTGTGGCATGGGTTGTATAAGATGTGTAGTGGAGCATGTGACCACGTGCATAGCATTTTTGGATACGTCTTTAATAGGTGTTTTTGCCAGTTGGGTTGGAAGATGGTAACTCTCTGCCCTTTCTCTAGTACATTATTGGGCTCAAATTGAGTGGAGAATGTTGCTGATTTGCAAATTATACTTGTGATTTTTGCATTATAGTCTAAGAGGATTACAAAACATGGTTGATATTGCTGATCAGAGGTAGTGATCATCCTTCTATGTGCCAAATTTTGAAAATAATCAGACTTTAATACTTCTTCCATGTATGCCATTGTTAAGATTTGTATGGCTGTGAAGACTTCTTGGAATCTTCCAATTTTAACCAAGGTGTTCTACGTGCTTGAAATGTGTCCTACCCTTCTTCTGTAACCCGGTCACTTGGTACTAGTTGAGGCTCGTACTCCTCTCCAAAAGTTTGTTCTATTGGAATTTGGATGATCTCTTTGACTAAGCTTTCATATTGTAGAAGATTTGTAGAAAATGTGAACTATGCAAGCTTTAGGTGGATAAAGGGGTCAAAAGAAATTAATGTGGACAAACGTCATGACTCAAATCACTTAGCACAATCTCAAGGTTGGGTTGGTTCTGGCAAGGCAGTTCTAAGGTGGTGGAAAATTCGGGAGAGGCATCCTAAAGCTTTAAAAGGAGGTGAAGAGACATCAAATGCATGGAAGTCTTGTAAGTCATTGAAGACTAAGAAACATATACTCAAGGAGGCTCAAGGAGAGAGTCATCCAACGCTTAGGGAGCTAAAATGCAGTAGTCCAAGCTAGGAAAAATCTAGGGGAGGGTGCTATATGCACAAAGGAGGAGCTATCAAGCCCACACCCCCTCTAGTCTCTTGTAGGTATAGACATAGTCTGCTTATAAGAGTTGTAAGGCCTTGTGTACATATCAAATTTAACAGATTTAAGGTGCATTTTGTACTTATATGTATATGTGTTACTTTCTCTAAGAGGGATTCTTGAAATCAATTTAATGTACAGAGAAATTGGTGTATTTCTGTAACCCTAATTTTTGCATATCCTACATCTCTACATAGTCTGTCTTGTGCAGAGTTGTTGACTAACCTAAACAGATCCATTTGAGTTGTTCTAAATCTTGTATGAAAGCTTATAAATAGATCCATGTGAGATTTCTAAAATCGTAGGTGATTTGGATCAGTATAAGGTAGGTGAAGCTGAGTTTTGTTGCAAGGTAGCAAATAAGGTGTATGAAGGGACCTAGGTATTGGGTTCATTTCACTTCTAGTGTGCACAATTTCATCTTCAATTAGCTCACGAACGTAATGGTACTGTACTTCTATATGCTTGGCGCGAGCATGAAATACTGGGTTCTTTGCAATAGCCATACAACTTTGATTATCACACTTGAGTACAGTCACCATATTTGATGGAAAGCCTAGATCTGCAAGAATTCTCCTTAAGCAGACTGCCTCACAAGAAGTAGAACAAGCTGCTTTGTACTCTGCTTCAGTGGAGGAGAGTGCGAGAGTTGGTTGCTTCCTACTTACCCAAGAAAATATTCTTGAACCAAGTGAGAAACAATATCTAGAAAGTGATTTTCTAGAATCACAATCTCCAACCCAATCTAAATCACAATATCCTTGAAGTGTATCACCTATGGTATAAAAAATACCAAAATCCAAGTTTCCTGCAATGTACCTTAGAATTTTCATTCCAACATTCGAGTGACTCTCCTTAGGTTTGCTAGAAAACCTGCTTAACACTCCAACAACATAGCAAATGTCTGGTCTAGTAAAGCACAGAAAAATAAGACTTCCAAAGATCTTTCTATACCTCTTAGCATCTACATCAGGCATGTTATCATCCATAGATAGCTTATGATTTACCTCCATAGGTGTGCTAGTTAGTTTGCAGTCCATCATTCCAAATGCCTTGAGAATTTCTTTGGCATATTTTTTTTGTGAGATGAAAATGCCATCCTTTCTTTGCCATACTTCAATTCCTATACAAAAATGGAGTAGACCTAAGTCTGTCATTTCAAACTCAGTTCGCAAGCTGATCCAAGTTTGATTGATGAGTTCTTGATAATCTCCTATAATGATCAAATCATCTACATATACAATGACCACAACTAGCTTGCTATCCCTTTTCGTTACATACAAGTTAGCATCAGAATTACTTCTTTCAAATGGTGAGGGAAGTATCTCAACCCCTATGCAATGACTAAGCTTGAATAACCTCCACAGGTATCCTTCTTTAACCTCTGCACACCAAAAATGATCTTTCTCAGAGCATATACAAAGAACTCTAGTGTGCTTTTGTAAACCTCTAGTAGACACCAAGAGCTTTCCAAAAAACAAATTTCACTCCAAATGGATGCTTACACAAAGAGAAACAATGTCTACAACATGCGCTAGTTGAATGCTCAGAACTGCTAGTCAAACAAAGACCTCACTTCACTCCCACAAGCTTTTCTAAGAGAGTATATAGATAATGACTCTCAAAATTGAATCAAATTTAGAGAACTCTAATAGCTACCCAATGACACCAAAATCATGGCAAATGGATAAATAGAGAGCCACATATTTCCAATAGAGCCTACACACAGACAGAGATATCAATCACCCAACTTCACTAAAATGAATGTTGCTTCCACAATACTCAAAGACTGCTCTAGAAAGTTGGTCTGCATACAATAATCTCTACTAGATATCCAATGAGAAAATAATTACATCAAATGGATACAATATGAGGGAGGACCAATGCTAACAACTTAGGGGTACAGAGTTGCAACATTGCCTGCATGCACACATAGATATGCCTACTAAAAGAAAACAAAGAAGCAAGCAAGGGGATAGCTTAAGCAAGGGGCTTGCTTATCACAACTCTAGCACTTAGTGCTCACTTTACATGAGCTAAAACTACAAGAAGATGGCCCAAAAGAATTCTGGATATAGGCTCCTTTTATAGCAAGAAGTGTGCCCCTAAAATCTAGGAACTACCTTTCCAAATCAACCTCCTAACTTGGAGGACTTAGTTGACATGACCTGGGGAGTGGTTGAGTGACTTTTCTTGATGGAATCTCGTGTGTTTTGGCTTCCTTTGACTTCTCCACATGTCCATAAAAGATTCCCCATGAATTTGTAGCTTGAAGCTTGACTTTTAACACTCCCCCTCAAGCTTCAATTCTTCGTCCTCATCCAAGCTCCTTCATGTTGATGCATTGCTTGAATTTTGAAATCTTCATCACATCCAAAGCCTTTGTAAACATGTTGGCAACTTGGTCCTTGATACCAATATGTGTTGGAACAAACCAATCATAAATTGGTGATTATAAAGAGTTTGGAGCAAGTTTATGATCAGATTAAAGTGGAAGAAGATACTTGAGGAAGTGAAGAGATCTCAGAAATGAAGTTTGTATACATATGTACATTACAGGTGGAAATTCTTGTAAATACATGAGAGAGTCATTTGAAGAAAAGCGTCATAGAGATAGATGTGTAGAGAGTCTTTCTCAGGAAATTAGCGACGGGTTTTGCTCTGAGTTCTCTCTGTCTGATCATGCGGATCAGAAATCCTTTTGTACACATCTAATCTGGAAGCTAATAAAGCTATGTTCAAAGTTTCATGGTCTAATTTCTTTCATGTTATGAGTATGATCAATAGGAACATGTGTGTGTAAAGTCTGCAGGTAGAGCTCTCAGAGTCGTGCATTTTTTCTCAATGTTTTGCTTAGATCTCAGTGCACAGTGTAAATTTTTTAATGAATGAGCATTCAAAATCTAAGTTAGAAGGCAACGAAGCTATGACTAAAAGCATTTAGCAAAACGGGATCTGTGCTGTGAGAAATCAACCTTAGAAGTTACCTATGTCAAAGTCGCTTATTCAGGAAGATAGTTTCTGACATACTTTTGATTTTTAAGGATCAAATTGAAGTTTTAATGATTCTTTTGAAAGACTAATGGTTGATATGATTGCACAAAGGTAGCTTGGAGGTATGTATATCATTAGATTGAAGAAATCTAAAGATATGTGCAGGTAATGAAGTCAATCTTTGAAGAAGACTTCTTGAAGAAGAAAAATTCTCACTCAAAGAATTGTTCATGAATGATTTGGTAAATCAAAGTAACATTTGTGTAAAGTTTGGTCTATAACTGATATAGCGATGCTCTTAGATCAGTATAGATCAAGCCTTTGGAGATTAAGAGGTCTCCAACAGTGGTATCAGAGCTGAAGGTATAATACAAGTGAAGTAAAGGCATTGGAAGTCCGGACTGCTGCAGATATTGAAGTTCCTTCTAATTGAAGGAGGACAAGAACAAATTCTTGAAGAAAACTTGCAGAAGTACAAAGTACGAGTTCAAAGGATAAAAAAGGATTGAAGCTTCATATCAAAGGTACACTTTACTATCATAAATCATAGTATTGCAGACACAGAAGATCAAATATGGGAGAAAGCTTGCAGATTGATAAGCTAGATAGGGAAAACTATCCAGCTTGGTCCATAAGGATGGAGGCACACCTCATGAGTAAAGATTTGATGGCATTCATTACAGGAGAAGAAGGAAACCCTGAGTTTGCAGATCCTAGTATTCCAACTAGGGAAGAGCTTGCATATTTGAAGACTTGGATGAGAAAGGATGCTCAAGCAAGGAGCATCATTTACATGGTTGTAAATGATTATCTTCTACCTCACATTAGAGGACTAGAAAGTGCAACAGATGTGTGGAATGCTTTGGAAGAGCATTTCCAAAACACAACCAAGTCAAGGAAGTTCTCACTTTGGGCTGAGTTCACAACTTTCAAGAAGAAGAACTCACAATCAATTTCTGATTATGTGGCAAGAATGAAGGATATTGTAGATAGCTTGGGAGCTGTAGATGATGATATTGAAGAGGATAAGTTGGTAAGACAAATACTTACAGGTCTGAGAGGAGATGAGAAGTGGAAGCCCTTTATATTGTCCATAGAATTGTCACTTGATCATTTTACTCTTGATCTTAATCAATTGCTAGGACACATGCTAATTTTTTAGCAGGACATTAAGGGAGACAATGATAGGAGTGCAAGTCAAGCTATGTACTCCAAGGACAAGAAAAATAATGGCAAAGGGAAGCAGTCAACTGATGATGAAGGAACCTCAAGTCAAGCTAACTTTACAAAAGGAAAGATGAACTTCAGAGGTAAAGGAAGAGGAGGTAAGAATAAAGATAATACTAAAGCTTGTTGGATTTGTGGCAGAACCAATCATTTGGCAAATGATTGTTGGTATAACAATCAAAATGGAGGAAATAATAATCAGAGTTTTAATCAAAGAGGTAGAGGAGGCAGAAACCAAAGAGGAAACTTCAGAGGAAGAGGTGGTGGGACATCATATGCTAGAGGAGTTGGACGGCTTTCAACCTCAGTCCTACAACAACAATTATTATAACTATGCATCAGATCATAAGGATGAAATGACTCTTATCTTGAATGCAACTCATGAAGCAGTAGGAGAAGACCAAAGGGTGTTTTATATTGACTCAGGATGTAGTAATCATCTGAGTGGCAATATATCCTTGATGACTGATATGGAAGCAAAGGTGAATGTACATACAGTTCAAACAGGTGACAATACCAAGCATAAAGTGGAGAGCATTGGATCAGTGAAGACAAAGAGTGGAAGTACACTTTTGAACAAGGTACTTTATGTTCCTACTATTCCTAAAAATCTGATAAGTGTAGGGCAAATTGTGGAAAAAGGATATGAAGTCAGATTCACAAATGATGGTGTCTATGTGCAAGATCCAAATCAGGGATATAGAAACATAATTGTGTTGGAAGTGAGGTAGGCCCTTAGGCTCATGTCACAGGTCCATGGTTCCATAGTTCCATTCATATGCAACATTAATTCCAGAAATCTTCCATATTGACAAAACATGAACATACCACAACTTAATCATACAGATGATGAGATAAAGATAGAGAAAGAATAGACGACATGTGTAAGGTGTTACGTAAGCCATTGCTTACTCATAGTATCATATATACCAATGTTCAATGTACAATGTGGGAGCAAAATTCTCAACCATTCTATGTGATGAGAAATAGATGAATGAGTGAATGTACAATGTAACAAACATATTCAGATGTGTGGGCAGTAATCTGAATATACATGAGATGTGTGACCTAATAGGTTATAGAAGAGTGAATATGAGTGACTGAATGAGGAAGGATCAGTGTGAAACTGATGGTCAACAAACCTACATCTAAACTTAGGCTATGGAAGACCCTAAGTTAGATACGTGTGTGAAAAGATCACATACTTATAAAGTAGCATAAAATGCTAACAAGATTGTTGCCGAAAATCCTCAAACTCATCTGAACACACCTTCTCAAACACCTCATAAAAATATGCATAAAGCATATAAGTACTGATTGTCTTGTACCTATGCTGAATAGGAGTCCTTCTAATATGAACGCCACAACCTCCATAAACTTCAAGTAGTACCTGTGTGCATAAAGAGAATATGTACCTGAATACTTAACATAAGATGTGAATCTTATGTTAATCACCATCTAATGTCTTTGAAGTAGCCCGACATCTTCTTGTAGAAGACAATCTTCAACCTAATATCTTCCTGTAGAAGATAATCTTCAAAATCATGTAGATGGTCCCATCCAATGTCTTTGAAGTAGCCAGACATCTTCTTGTAGAAGATAATCTTCAACCTAACATCTTCTTGTAGAAGATGATCTTCAAATACATCATGTAGATGGGCGGTCCTCACCATCAAGCTGCTAATAATCAAGTCTTCTTGCCATGAACAAGAGATGACCTCCTCTCCATGAGCTAGAGTGTGAGCACACCCTTCATCTTCTCCAAGAAGAATCACCAAGAAGAACTCCATAGCTGCTCCTCAACATGCTTCAAGTTAGCACCATGGCTGCCCCATGTGCTAGAAGAAACACCACCTCTACTGAGGTCCAAGCTCTAGAAAGCTTGTGTTGATCCTAGGTGAAGGATGCAAGACAATAAGCCAAGCTTGTCTTATATAGGATTTGATGATCCTTGAAAAGCAAATAATAAAGCACACAATCGCAAAAGCTATGCGATCGTATTCTCCAATAAAGCAAATCGTAAGAGATCTCGTAAAACTCAAACGCGTTCGCTGTCTTAATCGTTGCCGCTCGTCGCTTTGAAAAGCATGTCAGATTAAGTAAAAGAATCATATGTTCGCACTACGCTGCCGTCTAGGGGGTTTGAACCCGGGTGGCTAGGATGGGAGAGAATTGGCTTAACCACGCTACCCGTTATCATTTCTTGTACAAGCTAATGAACAGAGATTATACGCATGCAGTATGCGCCCGTGATGTGTTGTACCAACTACCAAAAGAGTAGCAACATATGATATAGTTAAGATGGACCAAGAAGACATTGTTTTCCAACAAATTGCAGGTAAAAAGGAAGGAAGGTTTTTTACTCTCAAGGTCCAAGGTAATGTGGGACATGCTTTATTTACTTATGGAAGTCAAAAGATGTCTGAATTAGATCTATGGCATAAAAGATTAGGTCATTTCAATGAGAGAGCTATAAAGGAAATTTCAAGGAATGACGTGGTGCTTGGTTTTCCAAAAATTGAAGGGCAACACATGGTGTACAAGTGTGAAGCTTGTCAGTTAGGTAAAGCACACAAAAATTCATATAGTAAATCAGGATATAAGTATTCAAATATGCTTGAATTGGTTCATACAGATGTGTGGGGTCCTTCAAGGGACTATAGCATAAATGGATCCAGATATTATGTGTTTTTTGTTGATGATGCAACCAGATGGATTAATTTATATGTAATCAAGGAAAAATCAGAAGTGTTCAAGGCATTCAAACATTATCATGCTTATGCAGAAAGGATTACAGGACAAAAGCTCAAGAGGTTGAGATCAGATGGAGGGGGAGAGTATTTCTCTAAAGAGTTTGATGATTATTTGTGGAATGCAAGTATAAAGAGAGAAGTAACTTGTAGGTACTCTCCTCAACAGAATGGAATTGCAGAAAGAAGAAATAGAACTCTTGTAGAGTTTGCAAGAGCAATGATGAAGGAAAAGAATTGTCCAAATTACTTATGGGCAGAAGCTATCAACACTGCAACATATCTTGTGAATAGGTTATCTTGTAAAGCATTGGAGGGAAGAACTCGTTATGAAGTATGGTGGGGTAAGAAACCTACTCTTGATCATTGTAAGGTATTTGGATGTTTAGCATATGCTTATGTTCCTTCACAATTGAGACATAAGCTAGAACCCAAAGCAGAGAAGTATTTTTTTATTGGGTATGATGATACACAGATGGGTTATAGATTGTGGAGTCCATCTACAAAGCAATTTCTTGTTACCAAAGATGTTACATTTGATGAGCAAAGCACATGGTATACAGGGTCAACAAATGATTATGCAGATGACAAAGAAATACAAAGAAAAGGGAAGACAAAAGTAAGTGTGTATGAAGAAGATATTGATGATGTTTATTGTAAAAGGAAATTGCAGGATAATGTTGAAGATGGGCCAAGATTTGATCTAGAATCAAATGTGGTTGAGACATCAAGAAGTGCAGAGGTTAGAAGATCCTCAAGGGAAAGGAAAGAGCCTATCAGGTATAGCTATGACACATCTTTCTTAACAACAAAAGATTATGCTTATATTGTGAAGACAGAAGAGGATCCAATCACATATGAAGAAGCTAAAGGAAAACAGAATTGGGAGAAGGCAATGCAGCTCTACTTGAAAATGAAACATGGGAGTTAGTGCCAAGACCAAAGAATCAAAAGTTCATTGGATGTAAGTGGGTGTATAAAACAAAAAGGTTTGTAGATGGTAAGGTGTCTAGATACAAGGCTAGACTTGTGGTCAAAGGTTATGCTCAAACTTATGGGGTAGATTATGATGAAACCTTTAGTCCTGTTGCTAAGATGTCTACAATTAGATCATTGATTGCTATTGATGCTTGTAAAGGATGGAAGTTATCACAATTAGATGTGAAGAATGCATTTCTGAATGGATACATTGCAGATGAAGTGTACATGGAGCAACCAGAAGGCTTCATAGATTCAATTGGATCAGATTATGTGTGTAAGCTCAAGAGAGCTTTGTATGGGTTGAAGCAGGCTCCAAGAGCATGGAATTACAGGCTTGTTAAGTTCTTGAATGAATGTGGATTTCAAGCATCAAAGGCAGATAGTAGCTTGCTAGTGAAGGCAAGTGAAAATGGATACATATATATGTGTATTTATGTTGATGATATCATTGTCACAGGTACAGATGCTCAAGGAATCAATGAGCTTAAGAAACAAATAGAGAAGGAATTTAAGATAAGTGGTTTGGGAAACTTATCTTATTTCATAGGAATGCAGATTGTGTATACTCAACATGGAGTATATGTTACACAAGAAAGGTACTTAAAGAATCTTCTGGTCAAATTCAACATGGAGGATTGCAGGCCTTCAAGCACACCATTGGAGGCAAATCATAAATTGAGTAGGTATGGAGGTGAAGAGTTTAATGACATGAAGAAATATGAGAGTTTGGTAGGTAGTTTAATCTATGCTACCTTGACAAGGCCAGATCTATCATATGCAGTAGGTGTGTTATCACAATTCATGCATTGTCCAAAGAAGACTCATTGGATTGCAGCTCAAAGGGTACTCAGATATATCAAAGGAACCCTAAATGAAGGCTTGTATTATGGATTTACTTCTGATACAAGAATCAAAGTGTTTAGTGATGCAGATTGGGCAGGTGATTCAGATGATATAAGGTCTACTCATGGGTATCTCTCTTATATTGGAGATAAGTTAGTTTCTTGGTGCTCAAAGAAGCAACATACAGTTGCTTTATCATCCACAGAAGCTGAGTATAAAGGAATGGTAGAGGCTGCAAAGGAAGTAATATGGTTAAAGACCTTGTTGAAGAGTTTTGGAACTGATCAGAGTACTCCAATTATTTTTGGAGACAATATGAGTTCATTATATTTGGCAGTTAATCCTGTTTTTCATGCCAAGACTAAGCATATAGAGATTCAATATCATTTCTTGAGGGAAAAGGTACTTGACAAAGAGACTGAAGTGATGTATACTCCAACAAAAGAACAAGTTGCAGATATGATCACAAAAAACTTGGATGGACCTAAGCTACAGAGATTCAAAGAGATGGCAGGAGTGAAGAAGAATGGAATAATCACAATTAGTGATTGAGGGGGAGCTCGTGGAACAAACCAATCACAAATTGGTGATTATAAAGAGTTTGGAGCAAGTTTATGATCAAATTAAAGTGGAAGAAGATACTTGAGGAAGTGAAGAGATCTCAGAAATGAAGTTTGTATACATATGTACATTACAGGTGGAAATTCTTGGAATCTGAGTAGAGATAATCCTTAGGATGATAAGGGTAATGTAATAGACGCGGGATAAGTCTAGAACTATATGTATATAAGTCAATGATGTAAAGAAATACATGAGAGAGTCATTTGAAGACAAGTGTCATAGAGATAGATGTGTAGAGAGTCTTTCTTAGGAAATTAGCGATGAGTTTTTCTCTGAGTTCTCTTAGTCTAATCATGTGGATCAGAAATCCTTTTGTACACATCTACTCAGGAAGCTAATAAAGCTATGTTAAAAGTTTCATGGTCTAATTCCTTTCACGCTATGAGTATGAGCAATAGGAACATGTGTGTGTAAAGTCTGCAGGTAGACCTCTCAGAGTCGCGCATTTTTTTGTGTCAATGTTTTGATTAGATCTCAGTGCACAATGTAAATTTTTTAATGAATAAGCATTCAAAATCTAAGTTAGAAGGCTAGCAAGCTATGGCTAAAAGTATTTAGCAAAAGGGGATCTGTGCTGTGAGAAATCAACCTTAGAAGTTACCTATGTCAAAGTCGCTTATTTAGGAAGACAGTTTCTGGCATACTTTTGATCTTAAGGATCAAATTGAAGTTTTAATGATTCTTTTGAAGAACTAATGGTTGATATGATTGTGCAAAGGTAGCTTGGAGGTATATATATCATTATATTGAAGAAATCTGAAGATATCTGCAGGTAATGAAGTCAATCTTTGAAGCAGACTTCTTGAAGAAGAAAAATTCTCACTCAGAGAATTGTTCATGAATGATTTGGTAAATCAAAGTAACATTTGTGTAAAGTTTGGTCTATAACTGATATAGAGGTGTTCTTAGATCAGTATAGATCAAGCCTTTGGAGATTAAGACTAGGTAACCACTTGTACTCCTTCTATCTTCCTTCGAACCGGCCCAATCGGCATCAGAATAAGCTTTGACCTGCATATCATCATCAAATGAGTAGAACAATCCTTCATTTATAGTGGCCTTGAGATATCGCAACATTCTTCTTGCAGCTTGCAAGTGTGTAGTCCTTGCACTATGCATAAATTGTGATAACACTCCAACTCCATATGCTATGTCGGGCCTAGTTATTGTGGCATAATTGAAAGAGCCTAGAATAGATCGATACAAGTTACATCCTCTAATGGTTCTCCATCAATGGATCCATCAATGGAGCTTAGCTTTACATTAACTTCCATGGGATTTCAAATAGGCTTGCAATGTAGCATCCCAAACCTCTCAAGTAGGTCTAGAATTACTTCCTTTGTATGAGAATAATACCTTCTTCTTTGTATACAACTTCAATGCCAAGAAAATACCTAAGATCTCCGAGATCAGAGATCCTAAACTCCTTTCCAAGCTTTGGCTTGATCTCCTCAATGCCCTTTGTATCATTACATGTAATGATAAGATAATCTACATACACACACATGTAGACTACAAGTTCTCCTCTTTGTTTGATGAAGAGAGATGTATCTGCCTTGCATTGATTGTAACCACATTTGATCAAATAGTCCACCAATCTTTGCTTCCAAGCCCTTGAAGCTTGCTTTAGGCCATAACGTGCCTTCTTCAACCTACAAACATGATGTAGAAACTCTTTATGAACAAAACCTAGTGGTTGCTCCATGTATACCCCTTCTTCCAAGTCTCCATTGAGAAAGGCATTCTTGATATCCAATTGGAAAAGCTTCCATCCTTTGCTAGCACCATTGCAATGAGTGTCCTAATGGTGCTCATCTTTGCCACGGGGATGAATGTCTCTTCAAAGTCCACCCCATAACTTTGTGCAAAACCCTTGGCCACCAATCTTGCTTTGAACCTAGAAATAGATCCATCTGAATTCCTCTTTACTTTATACACCCACTTATTACCTATTACCTTCATGTTCTCCTTCTTGGGCACTAGATTCCATTTTTTATTCTCCTCAAGTGTGTCGATCTCTTCTTGCATTTCCTCTTTCTATTCGGTGTACCTACATGCATCTTCATAGCAATAGGGCTCATGATCTTCTACTACTTTATTCATATATGCATAATGAGTTGCCATGTAAGAATCATACTAAAGCTTTGAGTTCGATACTTAACCTTGGAAGACTTCCTTTCTTCACCTTTTGGAGGAATAAACCTCCTTTCCCTTGGATACTTGATCCTTTTCTTTGATGTGGCTTCTTTCTCCATCATGTGTCCTTCATCATGTTCAACTTCATTACCTTCTTCATCCAACTCCATCAATGTTGCTTTGCCTTTGTTGATTGATTGTGTTGCATAGCTTGATGAAGATCCCCCCCATGGTGAGGTCATGCTTGAACTGTCTTCATTGATGGAATAGCTTGGGCCGCTTAGCTCTAAGTCGATTTGTTCTTCATCATGTCCATGCTTTTCTTCTTCATATTCCTGCATACAATCATACTTCTTATACCAAGGGATTAGCTCATCAAATGCTACATCCCTTGATATCCTCAACTCCTTTGTGTTTGGGTTGAAGCACCTGTAACCTTTATGATCATTTGAATATCCTAGAAACATACACTTTTCCGCCTTTGGTTGTAGCTTGTGCCTCAATTCACTTGGCACATGTACATAACAAGTACATCCAAATAACTTCAAGTGGGAAAGATCAGGTTTCTTACCATAATAGGTTTGATATGGTGTCAATCCATGGATCCCTAAGGTAGGAGCCCTATTCATAAGATACATGACGGTATTTGTTGCATCACTCCGAAACATGTTAGGTACATTCATCTCGTTAAGCATTGCTCTAGCGATCTCCGCAATGTATCTATTCTTTCTCTATGCCACTCCATTTTGTTGGGGTGTGTGCCTGCATTTTACTTGCCTCTTGATGCCTTGATCCATTAAAAAATCAAAAAATTCATTGGAGAAATATTCTCCCCCTCCATCGGACCTTAGCTTCTTGATATATGTACATGTTTCCTTCTCTACCATTGCCTTGAATGCTTTGAAACATGTAAACACATCTCATTTGTTTTTTTATGAAATAAATCCAATCCATCCTTGTGGCATCATCTATAAAAGTGACAAAGTACTTGTTATCTCCAATGGATTTCTCTTTGGTTGGCCCCCACACATCTGTATGTATCAACTCCAATGGATGTTGGCTTATGTAGCCACTCTTCTTGAATGGAAGTCTCGCTTGCTTCCCTAGTTGACAAGATTCACATAAATGATGCATACCTTGTCCTTGGAAGTTGGGAAGACCTTCAACCAGCCTCTTGAATCGTGTTTCCTTCATTCTTTGTATTTTGATGTGACCTATCCTCTTGTGCCACAAGTCCAACTCCAAAATCCTCTTGTTTCCACATGTGAATTAGACATATTGAGTGGAATGTGAATTTACCTCCAAAGTCAAGAGTCTCCCTTGCTTCTTTCCTCTTGCTATGACCTTGTAACCTTGCTTAGGGTTCTACACAAAGCATCCACCTTTGTTGAGCCTTACTTGATAGCCTCTTTCAACCATTTGCCCAATGGACACCAAGTTCTTTATGATGGAAGGTACATGCAAGACATCCTTGAGACATCTTCCTTCCTCCTTGTCATCCAAAACTACATCTCCAACATGGGAGATCTCATGGGTTGTATCATCACCCTTTTCTACATCTCCTTTACCTTTGGGAGCATGTAGATTAGTATACCAAGAAGCATTGCAACTCATGTGGTTGCTACATCCACTATCAATATACCAAGTGTTATCTACTTTGCTTGAATTCCCATTCATGTGCATCATCAAGAGATTGTCGTTTTTTGAGCTTGTGGAAGCATAATTACCTTGGCCTTTGTATGAAGAACTTTGATCATAGCTCCTTTGGTTTCCTCCTTGGTAGTGATCTCTAGCATAGTGGCCAAACTTGCCACATATGTAACATCCTTTCCCATCTTGATTCCTGTTTTATTGATGTCGTCCTCCTCTTCCTCTTGATCTTCCTCTACGCTATCTCTTAGAGATCTCGTCTTCAAGAATGTACAGCTGTTTCCACCACAAAAGCAGAGTATGTTGCAGCAAGTGAGGCATGTAAGGAAGCATTGTGGCTTTCTCGTCTTGCTTGTGATATGGCTTTACCTCAACATGTACCTCGCTTACTCAGTGATAGTGAGAGTGCCATTGCTTTGGCTAAGAATCCGATCTATCATGCAAAGACCAAGCACATTGAGGTGAGGTATCACTTCATTAGATTGCTTAGCCACTGAGAGCATTATTCTTGAGAAGGTTCACACTCGAGATAATGTTGCAGATGCTTTGACTAAAGCTCTACCACATGATAGCTTTCGACACTGTTGTCACTTGATGGGGGTTACTTGATTCTTGATCTTACACAATCACTTGTATACTGTGTAACATGCCCATCAGGTGGGAGGTATAGTTTGTATACTTACACTCAAGTATTCTTTATCATTCTTTATTTTTCTCCCATAGTTACTCTGGCCATATTGGCCTTTAGTGGGAGATTGTTACCGTTAGTGTCCATGTGAAAGGCCAAATGGCCACCAGACACTTCTTTGTATATGTTCTTTAATAACACATATAGTGGTCTGGTCAGTCATAGACTGTAAGTTCGACCGCATTTGTAAGACCTAAGAAGTCTGTCTTCGTGCTCCCTGTGTATTGTGTTTTCTGCGTATTCTGCAGCCTCTGTGCGGAGTACTGTGTGCGGCTTTAGGAGCTCGGTTTTCTACTCCGAGCATATCGTCGTGGAGCTCTCGAGAAGGAGAGCGCACTGTGGTGCATCACCATCGAAATACTTCATGAAGCTACTATGGCATTCATTCCAACATTTCTCCACCTCGTGCTCTTTTGTCATCGTTGATGGAATTTTGTATTATTGACTTTTGATGCTTCTTATTTCTTTAGTAGACTTGAGAGATCAGGTCATGGCTTTTCTATTTGGTTACATTCAAATCATTCACCATTTTAAATGAGTCCTTTCTCCACTAGACTATAGTTGTTGGTCTATCACTGACATTCTTATTCACATACCCTGTATATGCTACTTCATATGTTATTAGTCTTGCTTTCATGACTACAGATCTTCTTCTGATCTTTATTCTTATCCAACCACTTATTCCTCCAAGAAGGGTTACATTTTTCAAATAAATCATTTGTGACTTCTATCATTTTATCATATTCCAAGAAATCATTTGGGAAAAATCCTACTATGGAAGTTCGATAATTTTTATGTTATCTACTACCATGCAAAATGGAATTCCCAATCCATCTACTAGTCAATGATAATGTACTAGATTCACTCCATTTTCTAGCGCAAATTGAAATATCCCATCCTCATATTGATTATGAATCTTTCAAATATATGACATCTTGGTTTCTCTATCAATTAGCAATCTTTGTATGAATGCATCTCACTCTTGATAGCTTTCTTCTTGTTCTTGTTCATCAATTCTAGTATCATGAATAGGTGAAGGTAATAATTTTCTATTATAGGATTTTCAATCAGTGATTCCACCATTCTCTCCAGGTTTTGGATAGCTTTAGCTTTCCATTCTTCTATTTCTTTAATCAAATTTTCTCTTTGTTTGTGCCAATCCCTCCTTTCTTTCTTTATTTGCTCATTACGGTTATTGAAAATCCTCATGGATATAAAAACATGCTTATTGGCTTGTTGTTCTAGCACCTTTTCATATTTAATCTCTTCTTTTAATTTTTCTAATTCATCTTTGATTTCTTTGATCTCCTCACTTATTGCTTCTATTTTTATTCCTTCTAATCTACAATTTCTTTCTTCTAATGATTTATCTCATCATTGGCTTTTCTTAATATTTGATAAGAAGCTTCTAGTACTTTATTCTTTGAATCTAAATGCTTGGTTTATCCCTCCAACTTCCTTATCATACCCAAATGTTTTTCACATTTTTCTTCAATAAATTCAGCTTTGTTTTTGTGTTGAATAACAACTGTTTTGGATCTCATGGCCTTATCTTGCCATATATGTGTTGATTTCCTCTACTGTCTAATTTCTTCTTGCATCTTTTCTTGATCTTTTTTGTATTCTTCTATTACCTTCTAGTCTTTAGGAACTTTGACTATACTTCTATTCTAAATAATATCATATTTTTTCTTGCAAAGCCTAAAATATTCAATCCAGTTTACCAAGTATTGACATATATTTCTCATGTCTTTTGGGATCTTCTTCAGTTCAATTTTTTCTTGCTTTTGTTTTATCTCTGATCAGAATCCATTTTGTCTCGCTTATCATTTGGTTGTTCTTTAATTACGTTTTCTTCTTCTTCGACCATTACATTTTATGTTTATTATATGTCAGCTTAATCCAAAAGCCAACAAACTATAATAATGCGGATATAAAACATTAAGCGTTGCATCTACTTTATGGAATCTTAAGTTCCATAGAATCCATGGCATGCCTAATCATCAAGGCCAAGGAATTAAGCCTTAATTTGAACAATGTTTCCCTTATTAAACCACGAATGTTAGTAATATGAAATTGTATTGAAAGATAAACTAAAGAAACCATACATACGATGATGGGTTAGCCTAAAATAACTTTTTTAATAATTATGAACGCTGCCAAGACGTTCAAAGCCCCTAAAAGGTCGGAAGATCTGATCATTGAGGAGATTCATTAATCGATTGGGGAAGAAAATGTCATTAATTGGAAGGCATGAGTACCATGTAATCATCATCTCTACCCCAATGAAGCTCTCCCTTTTTTACAAGAAGTATGATCCATTTGGAACTTCAAAAGAGAGCTTCTTTAGGATTGAAGAGTTATAACTCATCAAAACATATATAGAAAAGAGGAAGAGTAAAGGGCTCAAATATACTATAACAACCATTAGTCTAGAGTATGATTTATGCAAAAGGAATATGCAACAATGTTGTTAACAATGTAACCATTTTGTTAAGTTAATTCACTATTTCCTTTGAGATAGATGCATAGCAATGTTAATAAGATAATATTATGTGAAAACACTAGCTCAACTATCAAATGACATAGAAAATATTTTTTGCATTACATCTGAACCAAGAGAAATTTCAATCAATATTAAAACAAAGAAAAACTCTTTTCAAGTATATAGACTTGGTAAGTATAAATCTTACAATCCTATGGAAGAATTTTGGTTCATGCTACTTGATTAGACTAAAAGTAAAGATTTCCTAATTAGAATCCCTAAGTTCAAGCTTCCATTATCTTTAAATCCTATGCCCCATACCATGAAATCCACTTTTGTGATAATATAAGATTAGATGTTCCATACCATCCAATTTATACTCTCACCTTAATGCATATAACATTAGCTCTTAATATAGGATATTGGACAAATTGTTTAGTCATTTGGAAGAAAAAAGGGTTGAACATGAATAAACTTCCAATTGGGTTTATACTAGGGAATTGGATGACCAACAATTTCCTTAAAGCCTATAGTTTTTTAGGACAAAAGCTCTTTAAGGGGGGAAGAAAGGTGTAAATGATATGATACTTCCAAGAAAAAAGGTGCATTTCTTGAATCTTCTATCAGATCTAAGGAGTATGTTTGACATCAAGTACCTCAGGTTTTAGGTTTAAACTAAAAAAAGTAAGAACTAGATATGCAAGGATGGAATTCATGAAAGAATTCCAATTTTTCACAAGTGAAAAGATAAGTTACTGAAGGAATTCAAGCATATGCATAGCAGGGCTCTTGAGAATGGAAAAGATTGATTAGGAAAAGTTTGGATTGTAAGAATGAAAATTTTCTTAAGTCAAAGGGATGAATTACAATTGTTGATATCTAGAAGAACAATTAGAGGATTTAAAAACATCAATACGATGTTAAAAAGACTTAAGAAACATATACTCATGAAGGTATGAGTAAAAGACCCCACATAAATCCGATGTATAAGTACTAACAATGAAGACGAGATCTATAGGAGAAAAGTCTTCTCTTATGTCAAATTAACTTGCCTAAAGAAATTTGGGAAAGCCAAATGACCTGGATTGTTCAAGAGGATCAAACCATCTAGGTTTGATAAATCATTCCAAGGAAATGTCAACGGTTGATTGAAGAAATCTTCGAGATATAGGATTGATTGGCATGAGGTATAGACACCTTAGTCATTGCTCTTGTATATGGCACCACGGAATTCAAATATGAATTTGAAATCATAAAGAATGATCCAAGAGCATTGAGAGGACAAAAGAAAGATAAATGATGCAGTTCTATGGATTGGAGAAAGAACTCATTGGTATGAGACAATGGGAACTCACTTTTGTTGAGAATGTTCTATGATAGCCACAGAGGAAAGAGACTCAAACAACAACAAAAACATTGAGATAAACCTTAAAGATAAGACCATTGAGATTAGTTCTTAGGTTCATTAAGAGGTGTAGGTATGTACATATTTGAACCAATTAAATACACGGTTGTATTTACAAGAGGGAATAAATCAAGGATGATCAAGACAAGGGTCCATTCTAGTGGAACGTGAACTTAAGAAATGAAGTTTTATCTTTTGCTCAAAATAATTGAACATTATGCTTCAAGAAAAGTTGATTAATAGGTCCAGCTAACCTGCAAAGGATTGTAAAGATAACATATCTACTCATGGTATTGAGCATGTCTAGATAGAAACAAAGTAGACCCAACTTTTTCCTACATCCTCAAAATACAAATAAAGTAAATTTGTATTTGAAAAGGACTATAGAAGAGTAATTCAAGTAAAGAATGTTTGAAGATTCATCTTCTTTCCATTGAAAGTGGAAGATGAATCTAGTTTCTGGCCCTTTCAAGATAGAGGTAAGACCTCAATTGGATTCTTCATCTCAATGTTCAAATTTTATATTTTATTTGAAATGCATCCTAAATTGGGTTTAGCTCTAGAGATGTGAATGTCTACGATATTCATCCCTACTAAACACCCACATCATCTCCCATGGGCCAATCTTGAAAATTAAACTAGGCGCAACATCGAAACTTCTTTCTAATCAAAATTTGAATTTAAGACTTCTTTCAATTCATGATCATTGAATGCAAATGAATTTTCTTTTTTTCTTGGAAAATGATAATTTAAAATCAAGCTTAAACTATAAAATTTTTTGTTCAATTATTACTTGAAGTAATCTCAAAATACAATCATAAATTTGGTTAGGCTTTCAAGAAACAATCATCCTCATCTAATCTTTCAAAATCAATCACTTACATAGAATCTAAGAAATACTACTAATTCCACTGATGCATAAATCTACCTCATTTTTCCCAATATGAATATGATTGGAAGTTGATTCAAGACCACAATCAATTCTTTATGTGTTTTCTTCATTCACTATCATGATTTTTCTTTGTATGTCTTCACCTTATCAATAGCCATTAATGTGCTGGATCATAATGTTGTAACTTCTACTTTTTGGGGTGGAAGAAAGCACAAACTTTCGTTTGGTTTTTTTCTTTAAGGATCTCAAGGAATGCATAGGCAGGAATTAGGATCTCAATCAGATATGTTTATCATGCATATACATACTCCTATTTATAAACAAAAATCAATCTTCCTACTTGAGCTTCAAATTCAAATTGCCCTATCATTCCTTGAACTCTTTTACAAAGGTTTTAAAAAATAGTATTACAAGCAATTACTTTCCTACGCTTGTCAATTTGAGATCATCATTAACCACTTTTTGAATTTTGAAATTATGAAACATCAGAGCAAAATGGAAAGAAAAATCTAAATTTAAACAAGTAAAGAAATGGAAAACACATGAACATATTGGTTCATCTTCAAAATTTCTCCATCCATCAAGTTTTCTTTATCATTTCTTTTATTCTATGCAAAGATAACTTTTTTTTCTCTTGAAAAATTAAGAAGTTTTTGGTGAATTTTTCATATTGTCTTCAATTTGATTTATAATATCAGTAACAATTTGTTTTTCCTTTTCTTTAAGATTTCTGATACTATCATTTTCATCAATTTCTTGTTTGATATTCTCATGTTCACTTTGACTATTTTCTTGATTGTTATTATTATAATGGTTCAAATGAACTCTTAAATTTTCACTTTCTCTTGATCAAATAACTGGTCATTATCTAGAAGCTTTGGATCACATGTTACATAATATTTTTAATTCTTCTTAGTTTCCAATTGTATTGATTTTTCAAGTTCTTTCTCATTGTCTTCCAATCTTTCTTGCAAAATTTCTTCAAATTTATGTTTTTCCAAATTTGTGTGTTCTTTTCTTCTCTTCAAAAATTTTAACTTGATTATTGATTGGTTTCATAATTTGTTGTTCAATAGATTTCTTATCATCATATTTTTTTGGTTTCTGTTGTTTTACAAATCTTTCATATGGTTTTGGTTTAGATCTTTCTTGTTGAAAATATTGCATCGTTCCACCACTACCTAAATTCAAGTGCAAAGGTGAATGGTCATGGTAGTTAAAAAGTTTATTTTTAACTTGAGTCTCCAATTTATGTCTACAAGAATATTCATATACAATACAATCCCAAATCATATGGCCAAATTGATCACACCAAAACATCTTATAGGTCAATTTTGGAACCTATTTAATCTTTAATGTGTAGCTCTTGGTGTGGATCTTCTATGGTCAATTGAATGTTTTATTTTTCAAAAGTATCAGTAGATATACTTTGGACTTGTACTTGGTTTTCATGTTTACACTTGAATGATTGAACTTCTTTCACTTGTTTGGACAAGGTTTCAGAATTGTTTTTCAAACTTGATACTTCATGCTCAATTGTCTCTTTCAACATTCTAAAACTAGTACCCATTGTTTGCTAGTTTTAAAGAATTCACTTATCCATTGAGTTGGAGATAACATTATCTCAAATTTTGATTGAAGATGCATTTGATCTAATCTCCATTTATTTGAATTTCTCATCATATTAGAGAAAATTATTTTCAATTAATACACCTAGACTAGATTTTATGTTTTGTGTAGTGTGTTTGATGAAAACATTTTTGCTCATCATTCACTTATGTTTTGTAAATCACATGGCTAATGTTTGCCTTATGTGGAGATAGAATGACATAATTCCAGGTTCTTATAACTACACCATAAAGAGGAAATACATGAACCATATGGCACAAGATTGCCCATACAACAAGCAGGTAGTTACATAAAATTACAAATAACTTCAGCCATAGTAGTAGCCATATAGGTACCAAAATGAGTACCAACAACATCCCTACTATAGGCCACAATAGAATTACTAGCCACACTATCACGCACAACCTAGGCCACAACCAGTGCTAGATCAGCAACCAACACCCCTTGTCAATGTAAATATCAATCAAGTATGTGGTGGTTAAAGATATTCCAAATAGGCCTTTGGTACTAGTTTCTCCCTTGGTCACTAAGAATGACCCAAATGCATATAGTTTTGACTGATTGCATGGAGAGAACATCCCTACCTATTACAATGAGTCCCTAAAACATATAGAAACATAACAATATGAGAACCCATTGTAGGATTATAGTTGGGAACCAGATTATGCCAATGTCATGTATAAAAATCCCAACCCTGGTCCCCAAATAAGACATATGCATAGGCCCCTAAAGTTCCTTACTATAGATGTCAGGGGGATCACTTCATACATGAATGCCCACATCCTCCACCACCAAGCCAATTGCACTATCTTAACATCCAAGGATATTGTTCGAAAAGTGATAAGGAGCACAATATATGTGAGTGTCCCAAGAACCTAGATAATCTTGGAGCAAGTCTATGACAAGCCTAAGTATTGGCTTGAGTCTCACAAAGTGATAGAAGAACCCTTAAAGTGAAGACAATGTAAAGTTCACTTGTGCACTACCTCTTGTAACTTTTGAAGTCTTTACTTGATGTAAAAGTGAAAGAATCTAAAGTGGTTGAGTCCACTTGATCAAAAAGCAAAAGAAAATCCATGAATTCGTGATTGAAGGTAGTTGGAGAGTCAAATCAATAACTAATAGATTGGAGAGTGATTGTAGGAAGTTAGGCTCCCAAGATCAACTATAAATACATGGCAGTTTTAGTCGTGGAATGAGAAGGCCTCCACGAGCTAAGCTTTATGCCATATCAAGGTGTGGTTTGAAGGCACACATATGTATCAGTAATTCCATTTTATTTTAAAATCAATATACGTTCATTTTCATGATCATTTGAGTTCATATTTTCATGTTCTTGTGAAGTGTATTGTTCACTGCCATATCTCTCAGTTTTCTCAGTCAGATTGTAGAGATGATTTCTCTCAGCTTGGTGCATCATTTTTAGTGACTTAACTTGGTAGCATTAGATCTCTAAGTCTAATATATGATCACCAATTTTCATTGCAATTGAAATTTTCAATCGTGAGCTATGATCATTTGAAGTCAACTATGTCACCTCATTTTCTACTTCTGTGTCACCACTCTCTCAAAACAATCATTGTGTCAGAGCTGTTTCTCAGTGTGTAATTCACCATTTTCCATGATTCAAAGCTTGTTAGAATCATCATATTGTCTAGTATATGTCTACAAAATTTCATAAGCATTGAAATCTTGAATTTTGAGATATTATCATTTTTCTACTCATGGGTCTGAGTACTATACAGCTTGGGAAAATCAGGGTCATGTTACCACTTGCTAAACATCTTTCTCCTTGTGTAGTCCATCATTTTTGGTGAAATAACTCTTGATTGTTAGCTTACTAAGGTAGTACAAGTTCCCCAAAAGGCATTAAATTAATTGTTGTTGTGGCCAGAGAATTATTCAAAACTTTGGACAAGTGTATGAACATGTTGAAGCTCAAGGTCAAGGACAAAGCATGGAAGCGCATCAAAGAAGTGCATACACAAGAAAGAGGATCAAGTAGGGAGCTCCAAGAAGCACATGTCAAATTTTCAGAAGAAATCCCTATAAATATAGTGACTTTTGTCACTAAAAAACCATTGTAAATACCATTTTCCATTTTTACAACTCCATTTTGTTCAAGCCGAGGATTCCTTGAGCTTGAGGAGTATTAGAAGTAGCATCCTACCAATTTTCATAATTTTTAGACTTCGTTTGAGCCCCCAAATAAGCCTTGGAACCTAATTTTCAACTAGGCCGGACACTAGGTCTGGACAGGGCCAAAACTATTTAAAAAACTATAAAAAGGGCTGGAGAGCTCATTTTTGGGGGGAGATTGTGGTAGATTTCAGCTTTGTAAGAGAGTTCTTTTGTAATTCAAGTCCTTCCATTGTTCCACTCTTTGCTCTTACCTTGTGCGCGTGTGTGTGTATGTGTGTGCATGTTTGTATGCTTTCACTCACACACTTGTGCACTTCACTTGCTCTTGGTTTTCATACCGGTCCTCACGTCTCCGCGGATTGACATTTATGAGGTGAAGCTCCTCACGTTGGTACTTGCCATTGTGCTAGAGTGACACCAAATTTGGCGCCGTTGCCGGGGAGAGAGCTTGGAGGACGATCGTGTGACGGTAAGACGTAGAGCAGCGATGTTGGAAGGTAAAAAAATCACCATTTTCAGTTCAGTTTCTGAGTTTTCCTTCTTCTTCATCATCATCATCACCACCATCTCTCTCTCACCTTCACATTCTCTGTTTTTTTTCGCTTTTTTGCCTAGACATTTCCGATTTTTGCCTCTTTTTTTCATCCTTAGCTGTGCGACGAGTTCAGAGAGGGTTCAAAGCTTAGGCGCCTTTGAAATATAGACATTTGCATCCCTAAAACATCAAAAAACTGAGCAACAGTATCGCGGCATGAGAGGAACAACGTTTGGTATCGCAAGGGTCGTATCATGAGATTGAAGGAAGATTTTGCATCTACAGGCTGATAGGAGTGACAAGGAGAACATAAGGTACACATATTTGTAAAAATTTTTGAATTTGGGCTTAAAAATCTCCAAGTATCGTGTCCGGTTGAGTTTTGGTATCGCGATACCAGAATTCCCGTGTATCACGATACTTGTCGAGGTATCGTATTGTGCACACCCACTTGAGGTATCGCGATACCATCCTGGTATCGTATCGTCAAGTGCTGGTATCGCGATCGCAGTCGCCCCAGTAGTATCGTATCACGATCCACATGGTATCATATCGTCTCGGTCCTGGTATCGTATCGTTGACCGTGCAGTATCGTATCGCATGATAGTTTGGTATCGTATCGTCAACTCAGTATCGTATCGTGTAATTTTTTGGTATCGTATCGTCTGTCTCATTGGTATCGTATCGTGATCAATCTGGTATCGTATCGTGTGGTGGTCAAGTATAGTATCGTCCACTAACTTGGTATCGTATCGTCGAATGTAGAGGTATCGTATCATGTGAATTCTGGTATCGTATCGTCAGCAGACCAAGTATCATATCGTCGAACTATTTTGGTATCGTATCGTGGACTTGGTGGTATCGTCTAGTGAGTGGTATCGTATCGCAGCCATTTTCAGTATCGTATCGTGTGGTTTGGTATCATGATCTTGGTCCACTCAGTAGTATCATATCCTGTAAAACACAGGTATCGTATCGTGGAAATCTGGCATCGTATCGCCTGTCCTGAGTTCCTAGAGAGATCCTGTTTCCCTGTTTTAACCCCCAGAACCCTGAACTAGCATAACTTTCTCATACGAAATCCGTTTGGGGTGATCTTGGGTTTGTTGGAAAGCTCGTGGGGAGTACAAGATTATTAGATAGGGTATTTTTAAGTTGACCCTTAGGTTGGACTAGGAAGCAAGGGGTTCCACAATATTTTGAGCAATTCAAAGGACAATTGTGGACTTGTAGACAAGGCTTATGAACCTAAGCTCAAGTTGATACTCAGGAAGAGATAGATAAAGTACCAAATCTCTTGAAACTAAGGTCAACCACACAAACAAGTCAAGGACTCACAACTCAGTGGTTAACACTACGTGCTGAGTTCATAGAAAAGTGAGTCAAAAATGTCATTTAATTGGGAGAGACTCTTGGCCTCTGGAGACATGAAAAGTTCAGTGCCTAGGAAAGATTTTATGTCCATAGTGGAAGGGGAATATAGGATGTCTCTTCAATACGTATCCACTAACCTACAAGGAATACCCATCTACCTCGATGGTCTACACAGATCAGTAGCAAGAATGATAAACACCATAGAATCTGAAATAATTCCAAGACCAGCTGTCAAGTACGAGGATGGAGTCTACATGGACAAGATGGGCCAGATCTATGTTGTAACTGAAAACCTTGATCAGATTAATGAAAGAGGAGAGTTAGCTCGAGATCATGCAGCTACCTCACAAAACCCATTCGAGACCCAGCAAAGAACAGAAAATGTAATGTTAGGACAAATGAGCCAAGGTCCTAGACCCGATAGACCACATGAACAATTCACCATGCTAGGAATCAACTCCCACAGCCACACTAGTCAGAGAATGGGAAACATGAATAGACCTACCTTTAGGACAGAGCCGCCCCAAGGTGTCCCCATCATAATGCAATCTCCAGAGCCAGACAAAAGAGTGAGACCAATCCAATTGGCCAAATGTATGCGAAATCGTTACGACGGCACAGGAGAGCCCTATGACCACATAGCAGAATTCAAGCAAGTGTTACGAGCGGAGCAAGTGGATGACTTTTTCATGCAATATGAATCCTTTGGGCTAACTCTCATGGGAATAGCCTTAGCTTGGTTTCAATCCTTAGACCCAAATTCCTTTGGCAATATCGAACAATTCTTCCAAGAATTTATTTGGGAATTCACTAAGCGAGGGATCAAGCACAACTCATCATCCTTACTACATAGTTTCAAACAAGCTCCCAACGAGACTGTAAAAAATGCAGCACAAAGGTTTAATCAATACGTGACCTGATGCCCGGTGACAGAGAGACCTTCTCAGCAGAAAATGATATCCCTATTTTTAGAGGGTCTAACCAATGGAACATTAAGAATGTTAGTATACATAAAACGGTTGCAAACTCTGAGTGAGTGTCTTCAAGAATGTATAGATTTGGAAGACAACTTAGCTGAGGATCTCAAAATCACACAAGATCTTACCAAAACGGAGGACACAAGGAGCAATGGGACTTCTAGTTCCAGTTATGTGGAGGAAGTGGCAGCGTTAGTGGCCAAGAAATTAGGGGTACAAGGACAACGGGACTACCAAATTTCTTCCTTGAGATTGCCAATGATAGGAAGTTGCACACTCTGCGGTGGAGGTCATCCATCTCATGTCTGCATCAGAGAAGGATTAGGGTTACCAAAACCTTATCCTTATGATAGACACCCAAATCAGGAGCCTAACATGCACTCTTATAGTGCACAAAAGTACCCCAACCACAATAGCGAATACTATCCAGTGAATAGACAACCACGACTACTTGCACCACCCCAATGTAGACCATACGGGTACCCTCCTAGAGAACAAGACATAGAAGTTCCTAGGTATAACCCTTGTCCAGGACCACGAGGAGCAACTAGACCATATGAACATGGAGGATATGGCCAACCTCAACCTATACCAGGACAACAACCATCCCACCCACCAACTCCGACACAAGGACAAAATGTCACAATACAAGTCGTTTGTCTTGAGTGTGGCAAAGAACAGCTCCTGAGAGATTGTCCCGGACATCCCTCTAGTGCACCAAAGGTTACACCCGTTATTGTGGTAGGCCTAGTAGGGGATTCAAGTTCCAGTAGCGATAATGTGGCTCCTATACATGCAATTACGAGGGCACAAGCCTTACAAAAAGCTTAACTAGTTGAGCAATCAGAGCCAAGTGAATCAGGGGAGCCTAGTAAGAGAAAAACAAGAACATGGAAGGATACTAGGGAAAAGCCAATCGTAAGTGGACCAAAAAGTTATCTGAACTAGAAGAAAGCCTGAAAGACGCAAAAACAAAAATAGAAGATATTGCCTCTCAAAGCTCCTCACATGTCAAAACTCCATTCACACCACCCCATTCCCCCCCACCTACCACTGTAAATAGACCACCATAAGCAGGATCTATTCTTGCAGATCCAATCCCAGAACACTTGGACATGATGTTCAAGGCATACCAGGCTCGACTTCAAGAAGGGCCTACACCTGCAAACCTAGACAAGAGCTACCCTAGAGCAGATTTAGAGATTGAACGGACAAAAATGTGCATAAAAATGGTGGAACTAGCTCAAGCTATGTTCGAGGCCAATAAATCATTCAATCAGACGAATGCTATTACGCCGGGTTTGCACTTCCAGGGCTTACTAGATAGATTAGAGCAGCTGGTAAATAAACCTCAAGTTTCTTTACCTCCACAGGCTCAACCTACTGTTGAAAGAGAAAGCTCATCACCACAGAAAGTCTATGTTCCTGACTCCATAGATGAGGGGGAACCTCTTTCAATTCAACAGCACACTCAAAAGTTCTTGCGGGAAATACAAGAAGAGAAATGGGCCAAGGAGAAGGATGTTTCCCCTCCTATTCTCGAAATTGATGATCGTCATGATCAATTCCCACAAGACATTCCATCTATTTATGGAGACCAAGTAGAGCAACGACAAGAAGAAAGTTCAAGATTTGAATCCAATTATTTACAAGAGTTGCCACAGTTCACAGGCCCATGGGAATCTAAATCTCTCCAGATCAGAGCTCCCACAATATTGATAAAACACGAAGACTTGGTGGTTCCAAGAAATACTGATGTCGTGAAGAACACTAAGGTTTAGTGTCATCTCACTGTGGAAGAGTTGCTCAAAGCAAAACCTGATCTATGGAATCATGTGAAGGATCAGGTTCTAGAACTTGCATCCAATATGCCAAAAGCAGACTCTAACCAGAAAGTTCCAGAGATACCTCTAGACAAAATAGGGGACATGAGCGAAGGTGAGGAAGGTAATACTTATCTTCCGATCACCTACCAAGGTTACACAACCAAAGCAATCATAGATTCTGGTGCTGGTGTTGCTATTGCGACCACTTCCCTGTGGAAGCAATGGGGTAAACGTGCATTAAGACCAACCAGAATGAAGCTTCAGATGGCTGACGGCCATGTTGAAAGACCTCTAGGATTGCTAGAAGGGATAACTCTAACCACGTGTGGTGTAGAGTTTGAGCACACCTTTGCTATATGTGACTTTGGTAAAACTACTACCTACGAAATGATCCTGGGAAGGCCCTTCTTATGACAACTACAAGTTGTACAGGATTGGGGAACCAACTCCTTATACTTGCAACGCTTAGGGGTAACAACCAAGGTCAATTTGAAGGATTACACCTTCAGAGATGTACCACCCCTACAGTGGAATTCTATCCACAAGGAGCAAGAAGATTCGATCTCTGTGCATTCTAAAAGTTCATCTGAGACATCCTGGATGCATGAAGATACTTATTTGTGGATGTGCAAGGTCGCAAAGGAAGAGGAGAAACGCCTAAAAGCGAGAGAAAAAGGAACTTCTCAAGGAGATAGACCAGTTAAAGACCCAGCCTATACACCAATGATATTTCCAGATGAGGAATTTGAGCCTCATGGCTGGGCAGAAATCTTAGCTACCATGGACATTGCAGTCAATGAAGAACAATGGACACCTCATTGTGATGAGGAGGGTTATGATATCTCAGTTTTCATGTGTCAGCCCTTGCTCGAAGAATGTGACCCTAGTGACTCCATAGAAGAAGAAGAGAACGGTGACGATCTAGAGTCCCTTGTGATGGATAGTTGCTCTTTCAGAAGAGCACTATCTAGAAGACATAGAAGTATTTACCCAAAAGGAAGAAGAACCTCTCACAAGCATTAAAACTGTCAATTCAAAGGATGGAAGTGAAGGAGGTCGAAAGAAAAAGAAAAGACAAGGAGTGAAACAAGAAGAGAAGCAATCATTGTTCGAAGTACCAGAGAATTTCAAGAAATATGAAGTGGAGGACCGAAAAATTTTGGTACGAATGCCTAAGAGAGAGGCCACCACAGGAGAAGCGTATGATCACAAAGAAAGGACCAAAAAAGTCGTAGTCACCATTGAAGAGAACAAAGAGAGATGTACATACATAGGAGATGACCTAAGTAAAGAAGAGGAAGCAGAGTTGGTAGCCTTGTTAAGGGAATATAGAGACGTGTTTGTGTGGCACTATAGAGACTTGAAGGGAGTAGATCTGAATGTTTGTTCTCATACGATCCCCATGATAGCAGATGCCAAGCCCACCAAAGAGAAGCCCTACACATATAATGAAACCTATGCAGCCAAAATAAAAGAAGAAATCGACAGATTGATTGAAGCCGGATTCATCTATGAAATTGAGCATACTGAATGGGTTTCCCCCGTTGTAGTGGTGCCCAAGAAGAATGGAAGGTTACGTGTGTGTATTAACCTTAAAAAAGTTAATGCCGCTACGGTTAGAGATAGCTATCCACTTCCAATTACTGATCATTTATTGGAGCGTGTTGCGGGCAAGGAAGTTTATAGCTTCCTTGATGGATTTTTAGGTTACAACCAAGTAGCCATTGCCACAGAAGATCAACACAAAACGGCCTTTGCCACAGAGTGGGGAGTCTTTGCATTTCGTGTGATGCCATTTGGGCTCACCAATGCACCTGCAACATTCCAAAGGCTCATGTGTCATGTCTTCAAAGAGTTCTTGCGAAAGAACTTAGAAGTCTATGTGGACGATTTATGTGCTCATTCCCAAGAAAGGAGATGTCACATTCCTGAGCTCAGACAAATCTTCAACAAGTGTAGACAATACCGAGTGTGTCTGAACCCAGAAAAGTGTGTGTTCATGGTACGTCAAGGTAAAATTTTAGGTCATATTGTCTCTAAGAACGGCATATCCACAGCTGAGGACAAAGTAAAAGCCATAGCGGAGCTGTCAAGGCCAAGGAATGTTAAAGAGGTACAAGCCTTTATGGGCCATTGTGGATATTACCGTAGGTTTATTCACATGTATGCAATTATAGCTAAGCCTCTTTATGCCTTGTTGACAAAGTTTGAGTGGAACGACGAATGCGAAAAGTCCTTCAATGAGCTGAAGAAACGCTTGTGCACAACACCCATACTGACCACTCCTCATTGGAATAAGCCATTCCATGTACATGTGGATGCATCCAATTATGCAATAGTGTTGCTCTAGCACAATGGTGAGAACCACGTTAAGAAACTTCACCTCCTTAATGTCAATCCGTGGGAGAGGTAGGAGTGATATGAAGATCGTGAATGTGAGATGATGTGAGAGTGAAGGTGAGAAGCACAAAGATGCACACACACATACACACACAATGAAGAGACAAGCAAGACACAATGGAAGGTAGGAAATTAGCTCTATTACTCAAGAACACTCTTACAAGCTCAAAATAACTCTAATCTCCAACAAGCTAACCTCAAAAATGAGCTCTCTAGCTCTTTTTATAGTTTCTAGACTAGTTTTGACCGGTTTCACATCTAATGACCGGCATAGTTAAAAAATAGGTCCTAGAGGCTATTTGGAAGGGTAAACGATGTCTAAAAATAACGAAAATTGGTATGCGCATTCTACCTAAGCTCCTCAAGCTCGAGGACTCCTCGGCTTGCACAAAATGGAGCTATGGATTACAAAATGGGGGTTTTTTATGATACATATGTTACAATTAGTGATAATAATCACTATTGAGTGTTTGAAGAATTAATAAGAAACATATTTGTTTGGAAAATTGATCCGACTGGCTCCCTGCTCCGTCTTTACATGCTTCCGTGGCGTCTGTGCCTCTGGCTGCTTCCAACACCCCCCTCCCTCTCGCTTCTGTCGTCCCTGACAGAACCTTGTTGTGAGGTCTGCCGGATGTAGTTCTGTAGGAGGTCTTGAGCGAGGGTGTGCTCTGATATACGAATGCCTCGGGCTAGATCAGCCTCGAGTTTCTCCCAGTCGATAGGTTGCGGTTCATTGGATGGTGGGAGTCTGTAATGCGTGGAATACACCAATTGTTCACAGGCAAATAAGTGCAATAAGTGGGTCGGCCTGCTGATGAACACTTCAGAGTGGTATTCCCAAAATCCGGTGGTGAACATCTCTTCAAATGTCTGCTTGTAGCACGCCGGTAAGTACTTGACTCTGCAATGCCAGGCGTAACACACCCGGAGCGATGGCGTTGTACTCATGTCGTATGCGAGATCCAAGTTGCCATGCTCAAAGCCCGGGGTGTTAACATGTGGTGCTTTGACTCGCCGGAAGACTTTAAATATCATTTGCATCATGTCAAAAATCTTGACAGTCATATGCGCTGCTATATCATCCATATATCTCAAGCGAGGGAGCCAGTGACGGATTGTAGCCATCATATAGCCAATAGTTGGTAACTCGATGGGTGGCTTAAAATAGGGGTAATTCAGCCAATCTTGGCACTGCTTATTGTTTTGTACTTTGATAGCGAAGGCAGTCCAAGAGCGGCGTCGTGGCACTGGTCCCCAACACGGATTGTATTTTAAATGTAAAGGTGCCTTAACCCATGTGCTCATCATTTCAGGGTACTCCTGTAAAAGACGTGTACGCCAATCTGGTTGATAAATAGTACCTTGTTGCGCATCCAGTGGCAAGTCTTCAGGCTCAAATTGAGTTGCATGTGATGGCTTCTTGCCAGTTCTCTTCTCTATGGCCAGCTGGTATTCGGCCATTAGCATAAAGTACGGTTTGTATTGTATCTCATGCCCGGATATATACCTTCGTGGGGCCAATTGAGCAAAGTAGGGAGATTGCAATATTCTTTCTTCGATCATGGCCATAGCATGTAGCTGGGCCTCTACTCTGGCTGAATGTGTCGTTCCAAGTTCCTCAATCGTTTTCATCCACGCGGGGGTAGGAAGTTCATAGGTCATCTGGCCTTCGGCCGTGACTTGTCCGCCTGGGATGGGTATTGGCTCGTATGCTTCTTCAAACGTTTCCTCCACCGGAATGGTTATGTTCGCGTCGTCAGCTGGGATCTCCGGTGGGGAATCAGGCCGTGGTGGTGCTTCATACACATCTATGCGTGATTGGAGTGTGGCTACCTGGGCCCGTAGTGCGTTGAGTTCGTCTATGAGTTCAGGAGAGGGGTCCACAGGTTCTGGTACTTCTGTTGCCACTGGTAGTTGTTGTGGTGCCGGTTCTCTGAGTTGTAGTAATTTGTGATCTTCTTTTAGCTTCTGATGCTCTTCGTTCATTCGGTCGTAGTCCTCTAGCAGTCGAACGTGGTCATCTAGCAACATCCGCATCGATTCGGATGGGATTGCCTTGAATCTGCTCGGACTTAATGGTTGTTCCGGATGGTCCAATGCCGCTTCCAAATTTTCTCTATTCTGCGCTTGGAGTCTCACGTTCTCCTCCTGGGTTGCGGCTAGGTGTCTCCTGAGTAGGCCCATATTTCTGGTCAGCGTCGCGTTCCTAATTGTTTGGGCTCGAAGCAGGTTGTCCAGATCAGCAGTGGCTTCTTTTGTCTTCTCTTCACTTTCTAACTCTAGCTTATGATATGCCTCTCTTAGTTCTTGGTGTCGCGTATTTAACGAGGCATTCTCGATCGATAATGAATTAAGCTGCGACTGTAATTCATTTGTCGTCCTCTGCAGCTGTTGATAGTTGTTGCCAAGAGATGCAAACTCATCTCGTACTTGTGTCATGCATGTGAACATTTGATGAAGTGCAGTGTCTATGGTGGGCGATAATAGTAATGAAGTGTTAAGTGAGGATGCAGTAGAAGTAGATGCAACGGGAATGGGGAATGGGGTTGGGAATGTGGATGCAGTGGTGATCGTGGAAAATTGTGACGTACCCAAATATGATGGTGCTGTGAGTGTAGTGGGTGCTGGTGCGGTGGGTGGTGAGATGTCCATGTCATTGGACGTGTCAAGTGTTGTGACTGTGAAAAGCGGTGTGTAAGTGGGTGGTTGTGTCGGTGTGAAGACGGGATTTACAAATGTAGAGTAAGTTACAGGGGGAATGGTTGGAGCAGCTTGGTAAAAAGGGGAAATAGGGGTTATGGTGGGTTGAGGAGGTGAAACTGGTGAGAAGGTTAGTGGGGTTAGAAAGGTGAAAGGGTGTCTTAAAGGTGGGGGAAAGGATGGGAAGGATGAAGGGATGAAGGGGTTATCATGTGGATGAGGTGGGGTGGGTACGGGCGTGGCGGCCTGAATGGGTGGGGCAAAGGTGGTGGCTATGTTGCCGTGAACTGGTGTGGATGTGGGAGGAGCAGTAGGGTGTGCGGGGGATACAGGATGGGTTGGTGAAACATGAGGTGAGAGAGGAGTAGATGGTGTGGATGTTATTTCAAGGATAGTGGTAGTATGTACAACGGTAGTATGTGGTGGGGAGTCGACTAGGATGGTTTCTTCGGTGAAGGATCTTTCCGGTCGTAGGCGTGCATCTTGCGTTTGGTGGGATGATTGAGCACCTACCGGAACTCGAATATATTCACCGGGCTTCGATAGCAGGCGAACTCTGCGAGGGTCATATTGGGGGAGTGGCTTCCTTTGTAAATACCTCAGTGCTTCGACCAGGCCGATGGATTGGACCAGTTCTCTGAACCCTCTGATGTAGACTTCTTCAAATCCTCCGGAGACTAGTTCTTGTTCGATTAGGGCCTGGCTCTCTTCTTCCGTCAATTTCTTCCGTGCCCAGACTTTCTCCATCGTACGATATAATTTCTTAATTGCCAGCGTGTACGCTACTGCTTCGAAAGTCTCCTCTTCGTGCGTGCTGGTGTCACCGTGTGCATCGGTTTGTTGGTCTTGACCGTCTGTCTGTCCTTGTTCTTGGGAATCATGCGTGCCCTGGCTGGCTTCGTCATCACCTTCGTCATCGTCGGTGGCTGTTCTTTCGTCATCAGAGCTCGACACGACTTGTCCCTGTGGCAGGTCCCGCGGTGTGGTAGGGTAACTGGGGCGTTCATATTCTTGAGAGAACATCTGTGCCTCTGAAAACTGGAACTCATTTGAGAATGCATCCGGCATCTCAAAATCGAATGTTGTGTTTATTGGTTCTGCCTCCATGTGGGGTATTGGGAAAGAAAAGGCTTCCGCACCAATAGTGGTGGGAGCTTCTGCTGTCGTGGTGGTGGGTTCTGTGGTTGTAGCTGCCTGAGGTGCAACTGTACTAGTAGTGCCCTCCGTGACCACTGGTCTAGACAACCTTATGCGAATAGGTTGCACTGTCGGAGCGGCTTCTGTCGGTGATTGTGCTGGAGAGGGTTGTGGTGATGGTGACTCTGGCACTTGAAGGCAAGGAATAGTGCCTCTCATGCGCTTACCTGCCCGTGTTCTACTGGGCTTCCTGGCTTTCTTCGCCGTTCCTTTGAATGCCTTCAGCTCTTCTCCTGTTAATGCACGCTCGATGGGCAAGTCATATGCTAAGCACATATACACAATTCTAGTGAGTGCACAACATCCATTAAGTACTTTCTTGCGCTCCCATCTGTGCTGTGCCAGATACATTTGATCTATGATCCAGCTTGCCAGATCAACAGTTTGAGGTCCCGTGCATGCCAAATACAATCCGAACCAGATTCGTTTATGGGGCATGGTAAATCTGTCCTGAGCGGGAAACGCAAAATGTTGCATGCATATCCTTAGTGGCTTCGACAGCTCAGGTGTAATTGCCGAAATCTCCTCCCACTTCGTGACATCCCCACGTTTCATCGGTTCTGGAATTAATCTCTCTCGATCTGTGGGTGTGTGGGTGCCATGAATTTTGATGGCCGCTCTGATTAAATCCTTAGATAGGTAAAACCTTTTGTAAGGTGGATCATCCACTAGAGTAGGCAATATGAAGGTCCCTGGGATGTCCTTATTCTCTGAGGCCAGTAGGGTAGTGATTAAGTAATAGCACCTGTAAAAATCCGGTTTGGGCAGAGGATCACTGAAATACTCTGTGAAGCCTGCTCTGGCCCAAACATGAGTTAAATCCTGTGTGCTCTGTAGGGCTTCGAACTCTCTGGAGAAAAACTGGTATTTTCCCCACGTGCGGTCATCAAATGTCAAAGAGGATTCAAATATAAAGTCCGCGTCCGCAAGGGGTCCTGCAAGGCCCTGAAACCAATGAGAGTTCCGGTGTATCTTTTCGGTGTAACCCATGGGTGGGTTGTCGATAGGCATGGGCCCTGGAAATCCCTGAAATTCCGGCGGTGGAGCAGTCGGGTGGGACTCTGCTCGTAGCACGTTGAGGGGCACAGCCGCTACACTGGGGCCTGCTCCGGATGTTCCTTCGTCGGTTTGCATGGTGACTGATGCTCTAATTAGAAAGATCTGCTACAAAAGATTAACACATTAGCATGGAAATTAATTATGATCCCATTAAAGTGAGACCGCAATCCCTTTCCATAACTGATGCGTAACCCGTGTAGCCAAGTGCTGTGATGCGATGGATGCAATGTTTCTTGCAGCACTAGTGCAGGTCTCTAGACACCTATACGTTTCAGATCATGCACACATTTCTTGATGATATGAGATTACGAGTGATGTGTGATGATGGTGGGTGAATTTATACAAGGTTTAAAGGTTAGTGATTTAGTACGAGGTTGTATGTTAGTCGGGGGGGTAGTTTTATCAGACATGGGGTTAGGGGGAGATGGTTGGACACGTTTCGGTATCCATTTCCTAAGGATCTTGGAGTGGGTGGTGGGTTTCTGCTGAGGGGCAAAGGGTGGTGTCGTGTGTGGTGGTATCGAGGGATGAAATGAGTTGTGGGGGTTATATATTACATGGCTTATGGGTTGAGCTATGATACATGGTTTGGGTACCCAAATCTGCGTGGGCGTGGGTCTATGGGTAAGGTACTTCTTGGCGATCCACATTTGTCGGATGCTCGGACCTGTAGAAGAAGGTCGAGGGGATGGTGGATATCGATTCTGTTTCTGTACTACCTTTTTTTTATCGATTTCTGCTTGGCTGGAGTTCTTTGGTGCTTTTTGTCCTTTTGGCACCCACATTTGTCTGGTGCCGCTTCCTTTGGGTGGCCTGAACTGCCTTTCTTGTTGTTTCCTCCGATACTGCAGTCGGTCTGGGTTCCTTCGTCGTGATTGACTCAGTTGTTGCTCGAGTTGAGAGGTCGGATGGACACTCTGCTTTGGAAAAGAAGGGAGATCCAAGACTTGCGTGACCTGCCCATTAGGAAGTGATGCCTTATTTAACTTTAATCTAGGCCAGTCCGCAACAAGTTTGGAAGGATGAGCACCGCAGGGTGGTGTGCTCGTTCGGCTGCTGATGCAACCCACCTGACCGCCAATTGTGCCCATCTGCCCTTGTGGTTGGGTAGCTGCCCTGTCTAGTTTGCAGGAAGTCCCAGGGAAGAGCTCCTGTCGTTCTTCTGATTGACAACTGTCTATAGCCATGACCGAGTGGGTCGATGTAGATGTAACGTGACTGAGCTGATTAAAGATCTTCCGGTCTTCCGTCGCATGCGTTTCATAGGGTCTAGGGTCACAACCGTCAGGCGGAATGCCATTAGGGAAGTCAAGCGGTATCACTCGCTTCTGCTCGAAGGTTCCAATCTGTAAGGAGCCTTGTCTAAGATTTAGGTCCACTGAGTGATCGTATAGCCAATCTTGGCCAAGGATTAGGGGTTCTATCAGGTCGTCATCATGGCACACTAGTAGCTTCGCTGTCATGGTCACATCCTTAATGAGGATAGGAAGGTCCACCTCACCCATGCAAGGGGTTTCCATGCCTCCTAGCCCTATGAGGTATGCCTCAATTGGCCGCATTTCTATTCCTGAATCCTTATAGTGGGACCATCTAATCGCACTAGTCGCAGCACCTGAGTCAATTAAAGCCCTGAGCTCTTGGCAAGGGTTGCCGTGCTCTAGCCTAACTGTAATGAATGGTCTCCTGTCCACTATACTAGGATGAGTGGTTGACTTTACTTGACACATGGCCATGGGATATCTGGGTGTAGTTTCCAGATGGTTATAATGTTCTCTTCCTAGTCCTTGTCTTCTTAACTTCATGCGTTTAATGCGTTCTATTGCTTCTGCCTGAGCTTCCGCTCGTATTCTATTTTCCTCCTCCCTACGCTTCTTTGCCAACGTGAGTCGTCTAAGCATATCCTCAGTAAGAGGTTCTTGATATAGCCTGACTCTACAGCCACTAATATAATTACGCATTATGTTTCCTTCTAAGGTGGCTAACTGTATTGCTCCGCTTGTCGAGAGTCTGTTAATGATCATAGGTCCATAACCTCGCTTTTCTAACTTCCGTGCGTGCTGTTTCAGTGTATACACTAGAACTAAATCTCCTTCTTTTAGGCCTTTATCTTTCACATGCGCATCAAAATATGCTTTCTGTCGCTTCTTCGCTGCGTATATTCCTGCTGCTGCCTTTAGCCTCGTTTCTCCTAATCGTTCCAAGTCCATTATTCTCGCTGATAATTCATGGCCGGTCCACTGATGTTCTTGTGCCACCTTAAGGGTCGGTATCAAGAAGTCCAAGGGAAGCACAGCATTCTGACCAAAAACCATCTGAAAGGGAGTTGCATTGAGTACGGTCTTGTAGGCCACTCGATATGCCCAAACAGCGTGGTGTAACTGTTTGTCCCAATCTGAACGTTTGTTGTTCACAAGTTTTGTCAGTACGTTACAAAGGATCTTATTAGTGCTTTCAGCCTGACCATTGGCCTGAGGATGATATGGTGCAGATTTCTTGTGAATTACCATAAAATCCTGTAACAAATATTCAATGACTTGGTTTAGAAAGTGAGTGCCTCGATCGCTCACTATCTCTATAGGCAATCCATATCTTGTAAAGACACTTTCAAATAAGAATTTTGCAGTTGTGTGTGCATCATTCTTTTTCGTGGCTTTTGCCTCTACCCATTTCGTAAGATAATCTGTCGCAACTATAATGTACTCCGCATGTGTACCTTTTGCAGGGGGGTTGATGGGTCCTACAAAGTCTATACCCCACTTTGAAAATGCACGTCCGCCCATCATGGGTTTCAATGGCATTTCATCTCTGCGCGTTGGAAACTGAGTTCTTTGGCACACATCGCATCTCTTTACATAGGTATGAGCATCCATGTGAAGAGTGGGCCACCATAATCCTGCAAAGAGGATGGCTTTGGTTATCCTATCGGGTCCAAAATGACCTCCTGCAACACCTTGGTGTGCAGTCTCTAGTATGCTCAGATAATCGCTTTCATGCACACATTGTCTTAGATATCCATCTCGCCCTCTTTTGTATAGATTATCGCCAATAAGTGAATAGTCTTGAGATTCCTGCTCCAGACTACGTTGTCGAGCTAAGGTCATGCCTTGAGGGAATGTGTTCGTCCTCAAGTATGTCACTAAAGGTTCACTCCAGTCTGGTGTGAGAGACACATGATATAAAGTAGCATGCTCTACTGGTGGTCTTTCACGACAAATGTGGCATTCTTTACACAGCTTGTAGACGTCTGCTTCCATTGAAGGCCAATATACTCCTAGTCTATGCAGAGTCTGTAATGTTCGATGTTTCGAATGATGTTGCTTTAGTGCACCTATGTGTGCTAATTGCAACCAATTTGCATGTTCTGATTCATCTACACAACAAGCAAGAATCTTTTGATTATCCTGTTTATATATGCTGCCTGCTAAGATTTGGTATCTCTGAGACTTGGTAATCTCTCCTTCTCTGATATTTATCCTAGGGTTCTTGGGTCCATAGGTGAGAATAGGGACTATAGGCTTAGCCCATTCTGGTGCTATCTCAAGATTAAACAAATATGCATCTGGTAGATCATCCATTACTCCTTGAGGAGCTTCTCCTGATGTTAATCTTGAAAGGTGGTCAGCTCTAAGATGTGTCTTTCCTTTCCTGACTATTACTTCGAAATCGTACTCCATGAGTAATAGAAACCAACGTATCAATCGTCCCGTGTTACATGGTTTGTTGACTAAGTATAATAGGGCTTGATGATCTGTAAAGAACTTGAATTTGTTGGCCAACAAGTAGTGCCTGAACTTCTTTACTGCGTAGATCATCCCTAATCCTTCTCGTTCCGTCGTGGTGTAATTTCTTTCTGCTGCGTTCAATTGTCTGCTCGCGTAAGCTATGGGGAGATCTATGTTACCTTCACTCGTGGGTTGTGCTAACACACATCCTATGGCATAATTGGATGCGTCCACATGTACATGGAACGGCTTACTCCAATCTGGGGTTGTTAATATAGGTGCCGAGCACAAGCGTCGTTTAAGTTCATTAAATGAATTTTCACATTCATCTGTCCATTCAAAATTGGTTAAAAGAGAGTACAAAGGCTTGGCTATGATTGCATACATGTGGATGAATCTCCTGTAATAGCCGCAATGGCCCATAAATGCCTGTACCTCTTTCACATTAGTTGGTCTAGGTAAGTCTGCAATTACCTTCACCTTTTCTTCATCCGTAGAGATTCCATTTTTTGACACAATGTGTCCTAGAATTTTGCCTTGTCTGACCATGAAAACGCATTTTTCTGGGTTCAAGCAAACCTGATATTCTCGACATTTGTCAAATATTTGCTTTAACTCTGGGATATGTGTCTGTCTTACCTTAGAATGAGCACATATGTCATCGACATAAACTTCTAAGCTCTTGCGTAAGAATTCCTTAAAAACATGACACATGAGTCGCTGGAAAGTGGCGGGTGCATTTGTTAAGCCAAATGGCATCACGCGAAATGCAAATATGCCCCATTCAGTGGCAAAAGCCGTCTTGTGTTGATCTTCTGGAGCAATGGCTACTTGATTATAGCCCGAAAATCCGTCAAGAAAGCTGTAAACTTCCTTGCCCGCGACTCTTTCCAATAGATGTTCTGTGATAGGAAGTGGATAACTGTCTCTAATCGTTGCGGCATTAACTTTTTTAAGGTTAATACACACACGCAATTTTCCATTCTTCTTGGGTACTACCACAATGGGGGATACCCATTCGGTATGCTCAATTTCGTAAATGAATCCTGCTTCTATCAAGTGATCTATCTCCTCTTTAATCTTCGCAGCGTAGTTATCATTGTACGTGTATGGTTTTTGTTTAGTCGGTTTTGCATCTGGAGTCATAGGGATTCTATGAGAACATATATCTGGATCTACTCCTTTTAAATCTTTGTAACTCCAAGCAAAAACATCTCTATATTCGCGCAATAGGGCAACTAGCTCTTCTTCTTCGTCAACTGTCAAATCATGCCCTATGTATGTACATTTTTCTTCTTCTCCTTCTATGGCCACTATTATTTTCTTGGTTTTCTCTCGGTTATCATATACTTGTCCGTCATTCGCCTTTCTATTAGGCATTCGTACCATGATTCTTCTATCTTCAATTTCATATTTCTTGAAATTCTCCGGTACTTCAAATAAAGATGCTTCTTCTTCGGACATGGTTTCTTTCTTCTTTCTTTTCTTGCTTTCGCTTTTATTAGTCACTTGAGTGGCTATTCTCACGTCATTCACAACTTCCTCATGTCTCTGAGGGTGAGTCTCTACTTCGTAAAAATATTCTTCCTCTGATGCAAAGGGTGGGTCCATGATAATTGATTCTAAATCAAAATCGCTTGCATCCTCAAATGCATCTGTGATAGGTTCACACTCTTCTAAAATCGCATCGCACATGATTGGCTCTATCGTAAAAACTGAAATGTCATAGCCATCCTCATCACAGTGGGGTGTCCATTGTTCTTCATTGATGGCTACATCCATGGTTGCTAGGATTTCTGCCCAACCATGGGGTTCAAACTCTTCGTCTGGGAATACTACAGGTGCATAGGCTGGATCTTGTAGGGTTTGTGGATGTTGTTCTGCACCTAAGGTCCTGGCTTCTAACCTTTCTTCCTCTTGTTTGGCTACTTTACACATCCATAAATGAGTATCCTCGTGCAACCAAGAAGGATCGGATTCTAATGAGTGCACGGATTCCGTCTCTACTTGTGTCTTATGGATGGTATTCCATTGTATTGGGGGTACATCTCTATGTGAATAGTCTTTAAGGTTGACTTTTGTGGTCACTCCTAAATGTTGCAAGTACAAAGAATTAGTTCCCCAATCTTGTACAATTTGCAACTGACGCATGAATGGTCGTCCCAATATCATCTCATAAGCATGGTTTTTACTGAAATCACAAATGGCAAAGGTATGTTCAAATTCTACACCACACGTGGTGAGAGATATTCCTTCTAGTAAGCCCAATGGTTTCTCTATGTGTCCGTCAGCCATTTGTAGCTTCATCCTGGTGGGTCTTAATGCTGGCTTACCCCAACGTTTCCATAAAGCGGTGGTAGCAATGGCTACTCCGGCTCCTGAATCTAAGATGGCTTTCGTGGTGTAGCCCTGATGGGTTATTGGAAGATAAGTGTTACCTTCCTCTCCTTCGCTCACATCTCCAATCTTTTCTACAGGTATCTCTGGTACCTTATCTTGTGATCCTATTTGTGAGGGAGTGGTAGCAAGCTCGGGGAATTGATTTGCTACGTGCTTCCACAATTCTGGTTTTACCTTTAATAGCTCCTCTAGAGTGAGGTTACATTGTACCTTAGTATTCTTGATCACTTCCGTGTTTCTAGGGATCACTGATTCTTCCTTCCTCACTATTATCGTGGGCGCTCTCATATTAATAGACTTTGCTTCCCAAGGTCCGGTGAACTGAGGTAATTCTTGTAAAGAATTAGATTCAAAACCTGTGTGTTCACTTAGTTGTTCTTCCTCTACATCATCGTAAATAGAGGGAATATCTTGGGGAAATTGCTCCTGCAAGTCATCTATTTCTTGAATAGGAGGATGAGTTTCTTCTTCATTTCTCCATTTCTCTTCTTGGATTTCTCTCAAAAATTCATGTGAGTACCTATGTATAGAAGACAAATTGTCTTGACTTTCTGTATTGGGTACTTGAGACAGGGATGGTGCATTCCTTTCCTGTGTCTCTGGGACAATAGGGTTCCTATGCTGATCCTTTTTCTCTTTGCTTTCTATCAAGTATTCTAGCCTCTCCATTAGTCCTTGGAAGTGTAACTCCGGTTTTGCCATGTTATTCCAATTAAGATATCTAGAGGCTTCGAACAAAGCTTGTGCTAGTTCTACCATCTTCATGCAAAGTTTAGTTCTCTCAATTTCCAGATCAGCTCGAGGGTAGTTCTTACTCATTTCAGCTACTTGAGGTCCCTCTTTTAATCTAGCCTCATATGCACGAAACATCATGTCTAGATTCTCCGGTATGGGTTCCGCTAACACTGATCCTGATTTCTGAGCTGGGTTCTCTTGATTCAGTTCTTGTGAGGTCAATTCTTGGATTTTGGCTCTAGATTCCTTTAAACTTCCTTCCAACTCAGTTATCTTTTTACTCCATTTTCTCTTAATTCTTTCTCGAGAATCTTTCCAAGATTTTGTCTTTTTACTGCTAGATTCTGCTACCTCACTGGTTCCAGCTACCTTCTCTTGATTAAGCTGTTGGTTCTGTAAGAGCGCCTGGGCTCTTGTTATAGCTTGGATAGGCACGTAGGTAGGGTTGGATCCATCTGCGTTATTCACAATACCTATCACATTGATCGGTGTCACATTCGAAGCATTAACAGGGTTCTTAGGACAATCCTTGATTATATGCTCTTTGCCACAATCGGCACAAAAGCCTTGGATGTTATAGTACGGTGATTGTCCTGTTATGGGAGGATGTGGACAATCCTTTATAAAATGATCTCCTTGGCACCTAAAGCATGGTCCTCTAGGGCCCTGTGGTCTCTGTTGTCTCAATTGGGGCCGTGGGTTTGGGGTGGTGTATCTCACCTGAGCATAGTCGGGCTCCCAACTTGGTTCCATTGGTGGACTATCATAATGATATGTCTCCACATGTTCTGGTGACTCCGTGTAATAAGCGGGTGGACTAGTTACATGAGTAGAGTCAAAACTGTTTGAATGTGGGTCACTCTCTGTGATCAAAGGTGAAGAAGGCACTAAGACCCTACTTAGGTTTTCTTCTGCAGCAGCGTATTTGACTGTGATAACATTTGCTGGTGGTGGGGGCTGCTGAGCTAGGACAGGTTGAGGTCTCTGTTGAGCCTGGTATGGGTAGTTCTGAGGAGGCCTATAGTAATAAGGCTGAGCATTGTAATGGCCTTGATATCTACCCGGCTGCTGGTATGCTTGCGGGTAGTTCTGTCTTACGGTCTGTTTGTTGTATGGGCAGTCCTGAGCCGTATGATTCGTGTATCTTCTTTCAATTGTACAGTATTTTCCACTAGGATTGGCTTGTGGTTGCGGTGCATTGGGACACACATTTGCCATATGATCACCACCACAGGTGTAACAACGCTTGTTTGTAAACTCCCTAGGTTTACTAGAAACTCCTAGTTTCTGGGCCACTTTCTCTGCTAGGTCCTCTATCGAGCTAGACAATTTCGTGGATGCTAGAGATGAACAGTCTGAGTCCTTATAGACCTTTGAGAGTTCCAACTCGTCTCCTAAGTTGTCCTCAATGTCTATGCAAATTCTTACACACTGCTCTAGCGTTCTGGGTTCTTTTAGGTACACATAGGAGCGTAGTTTAGAGCTCAACAAGCCATCTAAAAACAATGACACTTGCTTAGCTTGTGAGGGTAGCTCTTGCATTGGACATCGTTCAACATACTGTCTAAATCTACGTCCTGCGAGTCTAACTGTTTCCTGATGGGTCTGTTTAAAGCTATGAATCAACGAAGACGTATCATGTCTTATCCCACTTTTAGAGAATTCAGTGATGAATGCCTCCAAAAGGTGATGGATGTCTCTAAATTGCCTTTGTTGCAATGGTTGGAACCAAGTTAAAGCGGTATTCTTTAACGTTAGTCCAAATGCGTTGTATTGCGTAAACATGTCTTCGACTTGTTCGGCTCTTAGTACTTGTTTGAATTCTGCGACATGATCATAGGGATCTCCTGTCCCATCAAAATAATTTTTCATTGATTTTACTAACTGTGTGGGTCTCAATATTCTTGCGTGTTCACGTGGTCTAGGTAGAGGAAAATCATCTCTACCACCTGGTATTCCATGATCTCTTGGTCTATCCGTGGTTGTTCTATCTCTCCCTATGGGATGAGTGAAGCTTAGTTCGGGTCTTTCTTTATTCTTTTCTCTTTGATTTCCATGGGCTGATGATGTTCCTGCCCCTGGTTGTCTTGTATTCAAGTTCATTCTAGATGGAGGGAATATCAATTCACCTCTCCATGTATATGTGTTTTTAGCGTGGTCAGGCACCACAAAGACTCTTTCTGAAGTCTCATCCAGATATACAACCTTTCCAGGTGTATCCGGGTCCTTGAACTCGTATATTGTGATGATACCTACCTCACTAAGTATCTCGGTCTTGTATCTCCAAAAGGCTTCATCCGTTTCTTTATTTACAAACAACTCTATGCTTCTGTTATCCTGAGGGATCCATTCTGGGATTAGTACTCGTGTCAGTACAGATTTCCCTCTAGGTGTTCTAGGCTCTTCTAATGGTTCTTTTCCTTGAGATTTTGCTTCCGCCTCTAATAGAATTGTGCCAAACTCATTAGTATCATTTGGCTGCGTACTTAGGACGTACATGGTTCCTTCCTTGTCTATGTATGCGTCTCTCTCAAATTTCACCACTGGTCTCTCCAATCCAATGGGTTGATCGGGGTTGTGCAGTTGCACCACTTGCCTTCGCAAACCATCTTCATAGATGCGAGCACCTAATCGGTTGGTTCGGAGAAACTCTAATTGCGTTCTATAGGGTCCTTCTGGTCTTTCTAAGTATGCAACATTAGACCCTCCTTCTGGTCTTTCTGTGCTAAATGCCATTTCTGATTCGCTAGTATCTGAGCTCTCGTTGGGGTAATTACTATTCAATTGCTGAGCCCACGATCGAGCAGTAGTTCTTACACTTGCCTCTGAAGATCTAAGGCTTCGTCGGTCCGACTTACCTATATGTCTCCCTGATCTAAGGTTCATTAATTTTCTTCCTTGCACACTCAGTACATACTCAGATCGTCAATGATTCTTTGTTATTATTTTCTTGATTCTTTTTAGATTTCTTTGGATTCTTGTCTTACTGTATGCGTCAGGAATTTGACTTTCCGTGATAATTTTGAGTTCTCGTTCCGTCAGACTTAGGTTCTTTCCTTAGGTTTTCGCGTCACACACACCTTTAGTCTTGGACTTGAAAGAATTAAGTATCTTGAACTTGAGGCGTTCCTATCATCTTAATCCACGATGCTAACGTTTATCCTAAGCTAAGAATTGACTGAGGGGGTTGAGTAATCTTCCAACCTCGAGTCGGCTTTTCTGTTGCTCTGATGCCCTGTTGCCCAAGAAGCCGCGCTTCCCAAGCTCTGATGTCTTCTCTGCCTTGCTTCTGTTGCCTTTGATTGTCCTTTGCTAGACCTGGAAAATTCCAATGTTAGACCAATTCACAGGATGATCAAACACTTGAGTATATATACCCTTTTAGTCCCTTCTCGTTTTTGCCCAAATTTTCAATGTGTGCCCCTTGGCTTTCTAGTCCCTAACTGAGTGAACCTCAAATTAGCTTATCTAAAAATAGGCGTATCCTTTAAGAAAAAAACAGTTGAGGTCACGTAGTACTCGTCAATAGCTTTCTAATGAGCTATTAAGCTCAAAAAACGGACTTCGGATGAAAAAGTTATGAGCGTTCAGGCCCTGGGGGGTAAAAACTGACAATCAGGTTTTCCTTCCAATATGAGCTAAGGGGTCTCCTATGAGTCTAATGGTCCAAAAATTTCTCAAAAATACCCTCAAAATTGGTCAAAAATTGAAGTCCAAAATTTGCGATGGGGGTGCACAATCGCGATGGTCTGGGACCGTCGCGATGGTCCGAGCGAACCGTCGCGATGGCGCGGAATTTGGACAATCGCGATGGCCCGAGGTGAACGATCGCGATGGCGTGATCAGGTGGACAATCGCGATGGCGCGAAAATCGAACCGTCGCGATGGTCCGAAAAAATGAACCGTCGCGATGGCGCGGTCAACGGTCAAAGGTGGACAATCGCGATGGCGCGAAAAATCGAACCGTCGCGATGGTCCGAAAAAATGAACCGTCGCGATGGTGCGGTCAACGGTCAAAGGTGGACAATCGCGATGGCGCGAAAAATCGAACCGTCGTGATGGTCCGAAAAAATGAACCGTCGCGATGGCGCGGTCAACGGTCAAAGGTGGACAATCGCGATGGTCCGGGGTGACCCGTCGCGATGGTCACAAGTGCGATGGCGTGAGCCAATCGCGATGGTCCGATTTTGGGCTGTCGCGATGGTCCGAAAAACGAACCGTCGCGATGGTCTATCTTGACACGTGGCACCGTCGTGGCGATGGCATGAGCCAATCGCGATGGTCCGAGGTCAGCTGAACAATCGCGATGGTCCAAGTGGACCGTCGCGATGGCTCAAGTGAACCGTCGCGATGGTCCGAAAAAATGAACCGTCGCGATGGTCCGGCCGAGCCGTCGCGATGGCGTGAGCCTATCGCGATGGTGCGACACAATCGCGATGGTCCGAGCCAATCGCGATGGTCCACCAAACAACGAATTTTTGAAATGCAAAAATGGTTCCGTGTATGCGCAGGGATCGCCTTCCTCGTGGTGTGGTCGCCTACCAAAAATTCCGAAGGTTGCAGACCATCGCGATGGTCCGCCACACTCGGCAGATCTTTGACAGAGAGTGAAATTTTACCTTTTCCAAGCTTTCCTGATGCACTGGAGCTCTGTTCCTGCAAGAAAACTCAAGAAAACACAAGCACACACAAGCACAAAAGTTCTCTCTCGCTCTCTCGCATGCACAAATGAGGGGAAATGAGGAGAATGGGTGGATATGGTGAATTTTCTGATTTTTTTGGAGATGAAGATGATGATGCGGTGATGAAGATGGAGTGTGGGGGAGGTGAAAAACACTAAAAACTAAGTAAAAACAACCACAAAAACTGAAATTTTTACCTTCCAACGCCACTTCTTGCTATACTCTTACCATCACACATTCGTCCTAGACTCGATCCCCGACAACGGTGCCAAATTTGGTGTTGCTCTAGCACAATGGTGAGAACCACGTTAAGAAACTTCACCTCCTTAATGTCAATCCGTGGGAGAGGTAGGAGTGATATGAAGATCGTGAATGTGAGATGATGTGAGAGTGAAGGTGAGAAGCACAAAGATGCACACACACATACACACACAATGAAGAGACAAGCAAGACACAATGGAAGGTAGGAAATTAGCTCTATTACTCAAGAACACTCTTACAAGCTCAAAATAACTCTAATCTCCAACAAGCTAACCTCAAAAATGAGCTCTCTAGCTCTTTTTATAGTTTCTAGACTAGTTTTGACCGGTTTCACATCTAATGACCGGCATAGTTAAAAAATAGGTCCTAGAGGCTATTTGGAAGGGTAAACGATGTCTAAAAATAACGAAAATTGGTATGCGCATTCTACCTAAGCTCCTCAAGCTCGAGGACTCCTCGGCTTGCACAAAATGGAGCTATGGATTACAAAATGGGGGTTTTTTATGATACATATGTTACAATTAGTGATAATAATCACTGTTGAGTGTTTGAAGAATTAATAAGAAACATATTTGTTTGGAAAATTGATCCGACTGGCTCCCTGCTCCGTCTTTACATGCTTCCGTGGCGTCTGTGCCTCTGGCTGCTTCCAACAAATAGGATGTGTGTTGTCACAACCCACAGGAGAAGGAAATTTGGATTTGCCTATAGCCTATGCTAGTAGGCAATTGAACGCTGCTGAACAAAATTACACCACAACCGAAAGAGAAGGGTTAGGCATGGTATATGCTGTAAAGAAGTTTAGACACTATCTATTGGCCAACAAGTTCAAATTTTTCACTGATCATCAAGCTTTATTATACTTGGTCAATAAACCTTGCAACACTGGACGCTTAGTAAGATGGTTCCTCTTACTAATGGAATATGACTTTGAAGTGGTTGTTAGGCAAGGTAAGACCCACCTCAGAGTGGATCACCTTTCTCGCATCACTTCAGGAGAGCCACCGCAAGGAGTGTCTGATGAATTGCCCGATGCTTATCTGTTCAATCTAGAAGTTGTTCCTAAATGGGAAAATAAGCTGGTACCAGTCCTAACCTTTGGACCTGCAAATAAGAAGGTGAAGATGAACAAGGATGAAATTGTGCGGTCACAAAGCTATCAGATATTGGCAGGAAGCATGTATAAACAAGATATAGAAGGTGTTCTAGCTTGTTGTGTTGAGGATGATGAACATAGTAGTTGGTTGCAACAAGCCCATGAAGGATTTCTAGGGAATCACTATTCTGAACAACGAACATTGCAAAATCTAAAACGTTTAGGAGTGTATTGGCCTAGTATAGACAAAGAAATTCATGAGTGGATCAAGAATTGTCCAGTGTGCCAAAAGAGACCCCCGGTGGAGCATGCGACTCTTTATCACATATCATTAATTCCAGATTGGAGTGCTCCATTGGTAGAATTTATGAGATCAGGAACATTACCTAGCGAGGCTAGTCTAGCAAGAAGACGAAGCTTGGAGCAAGAGGCTAAAGACTATGCCTTTGTAGGAGACAACCTATATAGGAGAGGAAAAGATGGTTACCTAAGATTGTGCGTTCACGAATCAGACTATTTGAAAATCTTAGAAACTGCCCATAGCAGTGTTGTAGGTGGACATTTTGGTCCTGATAGAGTAATTCAGACTATTCTATTCTCAGGACTTTGGTGGCCCACTCTTCATATGGATGCACATACCTATGTGAAGAAATGTGACACATGCCAACGTGCCCAGTACCCAATTAGAGAAGATGAGATGCCTTTGAGGCCAATGATGGGAGGACGTGCATTCTCGAAGTGGGGCATAGACTTTGTAGGTCCTATTAATCCCCCAGCTAGAAACTCCCATGTTGAATACATTATTGTAGCCACAGATTACCTCACAAAGTGGGTAGAAGTCAAAGCCACAACAAAGAATGATGCTCAAACTACAGTAAAGTTTTTATTCGAGAATGTGTTCACGAGATATGGATTACCAATAGAGTTAGTAAGTGATAGAGGAACACACTTCTTGAATGAAGTCATTGAAAATCTCCTCCAAGAGTTCTTGGTGATACATAAGAAGTCTGCCCCCTATCATCCACAAGCTAACGGACAAGCTGAGAGCACAAACAAGATCCTATGTAATGTACTGACCAAACTCGTAAATAATAAACGCTCTGATTGGGACAAACAACTCCATCATGCTGTTTGGGCGTATCGAGTTGCCTATAAAACGGTACTCAATGCAACCCCATTTCAGATGGTCTTCGGATAAAATGTCGTGCTACCTTTGGACTTCCTAATCCCAACTTTAAAAGTAGCACAAGAGCATGAGTGGAATGGACATGAGTTATCCTCTAGGATCTTTGATCTCGAACGCTTAGGTGAGACAAGTCTACGAGCAGCGGCATGCATCTATGCTGCAAAGAAACGGCAAAGGCATACTTCGATGCACATATCAAAGATAAAGGCTTGAAAGAGGGCAACCTAGTGTTGGTATATACACTAAAGCAACATGCCCGTAAATTGGAAAAAAGAGGATATGGACCCATGATCATCAATAGAATTTCCACTAGCAGTGCAGTTCAATTGGCCACACTAGAAGGTGACATCTTGCCCAACTATATCAGTGGTTGTCGAGTCAAGCTATATCAAGAACCTCTTACAGAGGATATGCTACAGAGACTCAACACTGCTAAGAAGCGAAAAGAAGAAGAGTTAAGGGTTAGAGAAGAAGCACAGGCAGAGGCTAGAGAACGCATTAGGAGAAATAAGTTAAGACACCTAGGCCTAGATATCAATCATGAGGCCCCAAGATACCACATGGCCATGTGTCAAACATCAAGTGCAATTGCTTCTCGAATAATTGATCGACGTCCCTTTGTGACCATAGCGATAGGACAAGGGAAGAATGCAAGGACTCTGAGAGCATTGATTGACTCAGGTGCAGCAATTAGTGCAGTTAGACTTTCATATTGCCAAGACTTGCAATTGAACATAAAGCCTATAGAAGCCTATCTCATAGGTTTGGGAGGTGTGGAAACCCCTTGTTTGGGAGAGGTGGAACTTCCCATCTACCTTCAAAATGTTCCAATGAAAATCAAAATGCTAGTATGTCATGATGAAGACATTATAGAGCCACTTGTCTTGGGTCAAGATTGGATTTATGACCATGCAGTCAACTTGAACCTACGACATCAACTCCTTCAAGTTTGGGCACCTAAACAATGTATCACATTAGAATTAGAGAATTGCATGAGCACAAAGCCAAGTAGCACACATTTTCTTAGTTCTTCCGAAACTAATCTTCGTAAAGAAAATGTCGTGTGTGTCAAAAACCCTACGAACCAAAAGGACTCAATCATGGAATCAAAAGCTCAAAGGTCAGCAAACCCCTCTTCTTCTTCACATACTAATGCAAGTGTAACTAGACCAAAGAGGCACGCAAAGATGACATCTGCTATACCAAGTAGACAGACGGAATTCAAGAAGAAAGAAGCTCAAGGCATGACGCAGATTTGGGTACGAAAAGGCAAACAACCACCAACTTGGCCACAACCCTTCCCAGTCAGGAAAGTCAACCATGCTAAAAGAAGCACCAAGAAACGACGACCAGCTCAATCCTATAGTCTTCGAAAAATTTGGGTACCAAAGCAATTGAGGGAGGCCGACCATAATAACGTACAAATTTGGGTGCCAAAGAAGTTAGTTGCAGCTCAACAAGGGCGATTACAAATGTGGGTACCCAAGACACTCTTACATGCACAAACACCACAAATCTCCCTCACAAGCAAAGTTTCCACAAAGACGCCAAGGAGCAGCAAGGGTCAACACCATGCACAAAGAACCAAAGCAGATCAGCCCATCTCTTCGACAATCATAAAAAGGCAACCAAAAAGGGCATGGTTTTGGAAGCCAAAAGTATCAGCAGCTTCCACAAAATCAAAGAGCCAACCACGCTGGATACCAAATTTTAGACACCATTCCACGATGAAGGGGCCAGAAGTGATCTCCACAAAGCCACGTACCATTCTCAAATGGATCCCTATAAGGAGGTTTACATCATTGCAAGATTCAGTGGACACCTCCAAACAAAGATCGAATCAAGTCTAGAATTAACATAAAAAAGTCCTCGACCACAACAACCATGTGCCTTTGGCATAACCTTGTCTTTTGCACCATTCAAGTCATGCATTTCCAAAGTATGCATTAATCTAGGGCCACATTACACAGTCGTGCATAGACACAATTGAGAATCCTAGGCACATATAACACATTGGACATATGTAAAATATTTTATTAATACTAACATCTTTCTTCTTGTTTTGTGACCATGTTATTAAAAAAAAAAAAAAGCAACGAAAGAAAGGATGGGCGTGTGTGTTTGACGAATCCCCAATGCAAACCATCAACAATGGACGACAAGTTGATGGTCAATCATCATGATGGAAGTACAACACGAAGCGTTAGAGATCGACGGAATTTTCACCATGGTAAGAATTGTATGCTTCAACAACAACATAACCATGATCGATTAGGAAGCCTCTTCGTCGGCTTACCCTTGAGCACATAGCTCAAGTTCAACTTCTTGCACCATAATTCTTCCAATGCATTTCCCAAGTATGCATGCATAGGACTACATTACTGAGCCGTGCACAAGGCATATTGTTCTTCTAACCCATGCACTCATGCACTTACCCATAAGTCATTGTGGGTCACAAGTACTTGGTATGGAAACTAGGGAAGCCATCTTTGGAAGAACCAGAGGACATCACGCCGACAACACCAGAGCCAAGAAGCAATCCACCACAAGAGTTGCTCATTATCAACATTGACAACCTCTTTCGAGTAGCTCACAATTTTTGAAAGCTCACAAAGACACCATCCACCTGGAATACATGGATGAAGTCCATACAAAGGTCCCAATGACAAAATGATGAACCAGACAATTGCCCAAGCTACAATGGGAAGATGGACCGCTCCTACTGGTACATGAAGGACACTACCCCTCAATGTACTACATGGCACAACCACTACAATAAGGGTCTGTCAGGGACGACAGACTCAAGAGGGGGGGGAGTGTTGAAGCTCAAGGTCAAGGACAAAGCATGGAAGCGCATCAAAGAAGTGCATACACAAGAAAGAGGAGAAAGTAGGGAGCTCCAAGAAGCACATGTCAAATTTTTAGAAGAAATCCCTATAAATATAGTGACTTTTGTCACTAAAAAACCATTGTAAATACCATTTTCCATTTTTACAACTCCATTTTGTTCAAGCCAAGGAGTCCTCAAGCTTGAGGAGTATTAGAAGTAGCATCCTAACAATTTTCATAATTTTTAGACTTCGTTTGAGCCCCCAAATAAGCCTTGGAACCTAATTTTCAACTAGGCTGGACACTAGGTCTGGACAGGGCCAAAACTACTCAAAAAACTATAAAAGGGGCTGGAGAGCTCATTTTTGGGGGGAGCTTGTGGTAGATTTCAGCTTTGTAAGAGAGTTCTTTTGTAATTCAAGTCCTTCCATTGTTCCACTCTTTGCTCTTACCTTGTGCGCGTGTGTGTGTATGTGTGTGCATGTTTGTATGCTTTCACTCACACACTTGTGCACTTCACTTGCTCTTGGTTTTCTTACCGGTCCTCACGTCTCTGCGGATTGACATTTATGAGGTGAAGCTCCTCACGTTGGTACTTGCCATTGTGCTAGAGTGACAGAACATAAATAACAAGTTTTTTGCTCTTGAATCTACTCCAACTTATCTGTTTTGATTCAACTTTTTGAGAGTGATCTTCCAAGGTACATAGAGTTTCTAATACATCCTTTCACAAGCTTAAAGGGCCCACCACATATCTGTAGAGTCCATTTGGCTGGTGTAGTGCAAAGTTTTTGCACCACCACTTCATCTTCTTCAACTACAAATCCATCTCTTCATAGTGGTATCAGAGCAAGGTTGGACAACATGGTCGATGGATTTCCTTCATCAATTGACAAATTGGATAGAGGTAAATACTCAACCTGGTCATTAAGGATGGAAGCTTATCTTCAAGGAAGGAATTTGTATGGTTATATAGTTGCAGATGAAGTTATGTCAACTTTCAGGAACAAAGGTCAACCAACACAAGAAGAGCAAGAAAGATTGAGCTCATGGTGCTCTGAGGATGCACTTGCAAGGTCTTATCTCCTCAACTCTATCTCAGATTTTTTTTTGCATCACATTAGAAGTTGTAAAACATCTCAAGAAGTGTGGAATGCACTTGACGCCTTCTTCTCTTCAAGTACAAAGGTCAGGAAGCATCAACTATGGCTAGACTTCACAATTCTCAAGAAAGCTCCCAAACAAAATGTGGCTGATTTTGTCACAAAGCTCAAGGACATAACAGATCAGTTGGGAAGCATTGGAGAGGTAATAGATGAAGAACAAATTCTAAGGCAGGTCATCAATGGCTTAAAGGCAGATGATAAGTGGGAAGCATTCACCACAACTATGGATCTATACATGGATATGCATGTACTAGATTTCAACACACTCATGGGACAACTACTTAATCAAGAGGCCAAGCTTATCAAGAATGGGGAAAGCTCCAAAGGTAATCAATATTTAGCTTTGTATACTGATAAAAGAAATTCCAAAGAAAACAAAGGAAGATGAAAGAAAGTGGATGATGAAGATGGTACACATCAGGCTAACTATGAAGGTAGAGGAAGACATGGTAGAGGTAGAGGTAGAGGAGGAAGACAAGGCAGGGGGAGATCCCAAAACTCTAATTCATGTTCTATTTTTGGATTAACTAATCATACAACTGAAAATTGCTATAGGAACTCCAAGAATCAAAGAGGTAGAGGGTACAATAGATGAAGTTATGGCTACTCAAGAGGAAGGTTCAACAATTACCATGGCAACCACAACAATTACAACCACTCAAACTATCAAGGAGGCAATAGGGGAAGAAGAGACTTCAATAACTACACAGAAGACTCAAATCAAGAGGACTCATTGCTATTCATGAGTATGGCCATGCCACAAGGTAAATTTGATGAGCATGTTTTCTACATAGATTCAGGTTGTTCAAATCATGTGGCAGGAAATCTAGCCCTCCTATCATATTTAGAAGATCCAACGAACAAGCATGAGCTAAAAATAGGAGATGATACAAGACACCTTTTGGAGAAAATAGGAAATGTCAAAGCACCTAATGGAAACACCAACTTACTGAGTAAGGTACTCTATGTCCCTACCATTACAAAGAATTTGATAAGTGTTGGGCAGATAGTAGAGAAAGGGTTGTAAGTCAGGTTCACAGAAGCAAGAGCATTTGTTGAAGCTCCAAGTCAAGGATTCAAGAGAATTTCAAAAGGTGAAAAGATAGGTAGATTGCTCAAATTTGAAATACAAGACACTAGAAACATTGCTCTCTTTAGTTATGGTAGTCAGACACTCACAAAATTGGAAGTATGGCACAAAAGGTAAGCACATGTTGGTGAAAGATCATTAACTCAAATTTGCAGGGACCAAAGTATACTTGGACTCCCTAACTTGTCAAAAGAACACATGATGTATAAGTGTAGTGGATGTCAATTTGGAAAGTCTCACAGGTTACCATTCATGAAGAAAGGATATATGCATGGAAATCTCTTGGAGTTGGTTCATACAGATGTATGGGGACCTCGCAAGGATGCTTCAATATCTGGATCAAGGTATTGTGTCTCGTTCATTGATCATTGCAGTAGGTGGACTATATTATACTTTATGAAACACAAAGATGAGGTCTTTTCATGCTTCTAAAGATATTTGGCTCTTGTGGAGAATCAAATAGGTAAAACACTAAAAAGGCTAAGGTCAGATGGAGGGGGAGAGTACTTCTCCCATGAATTTGACTCCTTTCTTCAAGAAAGAGGAATCAAAAGAGAGATCACTACAAGGTACACTCCTGAGCAAAATGGAGTGGCAGAAAGAAGGAATAGGACAAATGTTGAAGTTGCAAGGTCTATGCTAAATGAGAAGCACTTACCTAATTACTTATGGGCTGAGGCTGTATCCACAACCACTTATTTGATTTACAGGTTACCTTCAAAATCACTTGATGGCATGACACCATATGAGGCTTGGAATGGAAGAAGACCTAGCTTGGATCATTGTAAGATTTTCAGATATGTTGCTTTTGCTCATGTTCCTTCACAGGTTAGAGGCAAGATGGATCCCAAAGCAAAAAGGTGTGTATTCATTGAATATGAAAACGATCAAAAGGGCTACAGATTATACAACCCAACAAGTAAAGGATTCTTGGTGAGTAGAGATGTAGTATTTGATGAGAATAGTCCTTGGTATGAAGATTCATGTAGAAAGGTCGACCTACCTTATGATCTTGAAGAAGATTTTCCAAAACTTGTTAAGGATAATTCTTCCAAAGTTGGAGAGCAGGATACCTTAGAAGATGATGAAGCAACCCAGTATGAAAAAATCAAAATGTGGAAGTCTAAAGGTCAAGGGAAAATGCAGGAACTTGGACAAGAGGTAGAATCATCACATCATGGCCTAAGAAGGTCCATGAGGGAGAAAAGAAAGCCAGAAAGGTATGGGTTTGATACTTATCTAGTCATTAAACATTCAATCTATCTATTAGAGGACATAAATCAAGAGGAACCTTCAACATTTGAGGAAGCAAAGAAGAAACCTGAATGGAAGCATGCAATGGAAGAAGAAATTGAAGCTCTTGAGGAGAATAACACTTGGGAATTGGTTCCCAAGTCTCGATCAATGAAAGTGATAGGTTCAAGGTGGATCTACAAATTGAAGAAGAACTCAGATGGCTCCATTAACAGGTATAAGGCAAGGCTTGTGGCAAAAGGTTTTGCACAAACTTAGGGAATAGATTATGAGGAGACCTTCTCTCTTGTGGCAAAGATGCCTACTATTAGGGTTTTGCTTAGTATTTCCTCTTCCAAGTATTGGAAGATACTTCAATTGGATGTAAAAAATGCATTTCTTAATGGATGGATAACAGAAGAGGTATAAATGGCACAACCACCTGGTTTTGAGAATCACATATATCCTAATTATGTGTGTAAACTTAATAAACCTTTATATGGACTCAAACAAGCCCCAAGGGCTTGGAATCATAGGCTCGTCTCATTCTTGCAAGACAAAGCATTTCAACCTAGCAAGGCAGATCCATCACTATTCATAAAAAGGAGTAATTCTGAAGTCATCTATTTGTGTGTGTATGTAGATGATATTATACTTATAGGAAATGATACAGATGGCATGAAGAGAATCAAAGAACAGATGAGAGAAGAATTTAAGATAAGTGATTTGGGTTCACTTACCTACTTCTTAGGATTGGAAGTTGTCTACAAAGATCATGGTTTGTTTCTTATTCAAAGAAAGTACATTAAAGACATGTTGGCAGAATTCAAGATGCAAGATTGTAGGATTGCAGGTACTACAATGGAGGTTAATCATAAATTGAGCTCACATGAAGGTGAACTCATAGAAGATATGATAGGTTATCAAAGCCTTGTGGGTAGTTTGAACTATGCCACATTGACAAGGGTTGATATATGTTATAGTGTGAGTGTGTTAAGTCAATTTATGCACACACCCAAGAAACCTCACATGGAGGCTGCCAAGAGGATACTTAGATATCTTAAAGGGACCATGAATGAGGGGTTATATTACCCTTATGTATCTTATTAAAGTTTGAAATTGTTCTCTGATGCAGATTGGGCTGGCTCCAAGGAAGAAAGAAGGAGCACCTCAGGTTATCTTACCTTTGTAGGTTCAAAACTTGTTTCATGGTCATCCAAGAAGCAACCCACAGTTGCTCTCTCTTCTATTGAAGCTGAATAGAGAGATCTTGCTATAGCTACTCAAGACATTATGTGGATGAAGACACTATTCATAGATCTTGGATTGGAATTTGGGACTCCAACTATTTTTGGTGACAATATGAGCTCTATTCACTTAGCTGCTAATCCAATTTTTCATGCAAGGACTAAACATATTGAAGTTCATTATCACTATGTAAGAGAGAAGATTGTGAGCAAGGAGATTCAAATATCATATGTGTCCACTCATCAACAATGTGCAGATATTCTAACCAAAGCATTGGATGGTACAAAGCTTTGCAAATTCAAATCCATGATTGGTCTATAGGTAATTTTGGAAGATTAAAGGCCTCAAGCATACTTGGCTTGAGGGGGAGCTATTGGAGAAAGTCTATGACAAGCCTAAGTATTGGCTTGATTCTCACAAAGTGATAGAAGAAGCCTTAAAGTGAAGACAATGTAAAGTTCACTTGTGAACTACCTCTTGTAACTTTTGAAGAGGGAAACAAAAGCCATGAATTCTTGATTGAAGTAGTTGGAGAATCAAATCAATCACTGATAGATTGGAGAGTGATTGTAGGAAGTTACGCTCCCAAGATCAACTATAAATACATGGCAGTTTTAGTCGTGGAATGAGAAGGCCTCCATGAGCTGAGCTTTATGCCATATCCAAGTGTGGTTTCAAGGCACACATATGTATCAGTAATTCCGTTGTATTTTACAATGAATATAATTTCATTTTCATTATCATTTAAGTTCATATTTTCATGTTCTTGTGAAGTGTACTGTTCACTGCCATATCTCTCATTTTTTGCAGTCAGATTGAAGAGATGCTTTCTCTCAGCTTGGTGCATTATTTTCAATGCTTTAACTTGTTATCCTGAGCTCTATAAGTCTACTGTATGCTCACCAATTTACCTTGCAATTGGAAGTTTCAATCGTGAGCTATGATCATTTGAAGTCAACTATGTCACCTCATTTTCTACTTCTCTGTCAGCACTCTCTCAAAATAATAATTTTGCCAGAGTTGTTTCTCAGTGAGTACTTCACCATTTTCCATGAATCAGAGCTTATAAGAATCATGATACTATCTAGTATATTCCTACCAAATTTCATAATCATTGAATTCTTAAATCTTGAGATATTATCATTTTTCTGCTCATGGGTCTGAGTACTGTTCAGCCCGGGAAAAGCGAGGTCATTTTACCACTTGCCAAACATCTTTATCCTTGTGTAGTCCATCATTTTTGTTGAAATAACTCTTAATTTTCAGCTTACTAAGCTAATAAGAGTTCCCCAAAATGAATTAAGTTAATTGCTACTGTGGCCAGAGACTTGTTCAACACTTTGGACAAGTGTATGAACATAAATAGCAAGTTTTTTGCTCTTGAATCTACTCAAACTTATCTGTTTGGATGCAAGTTTTTGAGAGTGATCTTCCAAGGTACATAGGGTGTCTAATACATCCTTTGGCAAGCTAAAAGTGCCCACCACATATCTCTGGAGTCTATTTGGCCGGTGTAGTGCAACGTTTTTGTAGCACCACTTCATCTTCTTCAATTACAAATCCATCTCTTCACAAATAATGCCTCAAAGTTAACTCCAATTCATGTGGTTGGTAGAGTACAAAGCACGAGTGCAACTCCATCCACCTTAGTACCCATTCAGGGAATCAAGCATTATGGAAAGCCTAGTAAGGAAACCAAGAGAAAGATGTAGATTCTAGTGACAATAGTAAGTCTAGTAAACAAAATACCAAATCATGGAAAGATTCATGAGAGAGAATATAAAGAAAGTGGTCTAAGAACTAAGTTGAGTTAGAAGGTAGCCTGAAAGAAGCATAGGTGAAGATTGTAAGTTTGACATCTCAACTCCCATTAGAAACTCCACCATTGTCAAAGTTAGGGTTAGTGTTAGCCCAAGAAACTTAGACATGATGTTCAAGGCTTACTAGGCAGGATTGAGACAAGGACCACATGTAGCAGAGTTAGATAAGAGCCACCCTAGAATAGACCTAGAGATATAAAGGACAAAGTTGTGCATCAAAATGGACAATCTAGCTCATGCTATGTTTGAGGCTAGTCATCACTTTAATCATAGTAACCTAGTTAGAACGAAATTCTACTTTGAAAAGAGCTATTAGAATTTTTAGAGCGAATGGCAGCTAAACTTGACAACGTATGTCTCCAAAGGCTCATTCAGTTGAAAGTAGAAGAGTAGAATTCTCACCAATAGATTATTATGGTCCTTACTAGATGGAGTGCAACATTCCTCGTTCAATCAACAAATGCATTCCTCCCTCAATAAACAAATACTCACATGAATTCTTGAGAGAGATTCACGAAGAGAAGGGTACAAAACAAGTGACTCCCTCACCCAATCAAGAGATAGATGATCTTCATGATCAGTTCCTTCAAGGAAATCTCTCAATCTATGGAAAACAAGAATATGTATAGTCAAGCAAGAGACTAGATTTTCAATCCAATTGCTTTCAAGATTTGCCACATTTCATAGATCCATTGGAATCAAAGTCTATTCAAATGAGAGCTCCTATGATAATGATCACAAAAGAAGAATCAATGATACCTAGGAACATAGAGCTTGTAAAGAACATAAAAGTACAATTTCATCTAACTTTGAAAGAATTATTAAAAGTGACACCAGAGTTGAGGAAACATGTAGCAAACCAAGTGCCATAAGTTGCTAGTTCTCACTTACAGGTAGAATCCCATAGAAATATTCTAGAAATACCCATATGCAAGATAGGAGATATCAATGAAGGAGAAGAAGGAAACACCTACCTCTCTATTAGCTATTAGGGATACATGATCGAGGCAATCCTAGACTCAGGAGTAGGAGTTTTCATTGCTACCACTTCCTTATGGAAACATTGGGGTAAAGCAGTTTTGAGACCCATGTGGATGGAGTTGCAAATAGTAGATGATTATATAGAGAAGCCACTAGGATTGTTGGAAGGAATCACTCTCACTACTTGTGGTGTAGAGTTTGAGCATACCTTCGCCATCTGTGAGTTTGGAAAGAATCATGTCTACAAGATGATCTTGGGTAGCCATTTCATGAGAAAATCGCAGATAGAGAAAGATTGGGGAACTAATTCCTTCTACATATAGCATTGAATGGTAACTTCCAAGGTCAATCTCAATGAATACACACATAGGTAAATGCAACCCCTATAGTGGAACTCCATCCATAAGACACAAGAGGATATTGGGTTGGTGCACTCAGTTAGAAATGTACAAGCTCAAATGTGTGTCAACCAAGGCTTAACTCAAGTGCCACATCATTTCACTTTTTGGTAAAGTCTACAACCACTTTTCCATGACTTTGTTAGCTCAAGATTCCATCTACCTTGATTGAGAAAAGTGGGGGATTTTGGAGGCATGATTTCAATTCAAATTCTACACCAACTTTTAGAGCATTATATAAGCAATAGCTTGGAAGAAATTCGTGGCCTCCTCAAGCTTCATTTGTGCACCTTTAGTCTCTCATTAAGAGTGTATACTCGAGGTCTAATCTAGCCCCTAGCTAAGCTAACCACCTTCTTGGTGAAGTTTTCACTTTGGCTGAGATTTTGTATCGCCTATATCTCTTTGTGCAGTTGTTCGTTTCATGTGCAAGAAAGCTCATCTTAAATCTCTTGTTGTAAGCTTTCTTTTGAATGTAATCTTAGTATCAACTGCTCCTTATTCTTGTGTATATTGATCTTGAAATCTCTCTAGTCTATCTCCGTATATTCCCCAACATATGTGTGTGAAGAGGTACACATAAGTGATAGCCATTTGTTTGGGTATATTTTGGTATGTCTTGTACAAGGAGGTTGACATAGGTACAATTCTCCAAATTGAGTGATCTATGGCTTGTTGGAAATCTTAGAGAGTCTATTTGTACTGTGCAAATTTTCATAAGATCAGACTACAGGTCCAGAGAGCAATTAAATTTTTGGAGGATTGTGGTAGTGAACTGTTTGGTCCTAGGAAGGGCATATCATTCTTTTGTTGCAACTAGGAGTGGATATACCCCATCAGTGGTATCAGAGCTTATCATTGAGCATTGAGGACATCAAGAGGAGGCCTTGAAGGTTCTTGAGAGCCAAGGATTGAGCCAAAGACTAGTAAGATTTGAAGAAGGATTTGAAGCAAGGGGGAGCTTCTATCATCATCGAAAGTTCAAAACAAGTGGAGACTCTTGTGGGAAGGTAACATATCATTCTTCCTCACATATATCACAATCCAAGGAGGGATTAGGATCCATTTATAGTCTCATACACAATGGGAGACTGTAATACTCAAAGCAATTACCAACCTTGGAAATTTAAAATCTCTAACTTCCTCATGGGAAAGGGTCTTTGGGGGCTAGTTAGTGGTATTGAGGTGAAGCCATGTATAGATATACATACACCTAGTGAGAATCAAAGGAGAGCCATTAGAGAATGGGAAGAAAGGGATAGGAGAGTGATTTTCATTCTTTCTCAATACATAAGCAACTCCATGATAGGTCATATCCACGACCTAGATACATCAAAGAAGGTTTGGGAGTGTTTAGAAAGGTTGTACTCTACCTCTACAAAGGCTAGAAAAATTCAGCTCAAGAATGAACTCAACAACCTTGGGAAGTCATCAAATCAGAGCATTAATGACTTCATACTCAAAGTAAAAGAGATCTCGGATGCACCTGGTTCAATAGGATGTGTTGTAGATGATGATGACCTAGTTGCCCACACACTTAACGGGCTTAGAGAAGATGATAAATGGAAGGCATTCACAACCTCTGTGCATGTAAGGGATTCATTACCAGATTTTGAGCAACTTACTTCTCTTATGGTGAGTGAGGAGCTCAACCATGGAGGCAACAAGTTAAAGGGCAGCAAAGACCAACTCTTCTATGCAGGCAAAGGAGGAAGAGGCAAAGGCAATAGAGGTGCTTCAAGAGGAAGAAGTAGAAGAAAATACCAAAAAGGCAACCAAAGCTATCAAGGGAGTCAATCAAGCCAAGATGAAGTTCAATCATCAAGAGGAAGAAGAATAGGAAGAGGTGGAGGAGGAAGATATGGAGGTCGAGGCTACTCCAACTCAAATGGATGCTTCAATTGTGGGAAGCAAGGACACTATGCCAAAGATTGTTGGCAAAAGCAAGGTGGGAACAATTACAAAGGGCAAGGTAGTTATGCTAAGTCCTCAACAAATTCAAAAAATGAGCATTTGTTAACTATGAAGCATAAAAGTGAAGGTCAACCACATGATGAGGTGTGGTATATAGATAGTGGTTGTAGTAACCACATGTCAGGTAAAGAGGAGTACTTCAACAATCTTCAAGCACCCAAGCAAAGAGGCGTTGTGGAGATAGGAGACAACATAGAGCATGAGATACAACAAATGGGAGATGTGAAACTTGAAGGCAACCACAAAGCAAAAGGACTATCTGAGGTATTGCATGTTCCTACTATTACAAAGAACTTAATCTCTCTTGGACAAATGGTTGAAAAGGGATACCAAGTCAAGTTCAACCACAAAGGATGCTTTAATAAAGACCCAAGGAATGGCTATGAGCTGATAGCCAAAGCAAAGAAGGAAGGAAGGATGTTCACTCTTGACGTTGGCAAAGGACAAAGCAACAAGGCAATGTTCAACACCTATGGCAACAAGAAGGTTGGAGATTTGAATTTTTGGCATAAAATGTGTGGTCATATCAACATTCAAAGGTTGAAAGACATGGAGAAGAGGCAATTCGTAAGAGGTTTACCACATTTTTCATTAAAAATGTTGCATGAGATGTGTGAAGCTTGTCAACTAGGCAAGTCTACTAGGAAACCCTTCAAGAAGAGTGGATATGTAGCACATGGTGTGTTAGGCCTTGTGCACACAGATGTGTGGGGGCCAACCAAAGAGCCCTCTCTTGCAAGTAATAGGTACTTTGTAACCTTCATAGATGACTACTCAAGGAAAGTATGGTTGTATTGTATAAAGCAAAAATCAGATGTGTTTGATGTATTCAAAAGATTCAAGGCACAAGTTGAAAAGGAGACAAGTTGCTACATCAAAACCCTAAGGTCCGATGGAGGGGGAGAATACTTCTCCCATGCTTTTTGTGATTTCTTATAGGACCAAGGTATAAAGAGGCAAATCACTTGCAAGTATACTCCCCAACAAAATGGAGTGGTAGAGAGGAAGAATAGGTATAATGCTGAAATTGCTAGGAGTATGTTAAATGAAATGAATGTGCCTCTAACATATTGGGAAGATGTTGTATCTACTACTGTGTACTTGATGAATAGGTGTCCCACATCAGAGGTACATGACATGACACCTGAGGAGGCATGGAGGGGAAGGAAACTAGACCTTTCACACATTAGAATCTTTGGTTGTGTATGCTACACACATGTGCCACAAGAGTTGAGAGGTAAGATGGATGCAAGGGCTGAAAGATGTATGTTTATTGGTTATGCTATGGAGCAAAAAGGTTACAGGTGCTACAATCCTAATACAAAGGAGTTAAAGGTATCAAGAGATGTAGTGTTTGATGAACTGAAACCATGGTATGATTCCAAAGTTCCATTGCAGGATGAAGATGTTGAAGAGGCAGAGAGAAGATATGAAGCTAGGTTTCAGGATAGCTTGGAAATCAGTTGATCAAGCATACAAAGGAGTTCAAGCATGGGTTCATCCCATCAATCAGTGAATAAAGGAAAGGAAAGATTGGTAGAGCTTGATGAAGATGGACATGAAGTTGAAGACTTTGAAGAACCTATGTTAGAAGGGGGAGTTACATCAAAAGCAAAAATCAAGGTACCAAGGCAAAGAAGGTTCATTCTACCAAAAGGAGAAGAAAGGAGGTCAACAATGGTAGAACATCCAATCTCAAGGCTTTTTTATGATAGTTATATTGCTAGACATTATGCTTTCATGACTAAGGTTATCAAAGATCATGAACCTGCTACCTATGAAGAGGCCAAAGACACAAAGGAGTGGCAAGAAGCTATGGAAGAAGAGTACAAAGCCCTTGAAGACAACAACACATGGAGTCTTGTTCCAACACAAGAAGGGATGAAGGTAATTTGCAACAAATGGGTCTATAAAGTGAAGAGAAATTCTGATGGTTCAATTGCTAGGTACAAAGCAAGGCTTGTGGCAAAAGGATTTGCTCAATCCTATGGGATTGACTATGAAGAAACATTCCACCCGGTTGCAAAGATGACCACAATTAGGGCAATCATTGGGGTTGCCACATCTAGGAGGTGGCCAATATATCAATTGGATGTAAAGAATGCTTTTTTTAATGGTGATTTGCAGGACACAATCTACATGACTCAACCATTAGGGTTTGAGAACCCTAAATATTCAGATTTTGTTTGTAAACTTAGAAAAGCATTGTATGGTTTAAAGCAAGCTCCTAGGGCATGGAATCAAAGGCTTGTGGAGTATTTGTGCAGGTGTGGATACAAGCCAAGTGATGGAGATCCTTCCTTATCTCTCTAAGTTGAGAGATCTTTTGAGAGACTATCTAGACGTGTTTGCTTGAACTTATAAGGATTTTAAAGGAGTGGATCTAGACATATGCTCACATAGGATCCCATGACCCTACAAAGCTAAGACTACCAAATAGAATCCATACACATATAATGACACCTATGCAACAAAGATAAAAGACGAAATTGATAGGTCAATATAAGCTGGATTCATTTATGAAATTGAGCATACTAAATGGGTATCTCCCATTGTGGTAGTTCCCTAGAAGAATGGGAGGTTGCATGTGTGCATTAACTTGAAGAACGTTAATGCCGCCACAATACCAGATAGTTATCCACTTCCTATCATGAAACATATGTTAGAGCTTTGCAGCACGCAAGGAATCTCATAGCTTCCTTGATGGATTTTTATGTTACAACCAAGTAACCATTGCCCCTGGAGATCAACATTGTGATGGATTTTTCCACAGAATGGGGAATCTTTTCATTTTGTGTGATGCCATTTGGTCTCACAAATGCACCTACTACATTTCATAGGCTCATGAGTCATGTGTTTAAGGATTTCTTGCATAAGAACCTAGAAGACCATGTGGACTACTTGTGCACTCATTCCCATTTAAGCAAACTTGCGTCCCAGCGCTTTGGAAAATATTTGATAAGTGCATAGAATATCAAGTATGTCTAAACCCAAAGAAGTGTGTATTTGTGGTAAAAAAAGGTAGAATCTTGGGCCATATCATGTCAAAGAATAGAATATCGACAGATAAAGATGAAGTGAGAGCCATAGTAGAGATACAAAGATGTAGGATAGTTAAGAGAGTACATGCATTTATGGGTCATTTTGGATACTACAGACATTTTATCCACATGTATGTCATCATGGCTAAGCCCTTGTACAACCTTTAGATGAATTTGAGTGGAGTGATGAATGTGAGAAGTCTTTTGTAGAACTAAAATGACATTTGTTCTCAACCTCAATTTTGACAATGTTAGATCGAAACAAGCCATTCCATGCTCATGTGGATTCCTCCAATTTCATTATTGAATGTGTGCTAGCACCACCAATAGGAGAAGGAAATTTATACTTACCCATAACCTACGTGAGTAGATGATTAAATGCTATAGAAAGAAATTACATAACTACTAAAAGAGATGGATTAGGCATCGCTTATGCGATTAAAATATTTTGACATTATTTGCTTGCAAATAAGTTCAAACTTTTTATAGACCATCACGAGTCTAGGAACTTAGATAGATAGAGTCTACACACCTACTTACATACTCAAAATTGATCTAGAACCTATTTTTTGACTATGCAAGACACTAGATCTAAAATCGGCCAAAGCCACTAGAAAACTATAAAAAGCACTAGAGATCTCATTTTTTAGGTTGGAAGTTTGAGTAAAGCAAGTTTATGTATTCACTGAGAGCTATTGTAATAGAATCTACTCCCTTCGATCGTCTCCTTCCTTTCTCTACTTTGTATGTGTGTGTGTGTGTGTGTGTCTACGTGTGCACATCTTGTGTGTGTCTGACCTTCACCTTCGGGCACTTCACTCATTCATAATTTTTATATCATCCTCATGTATCCACAAATTTTCTAGAGTGACATGTGCCAAGTTGGCTTGAAGCTTATAACTACACCACTTCTCCCCTACAAGTGTTGAGTGTTGAACCATAAGTGAGAAGTCAAAATACTTTATAAGTCTCTTGGATACAAATGAAGTATGGGTTGAAATTTTTATCTCAAAGCCATTGATCAAATGTAGATGCTTTAAGGGGTCTAAAATCCCTCACGTTTTCATCTCTTCTTCTTGAAGATGAGGGTTCCTCGCACAGTAGCCATCCCCTCAAGAGGATTTTCCAAGGGAACCTTGCAGGATGTTTCCCTTTCTACAAAACCACCATAAAAAAAGATTCAAAACCTTATTTAGGAATCATAGATCCAATAATTGAACTTTTTCTACCATATCTTTTTTGATGTGCCCTTCTTGATTGCCTTGTTTTCTTGTAAAGCAATTATGTAGGGTTTCCTGACCAGAAAATTGTTGATTCATTTCACTCGGGTAGTCTAAAAGATTGACCTTCTTTTCCAAGTTACGGAAGATGTTTGTTTCATAGATCGAGTGAGAGTGACTCATCCTTAAACAAGCTTTGGAGCTTCCTCTCTTTCTAAATCATACTTCTATAAACTGCCCATCATTATGTTCCTCAAGTTGCATTTCTTTAGCTTTCTTTGATTCTAAAAAAATGTTCTCTAGAGGCACATCCCTCAAGCCTTTGGATCATAACAACTTTTTTAATCATAACTCGTGTGTTTTCCTATTCGTGTTTTCACCCTTAGGGATTTATTTCTTAACGAGAAATCTTTGATTTTGTGGGCCTATGTGTTGAAGCTCAAGGTCAAGGAAAAAGCATGGAAGCACATCAAAAAGGTGGACACACAAGGAAAGGGAGCAATTAGGGAGCTCCAAGAAGTGTGTGTCAAATTTTCACAAGAATTACCTACAAAAATAGTGATTTTCATCACTAAAAACCATTGTAGATACCATTTTCTATTTTTGTAACTCCATTTTGTTCAAGCCAAGGAGTCCTTGAGCTTGAGGAGTATTAGAAGTATCATCCTACCAATTTTCATAATTTTTAGACTCCGTTTGAGCCCTCAAATAAGCCCTGGAACCTAATTTTTAACTAGGCCGAACACTAGGTCTGGACAGGGCCAAAACTAGTCCAAAAACTATAAAAAGAGCTAGAGAGCTCATTTTTGAGGCTAGCTTGTTAGAGAATAGAGCTTTTGTAAGAGAACTCTTTTGCAATCGAAGCTTTCCATTGTTCCTCTCTTTGAACTTGCCTTGTGTGCGTGTTGTATGTGTGTGCATGCTTGTGTGTGCTTTCACTCACACACTTGTGCCTTCACTTGCTCGTGGTCTTCATACCGGTCCTCACGTCTCCGCGGATTGACAAGTAAAGGAGATGGTGCTTACGCTTGAGCTACACCAAATTTTGGCGTCGTTGCCGGGGAGAGAGCTTCGAGGACGAGCGTTGTGATGGTAAGATCGTAGATTTGCGACGTTCGAAGGTAAAAAAACCATCATTTTTGTTCATTTTCTGATTTTTCTTCTTCATCATCATCATCACCATCTCCATCTTCTTCCATCTTCTTCTTCATAGAAATTTCTTGTTTTTAAGTGCATTTTCATCATTTTCATACCATCTTTCATGCATTATTGTGCGAGGAGGAGTTAGGAAGTGCAAGAGAGTGCAAGCGCTGTGTTTTTTCATGATTTTTTGCACATACGGAGCTCGCCATTGCTCGGCGCTCAGAAATTCAAAGTTCCCGCCAAAAAAAACACGATTCTGTGATGAAAATCGCGATTCTGTGAAAATTCAAATTTTTTTTGGAAATCGCGATTCTCTGTTTTTTGCCTAATTTAAAGCCTTTTGAAAAGAACACGATTCTGTGGTCATTCTCAGAATCATGATTCTGTGGTTGTGCTCAAAATCACGATTCTCTAAATTTTTGGAAACCACGATTCTCTGAGACAAAATCACGATTCTCTAGAACACGATTCTCTAAGACACGATTCTCTAAGACACGATGCTCTAAAACACGATTTTCAAAAACACGATTCTCTATTGGCAATCACGATTTTCATGTCAAAAACACGATTCTGAGAAAACACGATTTTGTGGTTGTGCTCAAAATCGTGATTCTCTAAATTTCTAAAAACCATGATTCTCTGAGACAAAATCGCGATTCTCTAGAACACGATTCTCTAAAACACGATTTTGTGAAAACACGATTTTGTGAAAACATGATTCTGTGAACCACGATTTTGTGAAAACACGATTCTATGAACCACGATTCTATGAACCACGATTCTCTATTGGCAATCGCGATTTTCAAAAAACACGATCCTCTGCTCAAAATCGTGATACTCAAAAAACACGATTGTTGGAGTTAGACGTCTGCGGAAGCACGCGAACAGCACAAGGAAGAAGAAGAAGCTTGGAGCACAACACACAAGACTGAATGTATTACTAGAGAATGTACAAAGATAAGTAGCCCATTAGGGCAATAGGCGTATATACAAGCCGGGGGAAAAAAACCTCCTAAAGAGGGAAAAAAGTGCCCCGGCAGTCCTAGAGTGTTCACACACATCACTACCTAAATATATCAACAAATCCCCCCTGGGAGTGATGCGGTGAACAAGGAGCTGGCACTCATGTATAAGGAAGTGCCAAGCTATGTGGAAATCACTCCACAAAAGGAAGTAAGCCCAAAGCTTTGCGGAAAGCTTCAAACTTCTCCCTAGGCAGAGCCTTCGTGAAAAGGTCTGCAATGTTCTCCTGCGTGGGCACATATGCCAAGCTGATCTCCCCAACAGAGAACCTCTCCCTGACATAGTGATAATGCACCTCAATGTGCTTAGTGCGAGCATGGAACACAGGGTTCCTCGCAACTGCCAATGCGCTCTGACTGTCAGTGAAGATGGTGGTGGCAGAAGACTGGCCAACACCCAAATCAGCCATAAGGCGTCTGAGCCACACACACTCAACAGTCGCTGTGAAAGCTGCCCTATACTCAGCCTCACAACTGGAAGTGGCCACAATAGGCTGCTTCTTGCTCAACCAAGATATACATGAGCTACCAAGCATGAAGCAAAAACCACTGGTGGACACATGAGTGTCATAGCAACCAGCCCAATCTGAGTCAGAAAAAGCATGCAAATCTGGCGGTAGTGATCCCCCCTTGGGATAAAACAACCCAAGTAGCCGAGTACCACTCAAGTAGCGAAAGATGCGCTTAACCACTTTCCAATGCGTGACTCCTGGGCAATGCATGAACCTGCTCATCTGTGAGACAGCAAACTGAATATCTGGCCGAGTAATGCATAAGTAAATCAAGCATCCAACAGCCTGCTGATAGAGAACAGCATCAAATGCATCTCCAGCATCATGAAGACTCAATCGTAAACCTGTCTCCATAGGAGTGGCAATAGGCTTACAGTCTTCAAGGCCAAAACGCTGCAATAATGTGTCAATATATTTCGTTTGACACAAAGCCATTCCACCATCAACGTGCATAAGCTGAATGCCCAAATAGTGATGCAAATGCCCCAAATCAGACATCTCAAATGAGGCATGCAAATCAGCCTTAAAATCAGCAATATGTGTCTCAATAGGACCAGTGAGCAGCATGTCATCAACATAGACAACAATGATCAGAAGCACATCATTAGCACGCTTAACATATAAGGTGCTTTCAGTTGGACTTTTCTCAAAACCATGTGCAATCAGATAGGCATGTATCTTCTCATACCAAGCACGTGGTGCTTGCTTTAAACCATATAACGCCTTCTTTAACCTGCACACCTGGTTTTCATGCCCTTTCTGCACAAAGCCATGGGGCTGAAAAACATACACTTCTTCATGCAAGTCACCATTCAGAAATGTTGTTTTAATGTCCAACTGATGTACATTCCAACCATGATGGGCTGCAAGTGCACAAATGCTCCGAACAGTAGTCATACGGCATGTAGGTGCAAAGGTCTCATCAAAATCAATGCCTCTTTCCTACGCATAACCCTTTGCAACAAGCCTAGCCTTATACCTGTCAACTGTACCATCAGGTTTACGCTTCAGCTTGTATACCCACTTAGTGCCAATGGCCTTCTTGCCAGGAGGCAAGTCACATAAAGACCATGTACCATTCTTCATTATAGCATCATATTCAGATTGCATAGCAGCCATCCAATTTTCTGAATTTTGTGCTTCATCAAAAGAAACAGGCTCATTGGTGTAGCTCAAGCGTAAGCACCACCTCCTTTACTTGTCAATCCGCGGAGACGTGAGGACCGGTATGAAGACCACGAGCAAGTGAAGGCACAAGTGCATGAGTGAAAGCACACAAACATGCACACACATACACACACACGCGCACAAAGTAAGATCAAAGAGAGGAACAGTGGAAAGCTTAGATTGCAAAAGAGTTCTCTTACAAAAGTTCTATTCTCTAACAAGCTAACCTCAAAAATGAGCTCTCTAGCTCTTTTTATAGTTTTTTGACTAGTTTTGGCCCTGTCCAGACCTAGTGTCCGGCCTAGTTAAAAATTAGGTTCCAGGGCTTATTTGAGGGCTCAAACGAAGTCTAAAAATTATGAAAATTGGTATGATGGTACTTCTAATACTCCTCAAGCTCGAGGACTCCTCGGCTTGAACAAAATGGAGTTACTAAAAATAGATAATGGTATTTACAATGGTTTTTAGTGATGAAAATCACTATTTTTGTAGGGGATTCTTCTGAAAATTTGACATACGCTTCTTGGAGCTCCCTACTTGCTCCTTTTCCTTGTGTGTCCACCTTTTGATGTGCTTCCATGCTTTGTCCTTGGCTTTGAGCTTCAACACTCCCCCCCCTCTCGAGTCTGTCGTCCCTGACAGACCCTTGTTGGAAGGGTTGTTCCATGTAGTGCTTTGAGAGGTGGTGTCCATCCGTTGTATGAGGTGGTTCTTTGGATTCCAGCACGAATGTGTCGTTGTGAGCGTTCAAAACTGCAAGTTGCTCAAAAGAGGTTGTCAAGAGTGATTCGGAGCAACTACTGGCTTCAATTTGCTTCCGAGATCTGGATGTTGTTCCCATAACGTCCGCTAGCTCTTCCAAAGATGATGTTGAGAGCAGTCATTCCAACTACTCATAACCCATAATGAATGATGGGTAAGTGTGTTCGTGCCTGGGTTGAAAAAAGTATGTGCCTTGTGCACGGCCTTGTAATGTAGCCCTACGCATGCTTACTTGGAAAATGCATTGGAAGAAGGATGGTGCAAAAATTGCAGGTCTTGAGCTAAGTGCTCAAGGGTATGCTGACGAGGAGGTTTCCTAAACCAGCATGGTTATGGTGTTTCCAGAGTAAAGATACTTACCATGGAGAAGGTTGATGGATGTTTTTCTCTTCGTGTTGTACACTCGGCCTTTGGGATGGAACCTTGTTGATGAATGTCCATGTTGATTGTCCACTGATGAGATCTTTGGAGTGGTGGATCCCCTCTCCTCTTTTCAAAGCAACCTTGGTCAGTTAACAATGTGCATTTCTGAGCTTGGGCTCATGCACGTTCACTTCCCTATATTGACACTCAGAGGAATATTGGACACGTGCTGATTGACATAGACCATTCACCAGTGCTACTGTTCCATACTGGTTCAGGAAAGACTGAGAATTGAATTGCAACATCGGGAAACTACACGAAGCTGAGTTTCACATATTCTCTTTAGCTCACCATATGCAGGAGTCTTCTCCTCTAGAACTACCCTTTGCAGATATCTCCTTGAATGTGCTGGTACATGAAGTAGTTAAGCATCACTCAAGTTGTGGACCTTCAAGCTCTTCATTCCTGGGAACAAGCTCTCTCCCGCTTTTCTTTCTTTCTTTCTCTTTTTTTTTTTTTTTTTTTTTTTTTTTTTTTTTTTTTTTTTTTTTTTTGGAACAGGATATCACAAAACAAGAACACAACAGTTAGTATCAATAGAAATATTTGACATATGTCACTGTGCTCTTGTGCTTGGGATCCTCAAGAGTGTCTATGCACGGCCGTGTAATGTGGCCCTATAATAATGCATACTTTGGAAATGCATGACCTGAATGGTGCAAAAGATGGGGTTGTGCAAGGAGCACATGGTTGTTGCTCGGTCGAGGCTTTCGGTGTTATTTGTGGAGGTTGATGCCGACCTTGGTGGAGGTATCCATTGAGTCGCGAACTGATGTAATCCTCCTTATTGGAGTCCATTTTAGAACATCATTTGGCACTGTAGAGGTCACTTCAGGCGTCTTTCTCTTTGGATACTTTCTGAACTGTGGTATCCAGTGTGGTTGACGCTTTGGTTCGGTGGAGGCTACTTGTACTTTTGGCTTCCAAACCCCTATCCTTTTTGCATGTTTTCCTACTAATGTTGAAGAGCTGATTTGATCTTCCTTTGGTCTCTGTACGTGGTTCTTACCCTTTTCTCTTTTTGGCTTCTTTGTTGAAACCTTTTGCATGTGGGAGAACAAAGGTTGTTGTGGATGTAGAAGCTTCTTAGGTACCCACATCTGTGATTGCCCTCGTTGAGCTGCAGCTAACTTCTTAGGCACCCAAACTTGTTGGATACCTTGTGATTGAGCTTGTCTGAGCTGCTTCCTTCGTCTTCTGGCCTGGTTGGTGTGCATGGATGGGATTTGTGGGGGCAAGGCTGGTGGTTGCTCTCCTTTGCGTACCCATATCTGCTTCATGCTCGGAACTGCTTTTCTATCGAATGGTGTCTTTCTATTTGATGTAGCAGTTGTCGTGAACGGTTGTGTTTGCTTGTGTGGTGGACTCACTACTGTGGCTACTTGATTCTTTGGAGAAGAAGAAAGATCCACCCGCCTTTGAACCTGGTCTTCTACGATTGACCCCTTCTGCATCATAGAGCTTTTGACACATACAACATCGTCTTTCATATGATTAGTCTTGGAAGAACTAAGAGAGTGTGTGGTGCCATGATTTAGGAGCATGCAATTCTCTAATTCTAATGTAATGCATTGTTCATGTACCCAAACTTGAAGAATTTGACTTCTTAGGTTTAAGTTAACTGCATGGTCATAGATCCAATCTTGACCCAAGACAAGTGGTTCTGTAAGGTTCTCATCTTGACATACTAACGCTTTGACTTTCATTGGAACATCTTGAAGGTAGATGGGAAGTTCCACCTCGCCCAAACAAGGGGTTTCCACACCTCCCAATCCTATGAGATAAGCTTCTATGGGATTGATGTTCAACCCCAAGTCTTGGCAGTAGGAAAGTCTAACTGCACTACTTGCTGCACCTGAGTCAATCAATGCTTTCACCATCCTTGCACCCTTCCCTTGTCCTATCTCTATGGTCACAAAGGGTCTTCGGTCAATGACCTGAGAAGTTGCTATGCCTGACTTCTGACACATATCCATGTGATATTTTGTGACTTTTGAGTTGACTTCTATGCCTAATCGCCTTAACTTATTTCGCCTAATACGCTCTCTGGCCTCTACCTGTGCTTCTTCTCTCACTCTTAACTCTTCATCTTTTCGCTTCTTAGCAGTGTTGAGTCTCAAGAGCATATCCTCAGTAAGAGGTTCTTGATATAGCTTGACTCTACAGCCACTAATATAGTTTGGCAAGATATCTCCTTCTAGCGTGGCCAACTGAACTGCACCACTAGTGGAAATTCTATTAATGAGCATGGGTCCGTATCCTCTTTTTTCCAACTTACGGGCATGCTGTTTTAGTGTGTATACCAACACTAGATCTCCCTCTTTCAATCCCTTATCCTTGATGTGTGCATCAAAGTAAGCCTTTTGCCTCTTTTTTGCAGCATAGATGCCTGCTGCCGCTCGTAGCCTCGTCTCACCCAAGCGTTCGAGATCAAAGATCCTAGAGGACAATTCATGCCCATTCCACTCATACTCTTGTGCTACTTTTAAGGCAGGGATTAAGAAATCTAATGGTAGCACAGCGTTCTGTCCGAAGACCATCTGAAATGGGGTGGCGTTGAGTACCGTTTTGTAGGCAACTCGATAAGCCCAAACAGCATGATGAAGTTGTTTGTCCCAATCAGAGCGTTTATTATTTACCAGTTTTGTCAATACGTTACAGAGGATCTTATTGGTACTCTCGGCTTGTCCGTTGGCTTGTGGGTGATAGGGGGCAGATTTCTTATGTATCACCAAGAATTCTTGGAGAAGATTTTCAATGACTTCATTCAAGAAGTGTGTGCCTCTATCGCTCACCAACTCTATTGGTAGTCCATATCTCGTGAACACATTTTCGAACAAGAACTTAGCCGTAGTCTGAGCATCATTCTTTGTTGTGGCTTTGACTTCTACCCACTTTGTAAGGTAATCTGTGGCTACAATGATGTACTCTGCATGGGAGTTTCTAGCTGGGGGGTTAATAGGACCTATGAAGTCTATGCCCCACTTTGAAAATGCACGTCCTCCCATCATTGGCCTCAAGGGCATCTCGTCTTTTCTCACTGGATATTGTGCACGTTGGCATGTGTCACATTTCTTCACATAGGTATGTGCGTCCATATGAAGAGTGGGCCACCAAAGTCCTGAGAATAGAATGGTCTTGATCACTCGGTCAGGACCAAAATGTCCACCTGCAACACCGCTGTGTGCAGTCTCTAAGACCTTTAAATAGTCTGATTCATGAACGCATAGTCTTAAGTAACCATCTTTGCCTCTTCGGTATAGGTTGTCCCCTACTAAGGCGTAGCCTTGAGCCTCTTGCTCCATGCTTCGTCTTCTTGCTAGACTAGCCTCTTTGGGTAATCGTCCCGATCTCATAAACTCTACCAATGGAGCACTCCAATCTGGAATTAATGACACTTGATAAAGGGTCGCATGCTCCACTGGGGGTCTCTCTCTGCACCTTGGACAATTCTTAACCCACTCATGTATTTCTTTGTCCATGCTAGGCCAATACACTCCTAAACGCTTTAGATTCTGCAATGTTCGTTGTTTAGAATAGTGATTTCCTAGCATTCCTTCATGGGCCTGTTGCAACCAACTACTATGTTCATCATCCTCCACACAACAAGCTAATACGCCCTCAGTATCTTGTTTGTACATGCTTCCTGCTAATATGTGATATTTTTGTGATTTTACAATTTCTTCTTGTGATGTTTTCACATTCTTATTTGCAGGGCCAAAGGTTAGGATTGGTACCAACTTATTTGCCCATTTAGGAACAACTTCTAAATTGAACAGATAAGCATCGGGTAATTCATCAGACACTCCTTGCGGTGACTCTCCTGAAGTGATGCGAGAAAGGTGATCTGCCCGAAGGTGGGTTCTACCTTTCCTGACAACAACTTCAAAGTCATATTCCATTAGTAAGAGGAACCATCTTACTAAGCGTCCAGTATTGCAAGGTTTATTGACCAAATATAACAAAGCTTGATGATCAGTGAAAAACTTGAACTTGTTGGCCAATAAATAGTGTCTAAACTTCTTCACAGCATATACCATGCCTAAGCCCTCTCGCTCAGTTGTGGTATAGTTCCGTTCAGCTGCAGTGAGCTGTCTACTAGCATATGCTATGGGCAAATCTAAGTTTCCTTCAGTTGTGGGTTGTGCTAGCACACATCCTATGGCATGATTGGATGCATCCACATGGACATGGAAGGGTTTATTCCAATCAGGAGTGGTGAGTATTGGTGCCGTGCACAAACGTTTCTTCAGTTCGTTGAAAGAATTCTCGCATTCGTCGTTCCACTCGAAATTAGACAACAAGGCATAAAGGGGTCTAGCTATGATCGCGTACATGTGGATAAACCTACGGTAGTATCCACAATGGCCCATAAAGGCTTGTACCTCTTTAATATTCCTTGGTCTTGGTAGCTCCGCTATGGCTCGCACCTTATCTTCATCTGTTGAGATTCCATTCTTAGAAACAATATGACCTAAGATTTTACCTTGACGCACCATAAACACACACTTTTCTGGGTTCAGACACACTCGATATTCTCTGCACTTGTTGAAGATTTGTCTGAGCTCAGGGATGTGAAACCTTCTTTCTTGGGAATGAGCACATAAATCATCCACATACACTTCTAAGCTCTTTCGCAAGAACTCTTTGAAGACATGACACATGAGCCTTTGGAATGTTGCAGGTGCATTGGTGAGCCCAAATGGCATCACACGAAATGCAAAGATTCCCCATTCTGTAGCAAAAGCTGTTTTGTGTTGATCTTCTGGGGCAATGGCTACTTGATTGTAACCTGAAAATCCATCAAGGAAGCTATAAACTTCCTTGCCTGCAACACGCTCCAATAAGTGTTCTGTGATTGGAAGTGGATAACTATCTCTAATCGTAGCGGCATTAACTTTTTTAAGGTTAATACACACTCGCAACTTCCCGTTCTTCTTGGGTACCACAACAATGGGGGACACCCATTCGGTATGCTCAATCTCATAGATGAATCCAGCTTCAATCAACCTATCAATTTCTTCTTTTATTTTGGCTGCATAGGTATCATTATATGTGTAGGGCTTCTGTTTGGTGGGCTTAGCATCAGCAGTCATGGGGATAGTATGAGAGCAAATTCTTGGATCTACCCCTTTCAAGTCTCTATAGTGCCACGCAAACACATCCCTAAATTCCCTTAATAGAGCGACAAGCTCCATTTCTTCTCTTGCACTTAGGTCATCTCCTATGTATGTGCATCTCTCTTCATTCTCTTCGATGGTCACTACAATCTTCTTGGTCTTTTCTTTATTATCATATGATTCTCCTATGATGGCCTCTCTCTTAGGCATTCGTACCAAAATTTTGCGGTCGTCAACTTCATATTTCTTGAAGTTTTCTGGTACTTCAAACAATGATTCCTCCTCTTCTTGTTTCACTGCTTTTCTTTTCTTTTTCTTTTGACTACTCTCACTTCCATCCTTTGAGTTTACTGTTTTAATACTTGTGAGAGGTTCTTCTTCTTTCTGGGTGAACACTCCTATATCTTCTAGATAGTGCTGCTCTGAGTTAAAGCAACTATCCATCAGAATAGATTCCAGATCATCGTCATTCTCTCCTTCTTCTATGACATCACTAGGGTCACATTCTTCTAGCAAGGGTTGACACATGAACACTGAGATATCATAACCCTCCTCATCACAATGAGGTGTCCACTGTTCCTCATTGACAGCAATGTCCATGGTGGCTAAGATTTCTGGCCAGCCATGAGGCTCAAACTCCTCATCTGGAAAGATCATCGGTGTGTAGGCTGGGTCTCTAACTGGTCTGCCTCCTGGCGAAGTCCCTGCTTCTCTTGCCTTTAAACGTTTTTCCTCTTCCTTTGCGACCTTGCACATCCACAAATGAGTATCTTCATGCAGCCATGATGGATCAGGTGAACTTTCAGAATGCACAGAGATGGAATCTTCTTTCGCTTTGTGGATAGAATTCCACTGTAGGGGTGGTACATCTCTGAAGGTGTAATCCTTCAAATTGACCTTGGTGGTGACCCCTAAGTGCTGTAAGTACAAGGAGTTAGTTCCCCAATCCTGTACTATTTGCAATTGTCGTAGGAAGGGTCTTCCTAGGATCATCTCATAGACATTATTTTTCTCAAAGTCACATATAGCAAATGTATGCTCAAACTCTACACCACAGGTGGTTAGAGTGATCCCTTCTAGCAATCCTAGAGGTCTTTCAAAATGACCATCAGCCATTTGAAGCTTCATTCTAGTTGGTCTTAATGTGGGCTTGCCCCATTGCTTCCACAAGGAGGTGGTCGCAATAGCAACACCAGCACCTGAATCTATGATTGCTTTGGTTGTGTAACCTTGGTAGGTGATTGGAAGATAAGTATTACCTTCTTCACCCTCACACATGTCCCCTATTTTGTCCAGAGGTATCTCTGGTACCCTTTGCTTGGAGCCTGCTTTTGGCATGTTGGAATCAAGTTCTGGAACCTGATCCTTCACATGATTCCAAAGCTCAGGTTTTGCTTTGAGCAGCTCTTCTACGGTGAGATGACACTGAACCTTAGTGTTCTTCACGACATCCGTGTTCCTTGGAACCACTGAGTCTTCATTTCTTACTAGTATTGTGGGAGCTCTAATCTGGAGAGATTCAGATTCCCATGGGCCTGGAAATTGAGGCAGTTCTTCTAAGGTATTAGATTCAAAATCTAACCTTTCGTCTTCTTGTTGTTCTACTTCATCCCCGTAAATAGATGGAATGTCTTGGGGAAATTGATCATGAAGATCATCAATCTCAGGAATAGGAGGGGAATTACCCTTCTCCTTGCCCCATTTCTCTTCTTGTATTTCCCGCAAGAATTCTTGAGAGTACTGTTGAATTGAAGGAGGTATTCCTGGATCTGTGGAATCAGGAACATAAGCTCCCATTGGTGGTGAGCTTCCTCTTTCAATAACTGGTTGAGCCTGTGGAGGTAAAGAAACTTGTGGTTTGTTTACCAACTGCTCTAATCGTTCTAGTAAGCCCTGGAAGTGCAATTCCCCTTTGACAGAGTTTGTCTGATTGAACTTTTGACTAGTCTCAAGTATAGCTTGAGCTTGTTCTACCATTTTCATGCACATTTTCATCCGTTCAATCTCTAAGTCCGCTCTAGGATAACTCTTGTCTAGGTTTGCAGCTGTAGGCCCTTCTTGAAGTCGAGCCTGGTAGGCCTTGAACATCATGTCCAAGCCTTCTGGGGTTGGATCTGCAAGAACAGACCCTGGTTGTGGTCTATTTACCATGGGTGGTGGGGTGGGATGAGGTGGAGTGGATGGAGTTTCGGCATGCGAGGGGCTTTGAGATGCAATGTCTTCTATTTTTGTTTTCGCTTCTTTTAAGCTTTCTTCTAGTTCCGATAACTTTTTATTCCACTTGCGATTGGCCTTCTCTCTGGTATCCTTCCATGTTCTTGTTTTCCTCTTACTAGGCTCTCCCGATTCACTCGACTCTGATTGTTCTACTGGTTTATCCTGTTTTAAGGCTTGTGCTCTAGTGACAGCTTGTATAGGAGCCACATTGCTACTACTTGAACTTGAATCTGCCACTAAGCCTACCACATTAATGGGTGTAATCTTGGGTGCACTGGAGGGGTTTCTTGGACAATCTCTGGGGAGATGGTCTTTGCCGCAATCAGGACAAAAAGCCTGTATTGTGATAGCCTGTCCTTGACTCAGAGATGGTGGGTGGGGACAGTCACGAATGAAATGGTCACCTTGACATCTGAAACAAGATCCTCTAGGGGCTTGTGGTCTCATTTGTCTCAACTGGGGCCTAGGGTTAGGATTTGTGTACATGACATTGGAGTATTCTGGCTCCCAATTTTGCTCCATAGGTGGTACCTCATATTGATACGAGTAAATCTCACTATGTTCAGGTGACTCTGTGTAATAAGCATGTGGACTACCTTCATGGGAGTAGTCTGAACAATGAGCATGAGAGTCATTATCTGGTATCAATGGGGTTAGTGGCACCAATGCTCTATTTGGATTTTCTTCTCCCCCAGCATATTTGACTGGAATCACGTTGGCTGGAGCTGGTGGTTGGTTTCCCAAGACAGGTTGTGGCCTATATGGTACCTGATATTGCTGTTGTGGTCTATAATATGGCTGTTGGTATTGGTTCTGATACCTACCTTGTGGGTAAGGTTGCTGATAATTCTGTCTAACAGCCTGCCTATTGTAGGGACAATCTTGAGCCGTGTGGTTTGTGTATTTTCTCTCAATAGTGCAATATGGAGCATTCCTTTCTCTAATGTTTTGGTTTTGCATTGGGCACACATTAGCCATGTGGTCGCCCCCACAAGTATAACACCGATTCACTGGAGTGACTCTCTGTGTTTGTTTATTTTGGACTCCCAGTTTCTTGGCAACTTGCTCAGCTATCTCTTCTATTTCTGTGGAGATCTTTGAAGTATGACTAGTAGAACTATCCGAATCTTTGTAGAGTTTGGACAATCCTAACTCCTCACCCAAGTTATCTTCTATGTCAATGCATGTCCGCACGCACTCTTCTATGGATCTCGGCTCTTTCAGATATACATATGATCTTAACTTTGTGCTCAGTAAGCCATCTAAGAACAAAGCCACTTGTTTGGCTGGTGTGGGTAACTCGGGAGCAGGGCATCTTTCTAGGTACTGTCTGAACCTTCTACCTGCTAGTCGCACTGTTTCTTGGGGTGTCTGCTTGAAACTGTGAATCAAGGATGATGTGTTATGCCTGATACCACTCTTGGAAAATTCTACAATGAATTCGTCTAGCAGTTGACCTATATCGCGATAGTTGAGACTGCTCAATGGTTGAAACCAAGCCAAGGCAGTGCCCTTGAGAGTCAAACCAAATGCCTCGTATTGAGTGAATAAATCCTCAACCTGTTCAGCTCTTAACACTTGTTTGAACTCGGCCACATGATCATAAGGATCTCCTGACCCGTCAAAATAATTCTTCATTGCCTTGATCACTTGAGTGGGTCTAAGGGTTCTTGGGTGCTCTCGGGGTCTAGGCAATGGAAAATCATGTTCATCTCTTTTTTGCCTATGTGCTTGGTATCTCTCTCTTTCAGGTCTTTCATTTTCAAATCCTGATCTATTCCTGCCCACGGTGTGTGCAAAACTTACCTCAGGTCTCTCTCTAGTTCTTTCTCTCTGGGCTTCATGAGCGTGGGAAGATCCTACACCTTGGAGGCCACGGGAAACATTGGATCTTGGTGGGGGGAAAATCAATTCATTCTTCCAAGTATATGCATGTCTATCCTGTTCTGTTACCAAGAAAATTTTCTCTGATGTGTTATCCAGGTAGACAACTTTGCCTGGTATCTCAGGATCTTTGAATTCATAGATGATAACTATGCCCAATTGGCTAGGTTGATCTGGCTTGAATCTCCAAAAGGCTTCCTCTGTTTCTCTATTCAAAAATAGTTCTATGCTTTTGTTGTCTTGAGGGATCCAGTCCGGAGTGATCACTCGGGTCAAAACTGACTTACCTCTAGGAGTCTGGGGTCCTTGTCCTACATTTCCTTGTTCTAGGTCTCCTATTTCATTCTCAGGAATGACAATTCCAAACTCATCCGTCCTATCTGGTAGGTTGGTGACCACATACATGGTTCCTTCCTTATCAATGTATGAACCCTCTTCGAACTTGACCACCGGGTGTTCAAGTCCAAAGGATTGATCTGGATTTTTGAGTTGGACCACTGATCGCCTCAGACCATCCTCATAGATGCGAGCACCTAATTGGTTGGTTCGAATATATTCCAACTGTGTCTTATAGGGACCTTCTGGTGTTTGTAGATGGGCAGTCCCCAAGCCACCTGCAGGTTTTCCCATACTAAAAGACATTTCTGAATCACTTGTGTCTGAACTTAGTAAAAGATGACCACTTATTTGTTGTGCCCAAGACTTGGATGTATGGTTGACGCTAGCCTCAGAAGATCTAATGCTTTGTTTATCCTTGCCTAAGTGTCTACCAGATCTCAGGTTCATAAGCTTTAGTCAAGAGTCCAAAATTTCCCCTTGGTATGGTTCAAAATTCTTTGGAGTCCCCTTGGTTCCCTAGCCCCACCTGAGGGTCAACTTCAAATTATCCTATCTCAAAATCAACGCATTATTCTTGAAAAAAACAGTTGAGATCGTGTAGGATTTGAAACGAGCTTTCCAACAAGCTATAGAGCTCAAAAAATGAACTTTGGATGAAAAAGTTATGCCAATTCAGGCTCCTGGGGGTCAAAACAGGCAAACAGGACCTTTGGAGAAAATCGCGATTTTGTGAACTTTCTGAAAATCGCGATGCTGTGAAGTCAAAAAAAATCGCGATGTTGATCACAAAATCGTGTTTTTGAAAATCGCGATTTTGAGCAGAAAATCGTGTTTCAGAGAATCGCGATGTTGAGCACAAAATCGTGTTTCAGAGAATCGCGATGTTGAGCACAAAATCGTGTTTCTGAAAATCGCGATGTTGATCACAAAATCGTGTTTCTGAAAATCGCGATGTTGATCACAAAATCGTGTTTCTGAAAATCGCGATTTTGACTCAGAGAATCGTGATTCACAAAATCGTGTTTTTGACTGGAAATCGTGTTTTCTCAGAATCGTGTTTTTGACATGAAAATCGCGATTTTGAGCAGAAAATCGTGAATTGAAAATCGCGATTTTGAGCAAAAATTCGTGTTTTCTCAAAATCGTGTTTTTGACTTGAAAATCGCGATTTTGAGCACAGAATCGTGTTTTAGAGAATCGTGTTTTTTGACATGAAAATCGCGATTTTGAGCACAGAATCGTGTTTTAGAGAATCGTGTTTTTTTTGACATGAAAATCGCGATTTTGAGCAGAAAATCGTGAATTGAAAATCGCGATTTTGAGCAAAAATTCGTGTTTTCTCAAAATCGTGTTTTTGACTTGAAAATCGCGATTTTGAGCACAGAATCGTGTTTTAGAGAATCGTGTTTTTTGACATGAAAATCGCGATTTTGAGCACAGAATCGTGTTTTAGAGAATCGTGTTTTTTTTGACATGAAAATCGCGATGTTGAGCACAAAATCGTGTTTTTGAAAATCGCGCTTTTGAGCAAAAAATCGTGTTTTCACAGAATCGCCTTTTTCACAAAATCGTGTTTTTGCTGAAAATCGTGATTGGTGAGAATCGCGATTTTGAGCAGAGAATCGTGTTTTTGAAAATCGCGATTTTGAGTAGAGAATCGTGTTTTTCACAAAATCGTGTTTTTGCTGAAAATCGTGATTGGTGAGAATCGCGATTTTGAGCAGAGAATCGTGTTTTTTGAGAAAAACATAGAATCGCGATTCTTTTCAACCAACTTTTAGGCGGGAAACTGAAAATCGTGATTTTTCAAAAAATTTTGAATTTTCACAGAATCGCGATTTTCATCACAGAATCGCGTTTTTTGGCGGGAAATTCAAATTTCTGAGTGCCGGCTATGGCGAGCTCCGTATGAGCAGAAAATCATGAAAAAATACAGCGCTTGCTCTCCCTTGCACCTCCTAACTCCTTCCCACACAATAATGCATGAAAAATGGTATGAAGATGGTGAAAATGCACTAAAAAACAAGAAATTTCTATGAAGAAGAAGATGGAAGAAGGTGGAGATGATGATGATGATGAAGATGAAGAGGAAAAAACAGAAAATGAACTGAAATGATAGTTTTTTTACCTTCCAACGTCGCAAATCTACGATCTTACCATCACAACGCTCGTCCTCGAAGCTCTCTCCCCGGCAACGGCGCCAAAATTTGGTGTAGCTCAAGCGTAAGCACCACCTCCTTTACTTGTCAATCCGCGGAGACGTGAGGACCGGTATGAAGACCACGAGCAAGTGAAGGCACAAGTGCATGAGTGAAAGCACACAAACATGCACACACATACACACACACGCGCACAAAGTAAGATCAAAGAGAGGAACAGTGGAAAGCTTAGATTGCAAAAGAGTTCTCTTACAAAAGTTCTATTCTCTAACAAGCTAACCTCAAAAATGAGCTCTCTAGCTCTTTTTATAGTTTTTTGACTAGTTTTGGCCCTGTCCAGACCTAGTGTCCGGCCTAGTTAAAAATTAGGTTCCAGGGCTTATTTGAGGGCTCAAACGAAGTCTAAAAATTATGAAAATTGGTATGATGGTACTTCTAATACTCCTCAAGCTCGAGGACTCCTCGGCTTGAACAAAATGGAGTTACTAAAAATAGATAATGGTATTTACAATGGTTTTTAGTGATGAAAATCACTATTTTTGTAGGGGATTCTTCTGAAAATTTGACATACGCTTCTTGGAGCTCCCTACTTGCTCCTTTTCCTTGTGTGTCCACCTTTTGATGTGCTTCCATGCTTTGTCCTTGGCTTTGAGCTTCAACACTCATTCTCATCACATAGACTAGATGTAGCCATAGCATAGCAATCTGATGCAAAGGAGGCACTATGAGAGCCTGAACGAGTACGATATGACAAAGGTGTATCTAATTTGCTGTCACGCAAAGTCTGCACCAGCCATTTTGGCATAGTTTTTGCCTGCTCAATATCAGCTCTCTCATCAACAAGTGCATCATGTAAATCTGCATCAGAAATGGAATGATCTGCATCATCATATGAAACCTGCAAAGGCTCAGAAGTTGCCTCATTAGGACCAGCACTAGCCTGTCCACCTGTAAAAAGAGGCATCAAAGTATCATACATGTCTTTGGAGCTAACAGATGTCTCCTTAGTACATGAAAGCAATGGCTGAATAGCATCTTCCACAAAGACAACATCACGGCTAACCAGAATGCATTTAGTCTGTGGATGATACAGACGATAGCCTTTACTTTCAGATTTGTACCCAACAAAAATACATTTTACTACCTTATCATCCAATTTTCTGCGATGTTGTTCAGGCATTAATGCATATGCCAAACAACCAAAAACACGCAGATGAGCAACAGATGGCTTGCGGTCATGCCAAGCCTCATATGGAGTGATAGACTGCAATGCTTTAGTGGGACACCTGTTCAGTACATATGCTGCACACATGACAGCCTCAAGCCAGAAACTATGTGGTAAAGCCTGACTTTTGACCATGCACCTCGCCATCTCCATGAGTGACTTGTTCTTTCGTTCAGCAAATCCATTCTGTTGAGGTGTATACGGCACTGTACACTGGTGTTTTATCCCACGTTCAGCCAGAAATGCATTAAAATCTGAAGACATATATTCCCCCCCTCGATCAGATCGGAGGGTGCCCATTTTACATGCTGACAGATTTTCAGCCAAAACCAAAAACTGTTTGAAGCACATGAACACTTCGGACTTTGCTTTGAGTGGATATACCCATGCATGCCTGGAAAAATCATCAATGAAAGTCACGAAGTAAAGGTAATTTCCAAAAGAGGGTGTCTGCATAGGACCACAGACATCACTATGTACAAGCTGTAATTTCTGCGTAGCCCGAACTGAACCATCTTTTGGAAAGGAAGAACGCTGCATTTTGCCCAAAATACAGCCTTCACAAACATGTTTTCTAGGTGCCTCAAGTTTGGGCAAAGAGGACACCATTTCAGATTTCTGCAGGCGTAACAAACTAGCAAAGTTCAGATGACCAAAGCGTGCATGCCAAAGCTTTGCATCTGACATAGCCTGAGAATCATGAACTGCACATGCCGAATCATTCACAGATCTTTCATAGTCTATGAGCTTATACAGCCCACGACATAAAATGCCAGAAGCAATAATCACATCGCCATTTGAGAGATCATGGACTGTACACCTGTCATCAACAAATTTCACAACCAAGCCAATCTTGGCTAATGCAGAAACTGATAACAGATTCTTTTTGATCCCTGGCACAAATAAAGCATCTGACAAAGTGAAAGAACTACCATCAGCAGTAGTCAGAATGATCTTACCAACTCCCATAACAGGATAAGCGGAGTTATTGGCGCATGTGACAGTATTCCCTGTAGGAGCAGGCTCAAGTGAAGAGAAGAAACTGCGCTGCGAGGTAATATGTTTGGTCGCCCCACTGTCAAAGTACCAAACATCTGAGTCTACTGCAGACATGCACTGATCATGAGAAGATGGGTCAAAATTGCAGACAGTAGTAAACGCCCATTCTTCTTCCTGCACAAGATTTGCAGACTCTGTTTTTGGTGTAGAGGCCTCTGCAACAACCATTCCAGCCTCTTTCTTCTTTGCCTCTTTAGCAGCCAGTTTTGGACAGTTCTTTATAATATGATCATTTCCTTTACAGTACTTGCAGAACAATTTCTGCTTTTCTGATTTCTTTTCATCTTTTTCCTGGTTCTTCGATTGTGCAGCATTTGCAGATTTCTGCTTACTAGTAGAAGAGCTCCATTTTCCTTTGCCCTTCTGACTAGCCAGGAAAGCTTGATCTGCAACACGCATAATGGACCTGTTCTGCCTGGACTGATCTTCCTGCAACAGAACAGAGACTAATTCCTCAAATGACAAGGCATTCGGATTGCCTTTCATCATCAACCGAAGAGTAGAGGCAAAACTCTGATATGAATCAGGAAGACCATTCAGAACGGTCTGCACAAGTGAGCTATCTGGTATAACCTCATCAGCAGAAATCAATTGTTTCTTCAGGTCTTTGATCTTTGTAAGAAAACTGTCCATAGAATCACCTTCGTTCATGTGCTCACTCTCCAACTGTTTTCGGAGGTAAGCAACACGAGCCTCATTCCTAGCCTGGTACAAAGTGGTAAGTGTATCCCAAGCATCCTTTGCTGTTCTGCAAGAGCGAATGTGAGGAATAATGGCACGTTTGACAGACAAAGCTATCAATGCATGTGCCTGGGCATCTCTGCCATCCCAACGAATCTGCTCTGCAGTAGGTGCAACAGAAACAGCAGCACGAACAGGAATCTACGGAATATCATCTTCGACACCATCTTCATCAGCTCCAACACCTGAATTTGCAGTACCTGTCGTTACAGGTGTAACAGGACGTCTTTCAACACCCTGCACAATGTTCCACAATCCTTTTGCAACCAGTACATGTCGCATCATATAAGCCCATAATGGGTAGTTGGTACCATCCAACTTATCCTCAACAGCCAACATACGGAATACATCACTGCTTTCAGCCATGGCCGGTGACTAAAATACCTTGATGTAGAAAATTGACTGTATCTAAAAAAGTTGAACGGAACTGCCCAAACGAGTTCTGCTAGACCTGTAGCAGACTTCGAGACGCTTAAACTGGCGAACAGAAACTGGTATATACCTTTGGCACAAAAGGACGAAATAGCCTGCACAAGCACTGCAATAGTGCGTTCGGAGGCCGAAACGAGCTCAGATCGCGATTTTGGCACCACAGAGCAAAGCCGTTTTGATCTCGAAAACACCCTGAGTATGCTCACCAAATTTCGTGCGAATCTGAGACTGCAAACGGAGGAGTGTCGACGGCGCCCTAGAAGAAGCGACGACCTGCTCTGATACCAATTGTTGGAGTTAGACGTCTGCGGAAGCACGCGAACAGCACAAGGAAGAAGAAGAAGCTTGGAGCACAACACACAAGACTGAATGTATTACTAGAGAATGTACAAAGATAAGTAGCCCATTAGGGCAATAGGCGTATATACAAGCCGGGGGAAAAAAACCTCCTAAAGAGGGAAAAAAGTGCCCCGGCAGTCCTAGAGTGTTCACACACATCACTACCTAAATATATCAACAACGATTCTCTGGTCAAAATCGCGATTCTCACAAATCACGATTTTCAGCCAAAAACACAATTTTGTGAAAACACGATTCTCTGATTTCACACAATTGCAATTCTCTGATTTCACACAATCGCGATTCTCTGATTTCACACAATCGCGATTCTCTGATTTCACACAATCGCGATTCTCTGATTTCACCCAATCGCAATTCTCTGATTTCACACAATCGCGATTCAGCCAAAAACACAATTTTGTGAAAACACGATTCTCTGATTTCACACAATCGCAATTCTCTGATTTCACACAATCGCAATTCTCTGATTTCACACAATCGCGATTCTCTGATTTCACACAATCGCGATTCTCTGATTTCACCCAATCGTGATTCTCTGATTTCACACAATCGCGATTCCCTTACAAAATCGTGATTTTTCCACAAGTGCATGTTTGCCTGTTTTGACCCCCAGGAGCCTGATTTGACATAACTTTTTCATCCAAAGTCCATTTTTTGAGCTCTATAGCTTGTTGGAAAGCTCGTTTCGAATCCTACATGGGGACCTGTAATTTGAAGTTGACCTTCAGGTGGGACCTGTAACCCAAGGGGACTCCAAAGGATTTTTGAACCATACCAAGGGGAAATTTTGGACTCTTAGCCAAAGCTTATGAACTTGAGATCTGGTAGACACCTAGGCAAGGATAGACAAAGCATTAGATCTTCTCAGTCCAGTGTCAACCATACAGCTAAGTCTTGGGCTCAAAAACTAAGTGGTTGTCCTTACGTACTAAACTCTGACACAAGTGACTCAGAAATGTCTTTTAGCATAGGGAAACCTGCAGGTGGCTCAGGAACTGCCCATCTACAAACACCAGAAGGCCCTTATAAGACACAATTGGAATATATTCAGACCAACCGATTAGGTGCTCGCATCTATGAGGATGGCCTGAGGCGATCAGTGGTCCAACTCAAAAATCCTAATCAACCCTTTGGACTTGAACACCCGGTGGTCAAGTTCGAAGAAGGTTCATACATTGATAATGAAGGAACCACGTATGTGGTCACCAACCTACCAGATAGGACCGATGAGTTTGGAAATATCATTCATGAGAATGAGATAGGAGACCTAGAACAAGGAAATGTAGGACAAGGACCCCAGACGCCTAGAGGTAAGTCAGTTTTGACCAGAGTGATCACTCCAGATTGGATCCCTCAAGACAACAAAAGCATAGAACTATTCTTGAATAGAGAAACAGAGGAAGCCTTTTGGAGATTCAAACTAGATCAACCTAGCCAACTGGGCATAGTCATCATCTATAAATTCAAAGATCCTGAGATACCAGGCAAAGTTGTCTACTTGGATAACACATCAGAGAAAGTGTTCTTGGGAACAGAAGATGATAGACATGCATATACTTGGAAGAGTGAATTGATTTTCCCTCCATCAAGATCCAATGTTTCCCATGGCCTCCAAGCAGTAGGATCATCCCAAGCTCATGAAGCCTAGAGAGAAAGAACTAGAGAGAGACCTGAGGTAAGTTTTGCACACACCATGGGTAGAAATAGATCAGGATTTGAAAATGAAAGACATGAAAGAGAGAGACATCAAGCACATAGGCAACAAAGAGATGAACAGGATTTTCCATTGCCTAGACCCCGAGAGCACACAAGAAATCTTAGACCCACTCAAGTGATCAAGGCAATGAAGAATTATTTTGACGGGACAGGAGATCCTTATGATCATGTGGCCGAGTTCAAACAAGTGTTAAGAGCTGAACAGGTTGACGATTTATTCACCCAGTACGAGGCATTCGGTTTGACTCTTAAGGGCACTACCTTGGCTTGGTTTCAACCACTGAGTAGTTGCAACTATCGTGATATAGGTTAGTTGCTAGATGAATTCATTGTAGAATTTTCCAAGAGTGGTATCAGGCATAACACATCATCCTTGATCCACAGTTTCAAGCAGACACCCCAAGAAACAGTACGACTAGCAGGTAGAAGGTTTAGACAGTACCTAGAAAGATGCCCTACTTCAGAGCTACCCACACCAGCCAAACAAGTGGCTTTGTTCTTAGATGGCTTACTGAGCACAAAGTTAAGATCATATGTATACTTGAAAGAGCCTAGATCCATAGAAGAGTGTGTGGACGTGCATTGACATAGAAGATAACTTGGGTGAGGAGTTAGAATTGTCCAAACTCTATAAGGATTCTGATAGTTCTACTAGTCATACTTCGAGAATTTCCACGGAAATAGATGAGATAGCTGAGCAAGTTGCCAAGAAGCTGGGAGTCCAAAATAGACAAACACAGAGAGTCACCTCATTGAACCGATGTTATACCTGCGGAGGGGACCACATGGCTAATGTATGCCCAATGCAAAACCAAAACATTAGAGAAAGGAATGTTCCATATTGCACTATTGAGAGAAAATACACGAACCACACGGCACAAGATTGTCCCTACAATAGGCAGGCTGTTAGACAAACTTATCAGCAACCTTACCAACAAGGTAGGTATCAGAACCAATACCAACAGCCATATTATCGACCACAACAGCAATATCAGGCACAATATAGGCCACAACCAGTCTTGGGAAACCAGCCACCAGCTCTTGCTAACGTGATTCCAGTCAAGTATGCTGTGGGAGAGGAAAATCCAAATAGGGCATTGGTGCCACTAACCCCATTGATACCAGATAATGATTCTCATGCTCATAGCTCTGACTACTCCCATGAAGGTAGTCCACATGCTTATTACACAGAGTCACCTGAACATAGTGAGATTTACCCGTATCAATATGAGGCACCACCTATGGAACAAAATTGGGAGCTTGAATACTCCAATGTCATGTACACCAATGCTAACCCTAGGCCCCAATTGAGACAAGTGAGACCGCAAGCCCCTAGAGGACCTTGTTTCAAATGTCAGGGTGACCATTTCCTTCGTGATTGTCCCCACCCACCATCTCCGAGTCAAGGTCAGGCTATCACAATACAAGCTTTTTGTCTTGAATGTGGCAAGGGCCATCTTCCCAGAGATTGTCCAAGAAACTCGTATAGTGCACCCAAGATTACACCCATTAATGTGGTAGGCTTAGTGGCAGATTCAAGTGCTAGTAGCAGTAGTGTGGCTCCTGTACAGGTAGTTACTAGGGCACAAGCATTAAAACAAGATAAACCAGCAGAACAATCGGAGTCGAGTGAATCAGGAGAGCCTAATAAGAGGAAAACAAGAACATGGAAAGATACCAAAGAGAAGGCCAATCGCAAGTGGAATAAAAAGTTATCGAAACTAGAAGAAAGCTTGAAAGATGCAAAAACAAAAATAGAAGACATTGCATCTCAAAACCCCTCGCATGCCGAAAATCTATCCACTCCACCTCATCCCACCCCACCACCCATTGTAAATAGGCTGCAACCAGGGTCTGTTCTGGCAGATCCAACCCCAGAAGGCTTGGACATGATGTTCAAGGCCTATCAGGCTCGACTTCAAGAAGGGCCAACAGCTTCAAACCTAGACAAGAGTTACCCTAGAGCGGATTTAGAGATTGAACGGATGAAAATGTGCATGAAAATGGTAGAACAAGCTCAAGCTATACTTGAGACTAGTCAAAAGTTCAATCAGACAAACTCTGTCAAACCAGATTTGCATTTCCAGGGCTTACTAGAAAGATTAGAGCGATTGGTAAACAAACCACAAGTTTTTTTACCTCCACAGGCTCAGCCAGTTTTTGAGAGAAGAAGCTCTCCACCAATGGGAACGTACGTTCCTAATTTTAGAGATGCTGGAATACCTCCTTCAATTCAACAGTACTCTCAAGAGTTCTTGCCGGAAATACAAGAAGAGAAATGGGCCAAGGAGAAGGGTAACTCCCCTCCTATTCCTAAGATTGATGATCTTCATGATCAATTTCCCCAAGACATTCCATATATTTACAGAGATGAAGCAGAACAACAAGAAGATGAAAGATTAGATTTTGAATCTAATACCCTAGAAGAACTGCCTCAATTTCCAGGTCCATGGGAATCTGAATCTCTCCAGATCAGAGCTCCCACAATACTGGTAAGAAATGAAGACTCAGTGGTTCCAAGGAACACTGATGTCGTGAAGAACACTAAGGTTCAGTGTCACCTCACTGTAGAAGAGCTGCTCAAAGCAAAACCTGAGCTATGGAATCATGTGAAGGATCAGGTTCCAGAACTTGAGTCCAATATGCCAAAAACAGGCTCTAAGCAAAAAGTACCAGAGATACCTCTAGACAAAATAGGGGACATGTGTGAGGGTGAAGAAGGTAATACTTATCGTCCAATCACCTACCAAGGTTACACAACCAAAGCAATCATAGATTCAGGTGTTGGTGATGCTATTGCGACCACCTCCTTATGGAAGCAATGGGGCAAACCTACATTAAGACCAACTAGAATGAAGCTTCAAATGGCCGACGGTCATTTTGAAAGACCTCTAGGATTGCTCGAAGGGATAACTCTAACCACTTGTGGTGTGGAGTTTGAACATACATTTGCTATATGTGACTTTGAGAAAAATAACGTTTATGAGATGATCCTAGGAAGACCCTTCCTACGACAATTGCAAATAGTACAGGATTGGGGAACCAACTCCTTGTACTTACAACACTTAGGGGTCACCACCAAGGTCAATTTGAAGGATTACTCCTTCAGAGATGTACCACCCCTACAGTGGAATCCTATCCACAAAGCGAAGAAGATTCCACCTTTGTGCATTCTGAAAGTTCACCTGATCCATCATGGCTGCATGAAGATACTCATTTGTGGATGTGCAAGGTCGCAGAGGAAGAGAAAAAACGCTTGAAAGAGAGAGAACAAGGAACTTCACCAGGAGATAGACCAGTTAGAGACCCAGCCTACACACCGATGATCTTTCCAGATGAGGAATTTAAGCCTCATGGCTGACCAAAAATCTTAGCCACCATGGACATTGCAGTCAATGAAGAACAATGGACACCTCACTGTGATGAGGAGGGTTATGATATCTCAGTGTTCATGTGTCAGCCCTTGCTAGAGGGATGCCACCCTAGTGATGTCATAGAAGAAGAAGAGAATGACGATGATCTGGAGTCCATTGTGATGGATAGTTGCTTTAACTCAGAGAAGCACTATCTAGAAGATATAGGAGTGTTCACCCAGAAAGAAGAAGAACCTCTCACAAGTATTAAAACGGTAAATTCAAAGGAACACCTATTGGAACACCTATTGGAGCATGTTGCAGGCAAGGAAGTTTATAGCTTCCTTGATGGATTTTCCGATTACAATCAAGTAGCCATTGCCCCAGAAGATCAACACAAAACAGCTTTTGCCACAGAGTGGGGAATATTTGCATTTAGTGTGATGCCATTTGGGCTCACCAATGCACCTGCAACATTCCAAAGGCTCATGTGTCATGTCTTCAAAGAGTTCTTGCGGAAGAGCTTAGAAGTGTATGTGGATGATTTATGTGCTCATTCCCAAGAAAGAAGATTTCACATCCCTGAGCTCAGACAAATCTTCAACAAGTGTAGAGAATATTGAGTGTGTCTAAACCTAGAAAAGTGTGTGCTCATGGTGCGTCAAGGTAAAATCTTAGGTCATATTGTTTCTAAGAATGGAATCTCAACAGATGAAGATAAGGTAGGAGCCATAGTGGAGCTACCAAGGCCAAGGAATGTTAAAGAGGTACAAGCCTTTATGGGCCATTGTGGATATTACCGCAGGTTTATCCACATGTACGCGATCATAGCTAGACCCCTTTATGCCTTGTTGTCTAATTTTGAGTGGAACGACGAATGCGAAAATTCTTTCAATAAACTGAAGAAACGTTTGTGCACAGCACCAATACTGACCACTCCTGATTGGAATAAACCATTCCATGTCCATGTGGATGCATCCAATCACGCCATAGGATGTGTGCTAGCACAACCCACAGGTGAAGGAAACTTAGACTTGCCCATAGCATATGCTAGTAGACAGCTCACCGCAGCTGAACGAAACTATACCACAACTGAGCGAGAGGGCTTAGGCATGGTATATGCTGTGAAGAAGTTTAGACACTATTTATTGGCCAACAAGTTCAAGTTTTTCACTGATCATCAAGATTTGTTATATTTGGTCAATAAACCTTGCAATACTGGACGCTTAGTAAGATGGTTCCTCTTACTAATGGAGTATGACTTTGAAGTTCTTATCAGGAAAGGTAGAACCCACCTTCGGGCAGATCACCTTTCTCGCATCACTTCAGGAGAGTCACCGCAAGGAGTGTCTGACGAATTACCCGATGCTTATCTGTTCAATTTAGAAGTTGTTCCTAAATGGGCAAATAAGTTGGTACCAGTCCTAACCTTTGGACCCGCAAATAAGAATGTTAAAACATCACAAGAAGAAATTGTAAAATCACAAAAATATCACATATTGGCAGGAAGCATGTACAAACAAGATACTGAGGGTGTATTAGCTTGTTGTGTTGAGGACGATGAACATAGTAGTTGGTTGCAACAAGCTCATGAAGGATTGCTAGGAAATCATTATTCTAAACAGCACACATTACAAAATCTGAAACATTTAGGAGTGTATTGGCCTAGCATGGACAAAGAAATACATGAGTGGATTAAGAATTGTCCAATGTGCAGAGAGAGACCACCAGTGGAGCATGCCACCCTTTATCAAGTGTCATTAATTCCAGATTGGAGTGTTAAATTGGTAGAGTTTATGAGGTCGGGAAGATTACCCAAAGAGGCTAGTCTAGCAAGAAGACGAAGCATGGAGCAAGAGGCTCAAGGCTATGCCTTAGTAGGAGACAATCTATATCAAAGAGGCAAAGATGGTTACTTAAGACTGTGCATTCATGAATCAGACTATTTAAAGGTCTTAGAGACTGCACACAGTGGTGTTGCAGGAGGACATTTTGGTCCTGACCAAGTGATCAAGAACATTCTGTTCTCAGGACTTTGGTGGCCCACTCTTCATATCGATGCACTTACCTATGTGAAGAAATGTGACATATGCCAACATGCACAATATCCAGTTAGAAAAGACGAGATGCCTTTGAGGCCAATGATGGGAGGGCGTGCATTTTCGAAGTGGGGCATAGACTTCATAGGTCCTATTAACCCCCCAGCTAGAAACTCCCATGCAGAGTACATCATTGTAGCCATAGATTACCTTACCAAGTGGGTGGAAGTAAAAGCCACAACAAAGAATGATGCTCAAACTACGGCTAAGTTCTTATTCGAGAATGTGTTCACGAGATATGGGCTATCAATAGAGTTAGTGATCGATAGAGGCACACACTTCTTGAATGAGGTAATTGAAAATCTTCTCCAAGAATTCTTGGTGATACATAAGAAGTCTGCCCCTTACCATCCACAAGCTAATGGACAAGCTGAGAGCACAAACAAGATCCTATGTAGTGTCTTGACCAAGCTTGTAAACAACAAACGTTCTGATTGGGACAAACAACTTCATCATGATGTTTGGGCTTATCGAGTTGCCTACAAAACGGTACTCAATGCCACCCCATTTCAAATGGTCTTCGGACAGAATGTTGTGCTACCATTGGACTTCCTTATCCCAGCCTTAAAAGTAGCACAAGAGCATGAGTGGAATGGACATGAATTGTCCTCTAGGATTTTTGATCTAGAACGCTTAGGTGAGACGAGGCTACGCGCAGTAGCAGGCATCTATGCTGCAAAGAAAAGACAAAAGGCATACTTTGATGCACACATCAAAGATAAAGGACTGAAAGAGGGAGACCTAGTGTTGGTTTATAGGCTAAAGCAACATGCCCGTAAATTGGAAAAAAGAGGATACAGACCCATGATCATTAATAGAATTTCCACTAGCGGTGCAGTTCAGTTGGCCACTCTAGAAGGAGATATCTTGCCAAACTATATTAGTGGATGTAGAGTCAAGTTATACCAAGAACCTCTTATAGAGGATATGCTTACGAGACTCAACACTACTAAGAAGCGAAAAGAAGAGGAGTTAAGGGTGACGGAAGAAGCACAGGCAAAGGCCAAAGAGCATATTAGGCGAAATAAGTTAAGGTGATTAGGCCTAGATGTCAACTCAAAAGCCCCAAAATATCACATGGATATGTGCCAAAAATTGGGCATAACTACTTCTCAAGTCATTGACCAACGTCCCTTTGTGACCATAGAGGTAGGACAAGGAAAGGGTGTCAGGACTGTGAAAGCATTAATTGACTCAGGTGCAGCAAGTAGTGCAGTTAGACTATCCTACTGCCAAGAACATCAATCCCATAGAAGCTTATCTCATAGGATTGGGAGGTGTGGAAACCCCTTGTTTGGGCGAGGTGGAACTTCCCATCTACCTTCAAGATGTTCCAATGAAAATCAAAGTGCTAGTGTGTCAAGATGAGAACCTTACAGAACCACTTGTCTTGGGTCAAGATTGGATCTATGACCATGCAGTTAACTTAAACCTAAGAAGTCAAATGCTTCAAGTTTGGGTACATGAACAATGAATTACATTAGAATTAGAGAACTGCATGCTCACAGATCATGGCACTACACACTCTCTTAGTTCTTCTAAGACTAATCATATGGAAGAAGATGTTGTATGTGTCAAAAGCTCTATGATGCAGAAGGAGTCAATCATGGAAGAACAGGCTCGAAGGCAGGTGGATCTTTCTTCTTCTCCAAAGACTCAGGTGACCACAGTAGTTCCACCACAAAGACAAACACAACTGTTCACGACAACTGCTAAAGCAAATAGAAAGACACCCTTCAACAAGAAAGCAGTTTTGGGCATGACGCAGATCTGGGCACGCAAAGGAGAGCAACCTCCAGCCTTGCCCTCACAAACCCCATCCAGGCAATCCAACCAGGCTAGACGACGAAGGAAGAAGCTCGAACAAGCTCAACCACAAGATTTTTGACAAATTTGGGTGCCTAAGAAATTAGTTGCAGCTCAAAAAGGGCGATTACACATGTGGGTACCCAGGGAGCTCTTACGTCCACAACAACCTATGCTCTCCCATACACGAAAAGACTCAACAAAGAAGCCAAGGTGAGGCAAAGGTGAGAACCAAACACCAAGAACAAAAGTGGACCAACTAACCTCTTCAACGCGAGTCAAACGACCAGCCACAGAGGTATGGGTATGGAAGCCAAAAGCACCGGTAGGCCCCAGAGAACCAAAGGGCCAACCCCGAAGGATCCAACCCTCAAGAAACCATCCAAACATGAAGCAGCCAAAGGAGATCGCTACACAGTCGAAGACTGTTCTCAAATGGATCCCTATAAGGAAGAATGATCAGCTGCCATCTCGAGATACAATGGATACCTCCAACAAAGATGGCGTCAACATCTGTAAATGACATCAAGCCTAGACGAGCGACGACATGTGCTCCTCGCACAACCCAATCTTTTGCACCATTCAGGTCATGCATTTCCAAAGTATGCATTAATATAGGGCCACATTACATGGCCGTGCATAGACACATTAGAGAGTCCCATGCACAAGAGCACATTGACATACGTCAACTATTTTTTCTGATTCTAACATCTGTCTTCTTGTTTGGTGACATTGTTCCTCTCAAAAAAAAAAAGGGGGAAAAGAAAAGAGAGAAAAAAAAACTTGCTCCTAGGTTTGGCTCCTGGAACATGAATGAGTCATGCTTAGTTGAAGGTGGAACTGTTGATTACTGGGCATTTATCAGTTTGGATAGAAGTGTGTCTCAGCTAGCAGATGATATAATTGTTGTCTTATCTGGTAGATGTCAAGAACTTGGCATGAACATGGCATTCACAACTATGGTTTCCTCTTACCATGGTAGGAGTGAAGAGTTTGAAGGTCCGCAACTTGAGAGATGCTTAACTACCATATGTACAAGAGTATCCAAGGAGATATCTGCAAGGGATAGTTTTGATACCATACAAATCCTTGTATGTATACTGAAATATAAAGAAATTCAATTCTCAGTATTTGGCAAATGATGCTTTGAAAAGAGGAGACAGGATCAGCCACTCAAACGATCTCATCGGTGGACCATCAACATGGACAGTCATCAACAATGTTCCATCCCAAAGGCTGAGTGTACAACACGAAGAGATGAACATCGATCGACCTTCTCCATGGTAAGTATCTTTACTTTGGAAACATCATAACCATGATAGCTTAGGAAACCTCTCCGTCGGCATACCCTTGAGCACTTAGCTCAAGACCCCCAATTCTTGCACCATACTTCTTCCAATGCATTTCCCAAATAAGCATTCATAGGGCTATATTACAAGGCCATGCACAAGGCACATATTTTCCTCAACCCATGCACGAACACACTTACCCATCACTCACTATGGGTTACGAGTACTTGGCATGATTCCTATGAACATCACTTTGGAAGATCTAGAAGACACCAACGGAGACTCACATAGTCACGCTGGAATTGAAGGAAAAAGCACATACCAAGGGACTACAACATGCAAAGAATCGTAGTGACAGATGAAGAACCAGACAACCAACACTGCCACATCTGGAAGTCAGACAACTTTTGTTCATATAGAAGGGACACTCCCTCTCAAAGCACTACTTGGAGCAACCACTACAACAAGGGTCTGTTAGGGACGACAGACTCGAGAGGGGGGGGGGGAGTGTTGAAGCTCAAGTTCAAGGACAAAGCATGGAAGCACATCAAAAAGGTGGACACACAAGGAAAGGGAGAAAGTAGGGAGCTCCAAGAAGTGTATGTCAAATTATCACAAGAATTCCTTACAAAAATAGTGATTTTCATCACTAAAAACCATTGTAAATACCATTTTCTATTTTTAGAAGTATCATCCTACCAATTTTCATAATTTTTAGACTCCGTTTGAGCCCTCAAATAAGCCCTGGAACCTAATTTTTAACTAGGCCGGACACTAGGTCTGGACAGGGCCAAAACTAGTCAAAAAACTATAAAAAGAGCTAGAGAGCTCATTTTTGAGGCTAGCTTGTTAGAGAATAGAGCTTTTGTAAGAGAACTCTTTTGCAATCGAAGCTTTCCATTGTTCCTCTCTTTGATCTTGCCTTGTGTGCGTGTGTGTGTGTGTGTATGTGTGTGTATGTGTGTGCATGCTTGTGTGTGCTTTCACTCACACACTTGTGCCTTCACTTGCTCGTGGTCTTCATACCGGTCCTCACGTCTCCGTGGATTGACAAGTAAAGGAGGTGGTGCTTACGCTTGAGCTACACTATGCCACACAATGAAAGCAAGCATTAGGCATGTTTTTGTAAACTCTTTCTTGTTTGAGAGACTTTTCTTCTCTAACATCTATGTACATTTTGGAGAGTAGGTTCAATTAAGCTCTTCTTCAATACAGATCTAAGGGTGACACCTCGCTTTGAATGAGTATGGATCTTCATATATGCAACCAATGACATCTCCCTAATAAATCCATAAAGGAAGTAGGGAAGGTTAGGAAGTTTCATCGAGAGTGGATAAGGTGGCAATTTTGACTTATTAGGAACAAACTCTGAGAACCACTTGAAGAGACATAAGGTTATGAGACAAACCTGCAAGGCTTGGAATGCTATTTCCTCATTTTCAAAAACCACAAGAACATGGTTTGCTCGCAGAAACTAACACTTCTGAACAACCAATCCAGATGGAAACCACTCCTTATGGAACTATTGTCGAAGGGATTCATGAGGCATTTCAGGGCCAAACATCTACCCAATGAGGAAGTTCCTCTTCAATTCTTCTTTCTTATCAAAATAATTAGGGTAATGTGATAGGAGCTTTAATTCCAAAGAGTTTTGGAGAAGCACATGAGGCCTTGTCCTCCGACATCGAATCCATATGTGCACACACAATATATGATGGAGAGTGTTAATCTCCAAAAGAACAACCTACTCTTGAATTTAGAACACCTCTATATCAAGAGTAAGTCAAAACCTTCACCAATTTAAGCTAACAATGATCAAATGTCAAATTCTTGACTAAACTCTGAAGGAGAAAATTCCTCAGAAAGTCTTCTGCATAGATCTTGCTCATTGACTGAGTAAATGTGTAAAGTTTTTGCTAAAACTTTGCACAAGGTGTCGCCTAAAGATTGTGCACCTTCTCCAAGTCGAATTACTTCAAAAGGTTTAGTAGATCTTGAGAAATCTACTTACCAAGTCAGCTATGTCTAAATCTGCACTTCTGAGAAGTCGATTTGACACCCCTAACTTCTTAACTTTGGTTCTCCAAATGTCGAACCCGTTTGACCAAATCCTTTTGGTTGTAGATAGCTTATCTCTCAACTTAGATTTTGAGCTATCATATGTGTAAAACTTTACACTGTGCACTGAGCACTACTCATTTGATTGAACTCGAAATCTGCGCCTGTTTCAGGAGATTGTGAACACTCAACACATATGAATGTTCCTACTACCAATTCTCCTTACCTGATTACAATTAAACTCTGAAACTTAAGCCATAGATTGATTAACTATGGACTTAGATATCCTCAAAAGGAATTCACAAAAGATTTACCACAGACGGAGCAGACACAGAAATATCGGGCGCTAAAATTCTTCTATTTCTCAGAAGTTTATAATTGAGTGAGGATCAACATTTCAACTCACTTCTCATGTGTCTAATGACACATACAAACTATTCTCGTAATCTCCTATTGTCTTCTCATGTCTCTCTCTCTTTGCCCTGACATATTTCAAAAGTATTTATAGGCAAATATATACAAGCTTATGACTAATCAAAGATCTAAGTGACCTATGTCTTCACTAATGTACATATGTGTACATGTCCTTCACTCTGTGAATGTATCCATCTTCTTTGCTTCAAACCTTGATCTCATCTCCATCCTTTGTCCTTTAAATCTTCAATTGGTGATTGGTCTGCACCAACAGCTCCCCCTCAATCATGAATTGAGATTTCTCTTATCTTCTTTATGCCTGCCATATCTTTAAACTTCTGTAGCTTTGGTCTATCCAAGCTCTTTGTCAGCATATCAGCTATCTGATCTTTTGTTGAAGTATGTATGACTTCAATCTCCTTATCCATCACCTTCTCTCTTAGAAAGTGTTACTGTATCTCAATGTGTTTAGTCCTGGCATGAAAAACAGGATTAGCTGCTAGATATAATGAACTCATGTTATCACCATAAATGATAGGTATGCTCTGTATAATGTCAAAACTCTTCATGAGAGTCTTAAGCCAAATCACTTCTTTTGAAGCTTCAACCATGCCTTTGTATTCTGCTTCTGTGGATGACAAAGCAACTGTATGTTGCTTCTTTGAGCACCAAGAGATTAACTTATCTCCCACATAACACATGTATCCATAGGTTGACCTTCTGTCATCTGGATTACCTGCCCAATCTGCATCACTATAGATCTTGATGTTTGTATCTGATGTGAACCCATAATACAAACCTTCTTTGAGTGTACCCTTAATGTACCTCAACACTCTTTGTCCTGCAATCCAATGCTCTCTTCTAGGACAATGCATAAATTGAGACAAAACCCCTACTGCATATGATAAATCAGGTCTAGTTAAAGTAGCATAGATGAGACTACCAACCAAACTCTGATATTGTCTCATGTCCTTGAATTCTTCACCTCCAAATTTACTCAATTTGTGATTCACCTCCATTGGTGTAGGTGCTACCCTGCAATCATCCATTTTAAACTTGATTAACAAATTCTTCAAATACCTTTCTTGGGTCACAAATACTCCATGTTGAGTATATGTAATCTCCATGCCCAAGAAGTATGACAAGTCTCCCAAGTCACTTATTTTGAACTCCTTTTCCATCTGCTTCTTTAGTCTTTGTATTCCTTCTTCATCTGTACCTGTAAGGATTATATCATCAACATATATGCACATGTATATGAAACCATTATCACTTGCTTTGACAAGCAAGCTACTATCTGCTTTAGACACCTGAAATCCAAGTTCTTTCAAGAACTTTACAAGTCTATAATTCCATGCCCTTGGGGCCTGCTTCAAGCCATACAAAGCTCTCTTGAGCTTGCACACATGATCTGGATATCTTCCATCTCTGAACCCTTGAGGTAGCTCCATGAAAACTTCATCTGAAATGTAACCATTCAAAAAAGCATTTTTTACATCAAGTTGACATAACTTCCAACCTTTGCATGCAGCAATTGCTATAAGTGTCCTGATGGTTGTCATCTTTGCCACAGGACTATAAGTCTCATCATACTCAACACCATATGTCTGAGCAAACCCTTTGACAACAAGTCTAGCTTTGTATCTAGACACACTTCCATCTGCAAATCTTTTTGTTTTGTATACCCACTTACATCCAATGATCTTCTGACTATTTGGCTTTGGAACCAAATCCCATGTTTGATTCTCCATCAATGCATCATATTCTTCCTGCATAGCTTTCTCCCAATTTTCTTTACCTTTTGCCTCTTCATATGTAGAAGGGTCTTCATCTGCTTTAATCATGTAAGCATAATCTTTGGTAGCCAGAAATGAAGTATCATAGCTATACCTTGTAGGTTGCCATTTGTTCCTTGTAGACCTCCTAAGCTCTCCACTTCTTGAGGTTTCTGGTTCTTCATGTTCAGGATCAAATCTTGGTGTATCTTCCACTTCAACCTGCACTTCATTATTTTCTTGCTCATCAAATATCTGAACCTTTGATTTACCTTTTCTTTGGCTCACAATTTCTTCATCATCTGTATTTATATTGATAGTACCTGCATAGCAAGTACCTTGCTCATCAAATGTAACATCTTTTGATACAAGAAAATGTTTTGTGGATGGATTCCACAACCTGTATCCCATCTGCTTATCATCATAGCCAATAAACACATATTTTTCATCTTTAGGTTCCAATTTGTGCCTTAATTGTGATGGCACATATGCATAGGCCAAACATCCAAATACTTTGCAGTGATCTAGTGTAGGTCTCTTACCCCACCATGCCTCATAAGGTGTCATACCCTGCAAAGCTTTACAAGGCAATCTATTGACCAAATAAGTAGCTGTATTTACAGCCTCTGCCCACAAATAGTTTGGGCAATTCTTCTCTTTCATCATGGACCTTGCAAACTCAACAAGAGTCCTATTTCTCCTTTTTGCTACACCATTTTGTTGAGGAGAGTACCTGCAAGTAACCTCTCTTTTTATACCTGCATTCCATAAGTAATCACTGAACTCATTAGAGAAATACTCTCCCCCTCCATCTGACCTTAGCCTCTTCAACTTATGTCCTGTAATTCTCTCTGCATACATATGGTAATGTTTGAAAGTATTGAACACTTCTGACTTATCTTTGATCACATAGATAGTGATCCATCTGGTAGCATCATCAACATAAATCACATAATACCTTGAACCATTGATACTGAAGTCCTTTGATGGTCCCCACACATCTGTGTGTACCAACTCAAGTTTCTGTGAATACATAAACCCATGCTTGGAATAGGATTGCTTATGAGCCTTACCTAATTGACATGCCTCACATCTGTATGTCATATGTTGACCTGCAACATTAGGCAAACCAAGCACTGAACCATTGTTAATCATGTCTTTAATACCTCTTTCATTGAAATGTCCAAGCCTCTTGTGCCAAAGATCTAACTCAGAGATCTTATGTCCTCCATATGTGAACATGGCATGACAAATATTACCTTGAATCTTCAATGTAAACAATCTCCCTTCTTTCTTTCCTGAAACAATTTGTTTATACCCATTGCTAGGGTCTTCCAAAAAAACTCCTTCATTAGTGAACCTTACCTCATAACCTTTTTCCACAATTTGTCCTACACTTATCAAATTCTTAGGAATTGTAGGAACATACAAGACCTTACTCAATAAGGTGCTACCATCCTTGGCCTTTACTGATCCAATTGACTTCACATTGTGCTTTGTGTTGTCACCTGTTTGAACAACATGATTAGATACTTTATTCTCCAAATCAGTCATCAAGGCTATATTACCACTCAGGTGATTGCTACACCCTGAGTCAATGTAGAAGACTCTTTGATCTTCACTCTGCCTTTCACAAGTTGCATTCATTATCAATGTTGAATCTTCCTTTTGATTTGAAGCATAATTGTAGTAGGTGTTGTTATATTGTTGACTTTGGAAACCTCTACCTGCATTTCTTCCAAAGTAGCCCCTACTACCTCTGCCTCTGAAATTACCTCTTTGATTTCTGCCACCTCTTCCTCTTGTATTAAATTTCTGATTATATCCACCATTACTCTGATTATTATACCAACAATCATTAGCTAAATGATTTGTCTTACCACAAATCCAACAAGCTTTGCCTCCATCTTTATTGTTTCTGCCTCTTCCTCTACCTTTGCTACCACCTCTTCCTCTTAGGAAGTTGGCTTGACTAGTTGTACCTTCATCTTCACCTGATTGTTGCTTTCCTTTGTTAGCTTTCTTCTTGTCCTTTGAGTACATTGCATGACCTGTACTTTTGTCACCATCTCCTTTAACATCCTGCTCAAATGTTAGCATATGACCTAGCAACTGATTTAAATCAAGAGTGAAATGATCAAGTGATAGTTCTGTAGACAAAATGAATGGCTTCCATTTGTCATCACCTCTCAAACCTGTAAGGATTTGCCTTACCAATTTATCCTCTTCAATATCTTCATCAACAGCTCCTAATGCATCTGCAATGTCTTTCATCCTTGTCACATAGTCTGAAATAGATTGAGAGGCCTTCTTCTTGAAAGTTGTAAATTCTGCCCATAGGGATGCCTTCCTTGACTTTGTAGTGTTTTGGAAATGCTCCTCCAAAGCATTCCATATCTCACTTGCACTTTCAAGACCTCCAATATGAGGTAACAAGTAATCATTGACTGCCATATATATAATGCTCTTGGCTTGAGCATCTTTCTTCATCCAATTCTTCAAATCTGCTAACTCTTCCCTAGTTGGAACACTAGGATCTCTGAACTGTGGCTTCTCTTCTTCTCCTGTGATGTAAGCTATTAAATCTTTGCTCATAAGATGAGCTTCCATCCTCATTGACCATGCAGGATAGTTTTCCCTATCCAATTTCTCTATCTGTAGAGAATCTCCCATCTTGTGTCCACCTGTATATTGAAATCTTCAACCTTTATAAAGTATAAGGTTACCTTTACTTCGAATGATACTCCTTTTGACTTCCTTGATGTCGTATGGTCTCCTCCTCAAGCTTTGCCTTCAAGCTTTCACCTTTTGGTTCTTCAATTATTGAATTTCTTGAATCTGCAGCAGTCGGGATCCTCCTTTCCTTGAATTTGATGTTTCCTGCTCTGATACCACTGATGGAGAGTGTTAATCTCCAAAAGAACAACCTACTCTTGAATTTAGAACACCTCTATATCAAGAGTAAGTCAAAACCTTCACCAATGTAAGCTAACAATGATCAAATGTCAAATTCTTGACTAAACTGTGAAGAAGAAAATTCCTCAGAAAGTCTTCTGCATAGATCTTGCTCATTGACTGAGTAAATGTGTAACGTTTTTTATAAAACTTTGCACAAGGTGTCGCCTAAAGATTGTGCACCTTCTCCAAGTCAAATTACTTCAAAAGGTTTAGTAGATCTTGAGAAATCTACTTACCAAGTCAGCTATGTCTAAATCTGCACTTCTGAGAAGTCGATTTGACACCCCTAACTTCTTAACTTTGGTTCTCCAAATGTCGAACCCGTTTGACCAAATCCTTTTGGCTGTAGATAGCTTATCTCTCAACTTAGATTTTGAGCTATCATATGTGTAAAACTTTACACTGTGCACTGAGCACTACTCATTTGATTGAACTCGAAATCTGCGCCTGTTTCAGGAGATTGTGAACACTCAACACATATGAATGTTCCTACTAACAATTCTCCTTACCTGATTACAATTAAACTCTGAAACTTAAGCCATAGATTGATTAACTATGGACTTAGATATCCTCAAAAGGAATTCACAAAAGATTTACCACAGACGGAGCAGACACAGAAATATCGGGCGCTAAAATTCTTCTATTTCTCAGAAGTTTATAATTGAGTGAGGATCAACATTTCAACTCACTTCTCATGTGTCTAATGACACATACAACTATTCTCGTAATCTCCTATTGTCTTCTCATGTCTCTCTCTCTTTGCCCCGACATATTTCAAAAGTATTTATAGGCAAATATATACAAGCTTATGACTAATCAAAGATCTAAGTGACCTATGTCTTCACTAATGTACATATGTGTACATGTCCTTCACTCTGTGAATGTATCCATCTTCTTTGCTTCAAACCTTGATCTCATCTCCATCCTTTGTCCTTTAAATCTTCAATTGGTGATTGGTCTGCACCAACAATATAATGGTGCATTCCCTTCAAGAAGGTTTAGCCTCACTAGAAGTTTAAATATTTTCACAAGTCTTTGAGCTTATTAAAATTTATAGATTGATCTCAATCCACATAGTACGCAACTTCCTTACACATGAATTCCAACTCTTTGTTCACTATGTAACTCCAAGAGAAGAGTTGTTAGCATATTTTGGTACTAGTGTGTGTGTGATCACACTTGGTACTATTGGTGCACATTATTCCCTTTTTAGGATATCCTTCATGCTTGCATACATACCCATAGCATTAAAGGTCTACTGATTGTTTTACATTGCACAATTAGTAATGCACTATGTTTTCTGATCCCAAGCTTCTTCGTCTCCTTTTTTATGTTTGTGTGGGTTTGCACTCCACGAACTTCAACAATATTGTTTATTTTTTTACATTTATATTAAAGAGTGTTTTCCTCTTATCAATTTTACGTTATATAGGTTTGTTATATATTTTTGGTATATATTTTTGGTACATATTTTTGGTATATATTTTAGTACATGATCTATCATGGCTAGTTGACAAAGCTTACATAATGAAAATGAAACGTATGGTTATTCCATATGGAAAAATGAATAAATATTAGATTTAGTACATAATTCTAGCAAGTAATTTGGTTAAGCCTCAAGAACTATACAAAATGGATTTATGGAGACTCGGTGAGTAATCACGATTTTCATCTCTTAGTAAGATCATTCATTGAAAAATAGGCTTATAATAATCTAGAAAAGCTAGTTTAAGAATAACCCAAATGTTTGTGATGTAAAGGAATTTAGTTTGGTTCAAGTTTCCTTTGGAGCCACCAAAGGTTAAGCTCTTTTGTGACAAGATGAGGGATTAATTGTTCAAAAATTGATTTTCTTTTAATATAGAATTGGTCAAATGTATGTCAACTAACCTTGTGGTTGTCAGGAGGACTTATTGTTGGTCCCTCAAGGGTCAATTACCCCCCTAGACTCTGTAGCTAAGGTGGGTGTCATTGTCCCATCAAAGCCCCCCTCCCCCTATGAAGGAATATCTTAGGGTGGAATCTTCCACCATTACAAGGTCACTTTCTTAACCTGAAAAAGGCTATCCAAGAACACTGAAGTCCATGCCCTACCTATGAAATAGGTTAGGCTCACAAAGATCATCTAAACCATCCATAGTGGATTCTCGACCTCATCCAAACTCATAGTTAAGAAACCTACCAATGTCCAACACTATCACATGGCTTCTTCGGCATAATATTGGAAACCTTCTAAAGTAGAGCTATATTATCGAAAAATGATGGTGTCTCATGAGGTAATTGAGACATTGAGCATAAGTAAAGTTATAGTGCACAAATGTTCAATAACCTAGTTTCATTACATCGCAGGAAGGGACAATAAACTTATGCAAACATGAATAAGCCTTTGATGAAAATAAAAAGAAATTCGGTCACATATAAAAGAACTTACTCAAATGACTTTTATTCTAAATGTACCTCAATCGGAAGGAGTACTATGTATATATGAAGTCCTATTGATTGCAGTGACGGTGATGCTCATGGCCATGCTATCAACGCTGTATGTTTTCAATTCACTAATGGTATAGCATAGTTGATGTGATCATTCGTAATTTAGTGTATTCTAGCATGCTTGAAATAATCTCAGATAAGTATTTAATTGAGATTTCTTAATAATAACAAGCCAAACTACTATATATGATTTGAAAATGTGGTATCAATCACTAGAAGCTCCATGAAGGGTTGAGATAATAAATGATGATCAGATAATAAATGCCCATCGTAGATGCCTCCATATTTGTGATCACATGCACTCACGAGTTGTCTCAACTATTTGTCCTGCAAATACATTAAACAATAGTTAATAAAGAAATTTAAATAGCTGTTTTTATTGTGTTGCAGATATATATATATATATATATATATCTATCTATGTCTGTATAAATAAGTTTTTGGATTAGTATGCCTGTTTAGTTGTTTTTTCTCTTTATCATTCCCCCTTTCTCGCCATTTCTGTACTGTCACGTCGCCTTCTTTCTCTTTTTCATCAGCATTAAAATATATGCATATGAGGTAATGCTGTACTGCTTGATTGATAATCTGGATTCTGAAAATCCGACGCAGATTAAAGCAGCCATTCACATGATTTTTTTGCAGGATTCAACGCAGCGACTTTACCCAGAATGAAGCAATCAACAAAAAACTTCAAGAGGAAGAAAATACATAACTACCCAATCAAATTCGGCTCATTTACAATATGTGAACTTTATCTGTCTTCTCTCTTGTACTTTATCTTCTCACATGCCTTTTGTTCTGATTTGTTTCATTACTTTCTGTGTGCTTTGAGTCATGACATGACTACCTCTGTCCTGTTACATCCCGTTGTATCTTCATTAACATTAGAACATATGATTATCAGATAATGCCATAATTAGTTTAGTCATTTTTCTAGTTCAGATAGAAGTGATTAAGAAAATCCTCAGACATTTGAACAGGTGAAGCAAGCCATAGCTAGCCATGTATGTCCTTACAGAGAATTATCTTCACACGAATAATCGAAGTCCATTAATGTGCATATGTTTTCCTAATGCATCCCTCCACGTTCATCTTGTTTCTTGTGCGCGCAGTCTATCATCCCTCTTTCACCCTACCTTCTTATGCATGTCTTCAGCTCTGATGCCTTTCTTTATCATTCCTGCACTAAGACTATGTCTGTACTGTTACCTCGCTCTCTTTATATCACGTTCACCCTTAAAACACACGCTCATTAAGAAATTCTGCTTTAACCCCCAGATCAAAGCAGAATTTCGACATGACTCGCCAACGCAGTCATCTGATGCAGAAATCAATAGTCAAGAGCACGCTTAAATATTTAAACAAGGATTAAGGAAGCCATAACCAGCCATCTTTACCCTAACAGCGAGCAAGGGAAGTTCATTGTCAGCGCGTAGCCAAGAGTGGCATTGCATTCTCTCGGAAGATTCGCCACTGCAACCTCGTTGACGGAGAAGGCTGTCACATCGGCTTTGAGGCAATCGCACACCGTCGTACTCAGGTTACTTGAAGCTCCAGTAAGCATGAGTCTCTGCAAACCGAGGCAGCAAAATTCCGTTGGAAACAACATCGTGCCTCTCGTATATGGAAGACAAGGGGTCAGCCGGCTGATGGTCTCCAGGCAAGAAAATTGTGCCCGAACTACATCACCCCCATGGATCATCTGCAAAAGCAGAACAAGAACAGAAAATATAACGCGAGCACGAGGCATGGTGAACATCGTTTTCTGTCTGCAAGCACATGTCTGACATAGCAGGAAGCCTTATAGCTGCACTAACATTCGTTGCGGCGCAATCCAAGCAACCATTGCTTTATTGCCACTACCTACGACCCATGTTTTGGGTTCATTTGCAAAGCATGTCGAAGGCCCTCGCACATTCATTTGTAATCGTAAACATTCACAATCCATCCTTTGTTTTATTACAGAGTTTTTTTTTCTTTTTCTTTCTTTTTTTTTTTTGAGAGAGAGTTCGGCCTACTACCAACTCTTCCTTGGACCTTCAATCGAGAGGCTCAAATTTTTACCACAATATGAGGACTTGAATCTTGGACCTTCAATGGAAAGGCTTAAGGTGCTGCCACAACATGAGGTGCTCTTGATTACAAAATTCATTTTTTCCTACTTTGGTTTGAGTTTTTTAAGAGAACAATTCTAGAATGAATGGGCTTAATATTCTATGATCTTCCTTCAAAGATCTTCTTTCCACAAAGTAGGGCATGCGGTTGCTTAAGAATGCAACAATATAAAGATCAACAAGTTTTCTGTTTGCTGTTTAAGACAAAATGGGAAGAATGATTTAAAAATCAATGAAGAATGTCAAAAATGGCATTGAAAAGTGTGGATCTTTTGCACTTGCATACCATTATTGGATTTGTATTGACCCTATTTCAAGAAGCCAGGGCATAAAGTCACATATAGGTGGAATTACTTGAAGGTGAATGAGAATGAAGGGCTAAGGACCATATGAAAACTTGAATGATGCTTTTAGATGACTCATGTATGTGATGCAACTCATCTACACAATATCCCTCCAAAAACTCACCTAGAATGCTATTGAATATGCACCCAAGCCATGTCAAGGATTGAAGCTAGAATTGTCAATTCATCATTTCAAAGAGATATTATTGTAGTCTTGAAAGAAAAATTCTCTTATCAAGAAAGAACAAAAAATCAAAGTCATATGTAATCTTTCTAATCCTCCCTTACTTTATTATATTAGATCTAGAGATGAATAAAAATCATTTTCTGACAGGGAAAATGCAATTTATATATATTATTTTATCTTCTTCACTAAGAGGTTTTTCTTACTACTTAGGTTAAAATGATTTCAAAAAGCATGTCTTGAATGTTTTGGAGCTTCTCTTTGCAACTTTGTTACTCTAATTTTCTTATTTTTTGGGAGTTTGACAGTTGATCTTTGTAAAAGATGAATCTTTCTATCTTATTTTTCTTGCAAGTACTTTCTCTTGCATATTGATGCTTGAGGTTGTGCCAAGGATTTTTTCTAAGCATCCCAACATATCCTTTGGATTCTACTTCATTATGTGTCAAATCGTTTCCGTTCAAGATTTTTGCCACTATATGTTTTGGAAGAAGAGATTTATTTACCTATCTAACTTTGTAAATGAGGTTATTTTCACATTGAATTTCTCCAATGAAAATTCAGAAGATCATTTTGTTCACTCCTTATATGACATCACCACTCTTCATGTGGTTCATATATATATAGTTGAAGCCTGGTCATTTTCTTTTGGGACACCTTGTTTTAACTTTGTATCTCCAATTATATGGTGCACCATTATTTTCACACATTATTTATGTTTCTTAAATATTTTACATGATTGAAGTTTGGGTTTTCGGCATGGCTCGTTAGAAGAAATTCATCATATACTTGCCATTTTTTCCATAATACTTTTTCATGTTTCCTTATAGATGTAGGTATAAGTCCTTAGAGAGAGAGACCAAGAAAAAATAAACTTTTGTTGGACATGCCAAGACATATAATAGAAGTAGTCAGTGGATTTTCCCATCCATGAAATCTTATAAGATTTAATGGTGATAAGGATGATATATGCTAAATTATGCCTAATATCACCCTAAAGGGGTGGACTAGTTCCCCTTCTATACTCAAGTGGCACTAGATTAGAACAATTTAATTAATGTGGTCACTCTAAATATTGACTCAATTGCCTTAGGTGAAAGCTTCCAGTTCAAGTTGTGAGAGGAGATGTAGATCCATTAATACCACATTGTAGCCATCATGGCCCAAAAATCCCTAGGAGCCTTGTGGTGTCTTAGTTCTTGAGATATCAAGCTCAACACATAATGCTCTAGGATATTTCAATTTCTCTTTTGATATCTCTTGTATATGTGGTTGTTATGGGAATGTGCACATGTGGTGGTTACGCCAATATGCTCCATATAAGAATAATGTATCACTCACTAGTATATATTAGGGTTTATCTTATGTAATTTGCTTTACATATTGGAATATATTGCTATCTTATGTGAGAGAGTGTTCTTGTATATATTTGTTTGTAAAAGAAGACGAAGAACAAGAGGAGCTGGAGGAAGAAGAAGAATCACTTTATATTATTTTGTGTCCCAATCTTTTTGTTCATGAGATTTGGTAATGTGTAAAGGATCTTTATTCCTTTCCTTCCTCTTGACATATATGGATCTCTAAATGAAGGCCAATGTTTACATACCCATGAGTTTCAATTGATTTCCTATATTTTTTTATAAATGCAAATTGATATTTTTTGTGTTTTCGCCTTCTAATAGTTAGGAATGCATATCTATTGATCACATTGGGCATGAGTATCCACATACCTTGAAGAAATATTTGACGTTCATGGTGATACTACTT